>OY776115.1:112740058-113330058 GCA_963675035.1 Allygus modestus
GTTTTCGCACTCTACTTTTAAAACAGAAGATACGGCGACACTTGAAGCTTGCAGTGTGAGGGGATGCGCGGTGCACACGACGCGTGCTTTATTAATGCATGTGCAGGGCGGAGGGGCGCCATTCATTGCTGTCAAAGGTCTCTTTGAATACATTCAAAAGCAGGGCTTCGCAACGACCCTCGAATGTTGCCCATGTATCACTTTTACTGAGAAGGATTAAGAACTTTTATTTTCAAAAAGGTAAAGGGAAGAAAATATAGTAGGAGTCAGTTTGAATTTGTGTACTGAGATTTAAATTTAGTCCCACACCCTAGAAATTGCAACGGTTGTTAGACCAGTACTACAGTAGTATAGGTATAATATGAAATACCCCGTAGCAGCAAACCTGCGTACTCAGTGAATTTCCAATGCATATATATGTTTCTTAATACCACCACATAAAGCCACATACCACGTTTCATCAACATACATTCATAAATAAACGATTAATGAAATTTTAATTATTATCCATAAGAATAACACGGTGTCTGAGTATGCAGGTTTGCTGAAGCAAGGAACACAAAAAATGGATTTTCATACAAATATCAATTTAACTCAAATAGGTAAAGCCACATACCAAATTTTATTTATTTATGTTCATAATTAAGGGAGATAACACGTCACTTATTCTCCATAAGAATAACATGGGGGCTGAGGACGCAGGTTTGCTGCTACGGGAACTATCAGCCAAAAAATGTTTTTTTGAACAAATATCAATAGACCACAACGACATGAAGTATGAAGTATTAAGTAGTATACCAAGTTTCATCAGGATAAGTTAACAAATAAGCGAGATATACAATTTTTCTTTTTCTCCATAAGAATAACATTGGACAACGTACTGTGTTTAGCACTTTCAATATCTCTGTAACCAATTGACGTAGAGCAATGATCAAAACATCATATTTTGCGTCTTTTTAAGCTGATTCCAATAAAAAAAAAAAATTTGGCTTTTCAAAAATTATATGTAAAAAACTCAAAAAAACCATTTTTGGGGTACAAAACCCCCCCCAAAATGCCCCTTCGGATAGGTCGATCTGTCTGGTTTTCGAACTTCATTAATGCTGTTTTCGAAGTCATTAATGCTGCTTTACACGTTTATACAAAATTTCGTCAAAATCGGATAATTTTATTATAATTATAATAATTATAATGGTAGGTCTTACCATGCCGACTACGGTAATAGCTTCTCCCCTATAGGGGAAATTCGCTAAAAAAAAAACAGTTAAAATTTAAAGCAATACATTTTTTAACAAAGAAATCCTTTTAAACGAACCAACAAAACAATTTCGTGATTAGCCTTGTTCTAACTGCGAGATGTAATTAAAGACGTATATAACTACACTTAAACTATAGTATTTACACTTATACTGTATCTACATAATAGACGGTAAATTTATTTTAAATGTTGTAAGTCGTCTTTAATTACGTCTATGTCACATACCCACAAAGGTATGATAACGTTTAGAAAGATCATTCGCCGTTGTCGTCCTAACTTAAAAGTAATAGTGAGGCCCTGTAACATATCCTCAAATGAGTGGTAATTGATTTATTGAATCCCAATATAATATTGTTGGCAGCACAAAACAAAAAACAGGCCGCCATGACTCCCCCCTTGAACTCCTTTCGAGTGGGGCCTTCACTAAAGTGATATTGAGGCCAGGTTTGTGGCAAAGAGTACGCGAACCTTGTCTGTGTAGTGATGTGCTTGATTTTTTTTTTAAAGAAATTCAAAACTGGATCTGCCACTGCATTTGATTATATAAATTTAAAAATTAGTGTTATAAAGTACAAGTCAAGCCGTTCCGGAACTTTTAGACACTCTGTTATATATCACTGTTAAATCAAGTGATGAACTTTAAGGTTAAATTCCGCCCTAAGTGGTAAACGTGTAATTCTGATTTCACCACGAATGCCCAGCCATCTATTCGCGGTCCGCAAACAGCACCGCCAGCCGGCCGTGCGGTTAGGTTAGGGTCGACTATACATATCTCTCTAGACCGAATCCATCGATCTCGACTGGGAATTTAAAATGGTTACTAGATACAACGAGCTTTCCATAATCCGGAACTAATTGGCATCAGTTTGCACTTGAGGCGGATGCCGGCCATCGCCACATACACATACACACGCGCGCACACACACGAGTTACGGCAGATAAAGCAGATTAACAGTCTATGGAAACCTTGATTCGATCTGACCGCTTACAAAGTAGACCGGCGAGAGCTGGCTGATAAAATAGCAATGGTGCAGTTAGGTGTGACAAACTCTAATATTGTAGTTATTAGTCGATATAGGAAACAAAATTATCATAATAGTTCTAGCAACTCAGAATGGATATCAAAACAGGATAATTTATTGAGGTTTATTTGGCAAACAGTTCACAAACAACTGTTTAACACAAATAAAATTTCTAAAGGATTTACATTTTTTTTAAATTGGTCAACAGTTTGGTTCTCAAATAGAAAAATAAAAGTTAATTAAATAGTAAAGCTTTTAAAATTTACGTCACAGAAATAAGGACGAGGATGTATTTTTAATAGGCTTACAATATTTGTTCTTTAGGAGACGCTGTAAAAGTGTTTAGTTCGATTTTTAAATCCTCCAATGAACCCAACTAGAGTTTAACATTATTTTGACTAAAACTTCACCGGGACTTTGCCCCTATTCACAGCGTACTCCTTCATGACTGGTATTCCTCCGGCAAGTTTCATCACAGGCTTCGCAATAACAGTGGGTCTAGTGTTAATAGAGGCTACCATCGCCGCGTTATGCACTTTCCTGTTTTTCAAATCGGAAACCTCTTTTTTCACACTCTGTAGAGCATTCCAAACACTAACATCTTTCTGGTCATTTATAAAGTTATTCTTTATCAGTCTCACGCTCTCCTCCAACTTCGAAACTCGCATCTCCTCGTCCATTTTTTCTCTTTCTCTTTCCCAATTTTCTCTTTCCTTCTTCATCTTTAAAATCACTTCTCTAAGGGTAGCGTTCTGCGCGGATACATTGTCCAGATCGTTTTCCTTCCTCTTCAGTGCTTCTTCTAGCAGGATACTCTTTTGCTCGAGAATGTTTATGATTTCATTTTTCTCTTCCATATCGTCAGGTGTTTCGGTTTGAGTTCCAGCTAACATTAAAACGACCTTTGTTTGTTTGGGCTCTTCAAGGCGTTTTAGATCTTTCATTAAATTTACACCGAAACTGTTCATTGTGGTCAGCATAATATTCCGGTGTTGTCTTTCGGTCCTAAGAAAGGAGTCTACCTGGCTAAATTTTTGCAACACTTTCCTTTCCAATTCGACGTCTCTTCTGATAGTTTTTCTTTCTTCCTCCACCTGAAAATGTTATTCCGATTAAATCCGTAATCGATTTGGGCCTGATGGCATTTTTACTAGATTTATAATTACAACCCTTTTATACTGTAAACTATTTGTAAATGTGAATAAGTGACGGGTTCGTAATGTACAATTAAACGTACATGCTCGAACAGTTTAAAGTGAAAACATTGCTTAAACAACTTAAAAAAAGTAATAAAAAAATAAAAAACCCTAAACAATTCTTGGGAAAAATCAACCTAAACATTTTGAATATGAACATGAAAATTGAGAATTCGAAGCAATAACTAAATAAATCAAAGCACGATCCAACCACAAGAAAGTTAGTTTGATAAAAAGTACTCTCCTCGCTCTCTCACAGTTATTTTTTTCGGCGAATAATCAAATAATATGGCCAACTGGTCAGCAATGTAACTCATAAGTACCTACAATAGATATTCTCATTTATGTGAGAAAATTCAATATGGTCTTAACGACAACTAATAAATCTAATTTAATCATTTTATGATTTTGTCGATACCACCACTGATCCACCCACCTATTTCCGTAGACATCCTGCAATGCCACACACCAGCTGATTGGAACAACACTCGAGTAATATTTTACTACGGACAAATGGCAACACTGACAGCGTAGAGCCATCTCATTGGTTGAAGCCCAGCTGTCATCTTTACTGCTCCCGATTATACTAACGCCCTGGTTCCTGTTTTCCTACCTTTCCCCTCCCTATTCATTCATAGCCTCCGATCACGTGACTACCACCAGTTACCTTCTCAGCGTACTTCTTCCACAGTACCATCTCTTCCCGGAGTTTCCCGTTGGCGAACTTGCTGCTCTTCAACTTCCCCTTGACCTCGTCCAGCTCCTGGCACATCTTCTCCGAAACGCGGTCCCACTCCTGCAGTCTCCTGGTCTGCTCCTTGGTCACCTCCTGGGCCTCCGCCAGCTGCCTCTGGGCCTCCAACTCGGACAGCTTTGCCTGTCACAATACTTCAATTAGTAGTTGACGTTTGAGCAGACTCATCAAATTAGATAATTGAGATGCTACTAGCCTTCTATCACAGCTTATGCAATAAGAGCATTATTATTCCCATTTGAAATTTATCCAGACCTGTTATTGTATAACAGGTCGATTTTGACAAATCTTTGTTCAAATATACATGTTAAGGTAGGCATTTCAAGTTGGGGTATTACTGCAAAGAAAACAAGAGGAGATAATACAATCTCCAGTTGAAAGTTGGAAATCAGTTCCTTAAAACTATGTTTCGCTGGAGATATGACAACACATAGGACCTACATACAAAATTTGGAGTCATTTGATTATTCCACTACTTGTATAATACGTAGTAGATCGCCTCTAAGTATGCTTCATTAACAATATTTATTTAAGAATTAATATCACGATCAATTTAGGTAAAAAGGATTAAGGGTTAAAGCTCAACAGCTTTTTCCAAATGACCGACGAAAGGTACTTGAACAGTTTGAAGTATGAATGGAAAAGAAACATATGATCGAATTTCCCTTCTAAACTTTATGATTAGTTTAGAATGAACTTTAGTCCCGTCAACTTTGTCCATAGGTTTCAACGGGAAATTATTTTGGAAAAACTTAGACATTGGAGTTCTGCGACCTCTTTACAACTAAGCCTAACAAAATATTTTAGCTTACTGTTATTAATTGAAAACGCAAAATCTGTACTGACGGCTTCCAGCTGGGTCTCCAGTTCCTGCAGCGTGTCCCGCGCCCCCTTGGCCAGCTCCTGGATAGACGACTTGTGTCTGCTCCTCAGGTCGTTCATCTCGCGGTCCTTGGCCTCTAGTTGCCTCTTGTGCTCCAGGCTTTGGTCCTCCAACTGTCTGCGGTCAAGCAACAGCTATGGTCTATTTCACTAGTCAACTTGTTGCATATGCCCTTCAAGTGAAATTGAAATGGAAGATATTAAATAGATTTTCAACTACTGCAGTAGTTTTTTTTGTATCTGATTTTGATGAATTGTTTTAAAGCTGAAGACGGGGTACAGTAACCTTAATTTACACTGGTCGACAAACGATTGGGCTAGGACAACAACGGGTGAATACGAATTGCAAGGAGCCGATACTAGGGTGACTGTTTCATGCAACAGTTGACTATTAAATCAGAGGCCTACTTGTTACAGTTTGTGGAGGGCGAGCCGGAGGGTTATCTTCCAAGACACTTCTCCATAAATCTGGTTAAAAGATCAATCTGACCACTGTAACTCTAAATTGACAAGAATCTGCTCTGAATGTACTCCAAATGTAGTAAGGGACAAGTCTACATTGACAAATTTCTCACAAGGATATATCAGAAAAAAGTTGACAGGAAATTTGTTTTATATATTACAAGTAAATATATGATAAGCAGATCTGTTTTATATATTCCAGTTGCTCGAATTCGAACAAATGTTTTCACTTAAGCTCATATTAGTTTATATTAGCTTAAAACAGCTGGTTTTACTTCTTTACTTTGGTTTAATAGTATCAACAGCTGTTAAATATTTTTGTATATTCACTAGTTAAATAAATATTCAATTATGATTTATACTCTTTCATAAGATTAACATTAGATCTTTGAAAGCCCAGGGAGTGGAACCCTGAAAGTGAATATTTTCTCAAACCTCAAAAAGACATAAAAAAACACATACAAAATCATTTAAGACACAATAGTTTTGCCAGTAGCTTTGTCACAAAAATAGCCTCAATATTTTTATAAATAGATGATGATTTTAAGGAACCCTAATTCTATAAAGGGACACATTTGATGAATGTTGTAATGTTTCATTAAATATTTCATTAGAAGACAAGTTTAACTAAAACATGAGACTTACTTTTGCGATGATTCTAACAAGGTAGCCATATCCTCTCGGGTGGAGTCAAGATTCATCTGTGTTTCTGGAAAATAACACGAACTTTAAATCACTGTTTATTCAACATATATGAGGAAATATAAATTCTGTGTTTTCCTAAGGCTCCTGCGATATTAAGGTTCGTACATGTGGGGAATCTCGGACTCAAATCTTAGACCAGCCATTATTAAGTTTTGTACGGATTCATAACTCATCTAGAAAAATGTCAGATCATTTCCAAAGCTAAGGCATAGAGTGGATTCTGCAGTTTTAAACCTACCTGGTTTTCTTACCGGAAATAGTTATGGTAACAGACACCTTTTAGCTGAATAACTTTAATTCTATCTACAAGTTTAAAAGATCTACAAGTTTAATTATGTTGAGTAATAAATGCGAATAAAATGTTTTATCCCGAAAATGTCACAAATTATTCAACCCTTAATGAATGAGTTGTTCAGGTAAAACATACTGTTATCACTGCACAAATAAATCATCAATCCACTACTATAAGATTTTAGACATATTTTACTTGCAAAACCCCCCTGGCTTTACACCCAAAAATGATCATCATATTCATCCTACTTATGAGCCGAATTTTATAATCAGTAACCCCACAAAGTACAGCTTCATCTCATATCGAATGGTAAAAGCAAAGTCAAGTTCATATAACCTTCTGGCCAAGGTATGTTGTCAAAGTTTTCAGGTCGCTAGTGCTTCTGGCATGAACTGTTGACTAGTTAAGTAGCCGAGACCAACGGCTTAAGGTGCCTTCCGAAGCACGGTGGCAGTCTGAGTCCAAACTCATGGATTTCACCATGAATCGATCCCGGTTCTTGTGGGTGGTAGGTCAGTACTACCACTCAGCTATGACTGCACAATATGTGAAACCTGACCCGAGGCAACTTTGAACTTTGAGGGTTTTTAGAACTTCAGGACTTCCACGAACTCCAGACTCCCAAAGACTCTCACAGCCGGCTACAAGAGACTCGTCAGTAGCCTCTGCACAAACACCAACACGGTATCGCGAGTTGATGGTAGTCTTATCTCGCTAGTCAGTTACCCAGCAGCGACCGCTTGAGGGTGTTGACTTCCTCGTCCCTCGCCGCCAGCTGGGTCTCCAACTGATGTATCTGCGCCCTCAGGGTGACTATCACCTGCTTGGCGGTGGAGAGCTGGTCCTCCCTGACCGAGAGAGCCTTGTCCACCGCTGACTGCCAGTTATGTTCCATCTCCGCTAGTGTCGTCTGGACAAACAGAATCACTGTATGACGCTGACGCAACTAGGACGAATTTTAAGGCGAATATGAATGATGGGTGTAGAATGGGTGAGTTACCTTGTGCAACCTTGCTACTGACCATTCTACTGACTAAGACCGGCTGATTCTTTAGCCTGGATCATTAATTATAGCCCAATGACCAATGGCAGCTGAATATTGTTTCAAATGAGAGATCAAGATAGGTTAAGAGTTAAGAGGGTGCTCCATCACTCATCAATTCGCATTTCTACCAGATTCTACTATAAGTCCCAATGTTAAATTTTCGTAGCCCGTCCATACTCAATGGATTGTCCGAAATTGTACATTTATAGCTAATCTTATAGAGAAAAAAATACCTTGTGAATTCAGTGAGCATAATTTTGATAATCCATCACAAATTGTGAGCACTTTTACGCCTGCGCTGAGATGAGGTTATCATTTCGATATCGACAAATTCAACCAACCGGTTGCTTGTTTGTGTTAATGAACTTTCGATTACGATTGTTGTTTTGTGGTGGAAAAGAATAAATGGTGATTCGATTCAAAGTCAAGTAGATATAAGTTAAATCAAAAGTTGTGGATACAATGTTAAATTGGATCTACAAATGGATTTGCGTGAACAAAATAACAAACAACTAGGTTGCAGTTCACGACAAAATTATAGTAACCTAACCTAACCTAACTCCGCAGAGCGCTGTGTCTGTATGGTGGCTGTTCGTTGGCAATATAATTACAAATAAAGGGATTAGTATAAATAAACAAAAGTAAAATGAAACAGAAATGCCAGACCTAAAAATGTAAACATCAAAAGTAAGATTTAACCCCGAACAAATTAAAGTCAACTTTAACAAATTTCAGATTTCAAAAAGTAAACGTAAAATTTGTGATTTGTACACGGGACCGCATGGCCGAGGAACTGACGTCGTAGAGCTACCGAAGCATTCAGATTTAACAGAAAGTTCCAATTAATCAGGCAGTGAGCAACTATTATAAATTCATTCGATAAAACAAACAAACGAAATTGTTCGATATCGTAACAATCGTAACAAACGATAACCTCATCTCAGCGTAGGCAAAAAAGTGCTCACCATCAAAAATAATTCACCAACACAAAATATTGAATATTATACATTTTGGAATTTTTTGAACGATTACTTGTGATAGTAGAGAAACTTTGAATTGAGCCATCTACAGAAATATCGGGTAATCCATTGTGGAAAGGACGGGCTTTGAAAGTTAACATTGTCCATGGAGGGTGCAGGTAGAAACGCAAAATGTTTCGTGACTGGAGCCTCCTCTTCAACTGAGGTTTTACGAATTTGAAACTAGTTAGGTAATTTAAATGGTTGGAAGAAGTGGTTGAGATAGAGTGCAATGATGTGGTTACTTCGTCGAGGTAGGTTAAACTAGATCCATAGGGTGTGGTTGTACGGTCTTCGTAATCTTTGAAACTACAGGAACATCAGTAACATTTAAATGAACTTGGTTGAGATAGTGTGAGGATATGGTTACCCCCTTACTAACCTTACTACTATGTTTCCATCTTATTTTATTAGTTTGTTATTTATTTTATTATATTTGCCTATGTATAAAAAATGGACAATTTGTGAACCCTTTTCATTGAACAAATTTACCGACACCCAGTAGGTTTGTTATTATTTATTATTGTAGTTCTTTTCAACTTAAGCCAGTGGATAATTAACCTTATATCGAAATAGAATTAAAAAATACTAAAAATATTCACTATAGTACGTAGTAATTCTTAGAGATACATTACAAAATGACACTTACCAAGTAGTGTTCAGCCTGCCTGTTATCCATTATAGCTGTAGACATATTTAGTTTATTGCAAAATCAATTTGGAAGAATCAAAGATATTGTTTATTGTCACTTGTGACATTTCAGGTGATATTTTGTTTTGCAAGGTGAGATGCAATAAGGGAATACAAAATGCTGTGAACGATTAGTAAATCAGCTGTTTTCTACAATTTGATTTTATTACAAGGATGATCCGTTTTGGAACATAAGTAATTGTACTTAAAACAATGATGCAATTAAAAGAAACATGAAAATACGGAATGCCTTAATGTGACCTACTATTTTTTATAAACACGGCTGGAATTGAACTTGCCCAGAGCAATAACAGCGCTCCCGAAATTGCCGGCTGCAGCCACCCACCGGTAAGAAGGTTTATGATTAGTGGAATCAATGTTTGTGACAGAAAACGCTTGATACCGTCAAATCCATAATAAAACTTGTGACTCGGCCATTTTACGTCATTGTTGAGAAGATTTAAAATGGAAAAAAAACTGTAGATTTAGTTTCTATTAAAATTAAGATTTCCTACAAATTATTATCTTTACATATGTGTATCGTATACTAGATGTTACCCGCAGTCTTCGCCCCGCAAATGATTCATAACAAATACTATGACAGTTGTGTGTGCTGCGTTCTGTGGTTAGCCCTTGGAACTGCTAGGAATCAAGATCAGCTGTTTGTATTTCATCAGCTCAAACCAAAACGAGTTCGCACGCAGCACGCTGACGTGAGGGAAGTGAATTTCCACATAAAAACATTTTAAAACCCAAAATCAGTGTAAAAACATACATTTATTCTAATTTTTATTGAAATCTGAAAACAGTGATTTTTTGGCTATTCTGATGCTCCTGGTTTCATTTACCTGCACAGCTGGGAATACAATTTTGCGTATTATAATTTTGAGAAGGTGCAGACAGGCTTGAAAGTAGGTTGCTAGGGATGATTAAAGTACTCTAACAAAGGAATAACAGGCTTTTCTAGTGTAAAACCCTCGTAAGACAACGTACTGTGTTTAGTCGAAACACATTGTCTTTAATAACTCGTTAAATATTTATGCTAGAATGACGAGAGAGGGCTTAAAACTTTCGACTTACTGATTCCCATCTTTTTACATGCATTAATGTTACATCCTGAGCTTTTCTGGCCCTTTTTGGGCCCAAAAACTAGAAATTTGAAAGATTAATCCCCAAAAAAGGGGTTTAGAGTTGTCCGATTATTTTGCCCAACGAACTTGTCCAACTGATTACAGAAAGGAACGTCCCTACCAAATTTGTAGTTAATCGGACAAATAATGCGACCGCTAGAGTGCAAACACACACATTATATATATATATATATATATATATATATATATATATGTCTCTCTCTCTATATATATATATATGTCTCTCTCTCTCTCTCTCTATATATATATATATATATATATATACATACAATTTTGAACGACCCCCCAAAACGTGTTCAGGGGGTCAAGTTAGGAACTTCTATGGTGGTCCCGGGCTTAAGTTTCACCGTGCGGGTCATGCTAATAGTTCACTTTCCAAAGGAAATTCACTAATGAATGTCCATAAGGAATACAAGGGAACTTTGAACCCCCGTGGGGTAAAGCCCTATAGGATGTTCCCAACTTGAATATGCCTATATGTTATTCAGGACTATCAAGTACCTCTCTACCATATTTCAGCTCAATCAGTCCATTGGTTAGAGCGTGATTGAACCACAAATATCTAAACAAATATACAAACAAATTTACAAACTTTCCAATTTGCAATATTAGTAGGATTGGCCATAAAAAATACAGGTTTCTTACATTTGAATTACAAAAATAAACTTGAAGTTTAGCATAAACTGTGAGACGGTTTATTAAATTTTATTTTATTTTCTCTTCAAGGAATTCATAAATGTTGTAATATCAGCTAGCTTGCAATGGTCTCAATTGTCTTATTAAATTTGTTGATCTTTGTTTCGTTGTTGTAGTGGTGAAGAAGTTTATTATATAAAATTACTCCACCATACAGTAAATGCTTCTTGAAAAGGGACCTATTTGATAAGGAGTTTTGAGATTAGGTTGTGCCTAATGTTAGTTGGTTGTTTGTGTTGTAAACAAATGAGGATGCCATTTAATAATAAATAAAGTTTCGTTTATATAAATACATTGAAGTGTTAAATTATTGTTTTCCTTAAAAACGCATTGGCAAGAATAACCTGTATTTTGCTCAAATTGTTCTTATTGCCAAAACTTTTGTAATATAAATATTCTATTGACATTAGTTAGATTCCTCCATAATGACATAGCATATTACAAATTGTGATACATATATTATGCTATGTCACATGAAGGCACATGGTTATGCGATACTGAATCTGTCATGATAACAAGATTTATTTGAGTATTTCGATTGGAAGGGAGGGGAGTTATTGTCATTGATACTTTGTATATACATCACAATGATTGTTCTCCAAATACCCCACCCCCTTCACACCTCCTCCCTTATAACACCCCCCTTCCCCTAATTGACGCCTAAGGATGATAATGGCGTCTGTTTTCTGTATAATCAGTGAGACGGTCAGACTAGGTAGTTCCATAGTAGTTGAGTAGGCCTAAAGAGAGACATTGTGCAGTTAATTTTGTCATGTTGCGAGTAGACTTGCTGAAGGAATACGAATGTTGCTTTGAAAAGTATTCCGAACTTCACACATTTATTGATGGATTTATTGGGATAAACATTTCCCCAATTCTCTTAATTTTATTTTTTATCCGTAAATATATTGAAATTGGTTATCTACATTATATTTTTCAAAAGAGACATCAGTAATATGGATCAAAAACTTATCTCAAAATAATACAAACATCACCGGAAGATTTAAAAAATATAGTTTTTATGAGTTTGGATATTTATTTGTTTAAGTTCAATCATAATGTAACCTTGTAAGTGTCGAAGTAAAGTAATACAATGTATTCGCCATAGATTGCATTATAGGTTTAACCATCTTCAACAAAAACAACACAACCCATCGAAAGTGATCGATTGCGTCTGTACCCCAACCCTAACCTAGCCGGCGCTGTGTGCGGTGGCGGTGGCGGTGGCGGCGCAGGGTTGCAAGACTGAACCTCTGAATTATGGGGGAAAACATAACAATTATGGGGGAAATGTTGAAGTTATCATACCTATTACGATTCCTGGGAGGTGTTTTTGGAACAAGGCGTTTTTACGAGACTTGCAAGTAAATATTTTGGAATGAATAAATTGTATTAAATAAGAACAATGCTTGAATTAAACATTTTAATAATTAAAACAATAACTATAAAAATCTATTGGTATCGTACAACTAGAGTACGAGAGCTTAATATTTTATACGACTTAGTTTCAGTAGCAGGAAAAAAGCCAATCTAACATAATTTTCTTCGGCTTGAACCACTTACAGTATTTCCACTTTCCTGCATTTGTAACGAGTTTATTACTTGCCTTTGTTTTTATCTGACTAATTTGTAAAAATAGTATTTCGCATGATGCGTCTGCCTGGGGTAACACAAGTAAGGCAAGCAAAAATCTACCCCCTAATTTAACTTGGTATTAAACAATTATTTTGCTGTTGTTTTATTTTTAGGATGAAATAAACTACGCCTCATAACTCTACACAATATATTTACAATAATAAATAATAAAAAATTATAAAATGTATGTATACCTATTACTTGTTACCTCCTTCGTAAGGCTCGCAGACCCTGAGGCATGGGACCGCCACTGCTATAACTAAGGCTGTCGAAGATCGATGTTGTCCAATCAGGTGTAAGGTTGAGGTATGGTAGTGCTTTGGCATTGACAAATAAAATCTTTAACTTTTTAATGTCGTTGATTTCTTTAATAACTGAGGGGACTTGTGATAATTATTTCAAGCTGGCATGACATGATTTTGATTTATAAAGTTGTATTATGGTACAAGGCCACAATGCTACAAATAGGACGCCTCAACCAACCTTTTTGATATTTCCGTCTTGTATGTAAGTGTAAATATATTTTGTTGTGTTGTGAGATGTTTATTTTATCGTGTGTTAATTGTAACACGTATCTACTGAAGAAATTACTTTTTTATTAGTCACAAAAATGAAAATTGGTACAATTTTTAAAGTGATAAATAAACGTAGGTATTAAAAAATACTTCACATTATTTTTATGGGGAAACAAAAACTATCGTACGCTTACGACAATTATCGTACACCCGGCATCAGTGCGGTGCAGTAGCGAACAGCTGATCGCGTAGTTGTGAAAACCACCGCTGCCGCAGTTAGCGCTGCCGTCGCGCCGGCGTTGAGACCCTAGCCCAAAAATCCATACCGTATTGTTCCGTGTGCTGTCTGTGGAAACGGCGTTCGCATCCGAGGCAACTGCACAGGTAGGTGGACCTTGGGGTAGCGGTTGGTTAGGCAACATTAGAACAAGTGATGGGTGAAAACCTCAGAAGAAATGTATTTTATGTGTGAAAATGGAAAACAAATCTATAAAGGGGAAGACCGGCTCTCTTTACGCAATCGGGGTGACATATTGGCAGTTTCAACATATAAGTTATCTATCTTATCGGAGAAGGGATATAGGTTCGATTTTTGATTTGAAATTGCATTTTGAGTTTTCTATGGTGACGTTGTGTTAAATATATAGTGTTACGTATAGTTGTAAAAGTGCGCGACTTTAACCCCATTTTTTAGGAATATTTTCCGTAGAAAGTAATACAGATAATTGATCAGCATTAAATAGTAAATAAATAATGCGTTGACAAGTTTTGTCCTTAATTAATATTGAACTACTTGAGATAGGTCCAAGTGCGTTTTACATTCTCACACCAACGATCTTGTCATTTCCTTAGACTCACATCTGAAGCTCATACGGTATGCGATTGATACCTGTAAAGATTGCACCTGTGTAGTTAGTTCATAATTTATTTTTAAGGCTTCTCTTTATTTAGTACATGTTTAGTAGCCTACGAACTTTTACAATATGTACTAATAATACAAATATGAACAGTTTTTTATCAAGCGCGGATAACTCATTGGGAACTTATAATATTGTTTTATCTTATGCTTAACTGACATGTCTAGGGCACTTTAATGTGTTGTAAAGTTCATTAAAAATATTAACCATGGATAAAATTTTTTAGTCCTGCTTCTAGAAAAAATTCAACATATAGAATGTGGATCCGTAGTTTTGCGTTTTTTTTTAATACGGTCCGCTGATTCTACGCCGCTTTTAAGGAAGTTGGTGTGGACAATTGATAACAACAGTTAAATGGGAAATTACAATCATATAGCTCAATTATCCTCCCGATACTCAAAATTCTACAAATGTCTTTGAATCCTGTGGTGTAATATCGACTGTATGTTCTTTTAAAAGTAACTCTAATATTTTTCTCGACCAAACCTTTTGTCCGAGTTTATTTATTTATGATTGGTATAGTTCGACTGTTATCTATATAACTTCTAGTACCCTCTGTTTGTGTATAAACAAGGGTTACAAGTGAGAAAACCAGTCTTCCAGCAATTTGTTCAACTTGACATTTTTTGATCGGATAAGCTAGACAAATAATCTATCTATCTATTCTCATTTAATAGGCGAGCAGGTTTTTTGTGACAATCACTCCTCCTAAACTACTGAACCAATTTTCATGTTTTTAGTGTCATTGGAAAGAGCCTAACGTGAAGTTGTGCAGGAAACTTTTTTTATAGAGCAATAATTTGTGAGCAAGGCCCTGGGGCCCCTTAAAGTTGAGTTTTTTCCCATAAGCTTAAAATTGGGAAATAACTATAAGTTTTAAGCAATCAGCTGGATAGAGTAAAAACAGTTAATCCCAGGCCATGTTGGCTTTGGAACGGTAACACAATATGTATACAGGTCACAGGAATGTCAGTATAATATTACGTTGTGATCGCGAGCGAAGCCGCGACTGGCTACTAGTATTCATTAACCAGGGATAAAATGTTTCATGAAGAAAACTATGACATTTTTCACGAGTAAAATTATGTTCGAATTTTATGACAAAACAAAAAAAATCATACTGAGTTAAATTACTAATTTAATTTTGAACTACAAGGACTGTTTGAGTTAATTTTTTACCTTGAAAAGGAGTCATCTTCCTTGTATGCAGCCAAGCTTGAAACCCATCAGACAGGACGCATTAACTGCACGATAATATGATTCACGGTCGATTTTATGATTGATCCATTTCTTGGTCAAATTACGTAACCCAATGTGGTGCAATCATTTATGCCCTAATGCTCCGAATCAAAAGGTTTAATGGTCCGAAAGTGGAAACACAGAAGCCGTTCCGTGTGAGGATTTTCGGCGGTCGTTTTCGTTATGACGGCTGTACTTAGGTGACCGAGCTTTGCTCGGAGAAGCTCAGTCAGTTGAAGGCCTTATATGGACCTTGACGTCCCTCCATTACAAATAGATTTGCTAAGGTCACTTTTCTGCGTGATAGGGCTGGGCTACTCCAGTTGCCAACTTAATATACTTTCAGGTAGTATAGTCGTTATATACACATCTGATTCATTTTGGATTTATTCACTCTATAAGAAATCTTCATTCATGATTTTATGGTTCTCTCAGGAAACAGGAAATAAGACACTGACACGTTATCACATGAGTGTTTCTTTGATAATAATTGAATAATTTTACGAACAGATTTTATAAACTCTATTGATTGATCTTAATTCCCATAAACCCAATGTTAACACTTTACAAATTTCTACTCCACTTTTTACAAAATTATATTTGTTCTATAACATATTTTTCCGAATAGAACAAATTTTAAAATTTTAAGAGAATTAATATGACCGTTTTTGAGATGAGAGTTGCAAGATGAAGCGTCCATGTAAGGAAACAAACCCTACTAATTTTATGTACAGAAATAGGATGATATAGTATAGGACATTCGGATGGATATCTATATTATATAATATAGGATTACTTACAGATGTATATGGCGTTAAAATGTATCCTTTATTTGGTATACAAAAACACAGAATCTTTGGAGTAGGCTATACAAGGTTTCGAAGAATGTATACACAATTTTTCAAGAATATCTTTATATCTATACAAGGCAAAGCCCTGTCTGACTGACTGACTCACTCATCACTAATTCTCCACCTTCCCATGTAGGTAGAGAGCTGAAATGTTGTATACTGATTCTTTAGGCATAAAATAGGAAAACTAAGTGGTTTTGATCCTGATCTAACCTTAGGGCTCCGCCAGAGATCCCGACAAAGTTCCCATGTATTTCTTATGGACATTAATTTTTGTTTGAGCTAATGAAAATACAAACAGCTGATCTTGATTCGTAGTAGTTCCACGGGCTAACCACAGAATGCAGCACACACAACTGCCTTAGGTTTTATAAGTTACTAGCTGATGTACCCGTTCTTCGCACAGGTGTTTTCTTTACCTGTTATTTAGTCAATGCAATTTGCATTTTAGATAGCTTGAAACAGCTGTTCTTGCTTCTGCTCTTTAAGATGTCAAAAGGAAGTATCCACAGCTGTTCGCAATACAGTTTCTGAATGTTTACTTTCTTCTGAAATGTAAACATTGAAACTTAGGACGTTCACGGAGCGTAGCCCGAGGGGACTTTAAGGAAGTGAATAGGCCTATATGTTGCATGGGTTCAAGATCTACCTTTTTGTAAAGTTTCAGCCCAGTCGGTTCAGTAGTTTTTGTGTTCACCCGGAACATCAGACAGACAGACAGACAGACAGCAACCACCTCTTCTTTATAATATTATAGATTTGCGGGGCGAAGCCTGCGGGAACGTCTAGTATAATATATTTTAAACAACGTATTATTATTGCCATCGGATCATTCAAATGCGCTAAAAAACTTAATTTACAATTAAAATGTTACAGTTTTAATCCGTTAGCTTAAAAAACAATTTCGATGATTTGAGGGCTTAAGAAATAGTTTACCACATTACTTCCAATTAGACATTATTATTCTTGACATAAACCTTACAGGCACTGAAGACAATGTTTAGTATTCGCACTGCTCCATTTAAACAGTATTTACTTCAATCACGATCCTAGAAGCTCGGGCAACATCGAATAGACCGTAATCGTCATCGATTGTTTGAAAACTATTCTTACAGTAATAATGAAGCTCCTCATTTATGGCCTATTTTCTCTAAGTCTCTCGTGTTGAGGTATTCGAATGTTCGCTGCCGTGAGCTCGTGAGCCAACCAGCGTAGTCTAGACGCTGCAATTAGTCTGGACGTTCCAATTAAGTAATGAGTCATTTTCCTGTCAGCTCTGTTACCTTCAATACCGCAGTAGTTAGCTTCGTTATGTGCCATCTTGTGATGGAAAATACCTAAATAAATCGGTCTTACGATAAATAAGTGCTTCAAGTGATGTTTGTCATGCGCCAAAGAGGTCTTTTCTGAAATCTCAAGGATCTGACCTAGAATGGAATTAATTTTAGACGGCGGAATAAAATTTACATGGATACGCCAGAATCTAAATAACTTGAGGATTTACCCTTTGGTGTCGTAGGAGGAGAGGGAGATTGGCATCCACATTATATTTTACTTTTTAACTAATTTTAAAAACGCAGAAAACATGCGCTTAAATAATTTATTCGTTAATCCTATACTCTAATATGAGTAAGGTTTGCTTGCTTGCTTGCTTGCGACACGGATCTCAAAAACGGGTCCAACGATTTCCTTCAAATGTTCGAAATAACTAATTTCTGGGATAAAAATAAGTTCTAGACAGGCCTCATCCCCAGGAAAAATCAAATAATGTAAAAAAACTCAAATGAAAAGTTAAAAAAACAACATTGGGCTTATGGAGTTTCAAATCAAAACAAAAGAATTGTAACAGCTGTTCATAATCAACCAAGGAATTGTCAAAGTAATACCATTGATTTTGAATACAATACTCATGTTGTATATGATTATTAACATGTAGTTTCCTGAGAGCAGAGATTAAAAGATTTGAGTGAAGATTACACAAATAGAGTAGTAAAATAAATCAAAGGGACTTTGAGCTATAAATAAAAACTGGAGTGGCCATGAAAATGTAGAAAAGAGGCAAATGAGTTATACAAATCTGATTATCAGTAGGGGGAAGTGGTGAAATATTACTCCAAGTCATCTAAACAAACTGGCTGGCCTTCCCCCGAGCAAAGCTCGGCCCCCATGTACTTTATTAAAATTGTAATATCGATGTTCTCATTGTTTTTTTCCTGAGGAGTATTAACGTCTTACACAAGGATTCTGAAATTAAAATTAGGCTTTGATTGTAATCAGGCACTGTTGTATACAAGGAGTCTATTGGTAATACTGGAGGCAGCACTGCTTAACGATTTTTGTCGAAAAAACGTACCGGCGATTTCGTTAGGTTGGTACAGTATTGAGGCAAATTTATCGTTCTTTAAATTTCATAATGGGCTGTTTAGTTCTTCTAAGTGAATTCAATCAAGCAAATAACTTAAATAAAAATAATCAAAATTGGGAAACATTTATTTTGTTCTTTTAAATTAACATATCTATTTTTGCTGTGGAAAATTATGAAATATGATTAACAAATTTAAAAATACAAGTTTATGAATTTTAAATAATGAACACATATTCGTATGATTCACTTTGTTGACTCATTCATTGAGAAAATGGCGGCGAACAAATTGCAATTGTGATAAGTTTTGTCTTCAGTATTACCAATAAACCTCCTTGGTCGTACATGAACAAGTCTGGTGATTGTGTTCTGCGATGATTTGAGAGGATAGCTGTATCCTCCAGTCGGCTGGGCAAAAACCCTTGAACATCGTCAGGACCATTTAATTGTGATGCACGCGTACTTTGTTCATCAACACCAAGTATCTTTGTGGTTTTATCGAAGCGTACTCCTTGAGAAAGTAAGCAGCTGCATGTTTTTGATATAGTACCTGGGGGGCCGAGCTTTGCTCGGGGGAAGGCCAGTCAGTTTGTTTAAATGATTTGGAGTAATATTTCACCACTTCCCCCTACTGATAATCAGATTTGTATAACTCATTTGCCTCTTTTCTACATTTTTAAGGCCACTCCAGTTGTTATTTATAGCTCAATGTCCCTTTGATTTATTTTAATACTCTATATATGTAATCTTCACTCAAATCTTTTAATCTCTGCTCTCAGGAAACCACATGTTAATAATCACACAACAACATGAGTATTACTTTGACAGTTCCCTGGTTGATTATGAACAGCTGTTACAATTCTTTTGTTTTGATTTGAAACTCCATAAGCCCAATGTTAATTTTTTTAACTTTTAATTTTAGTTTTTTACATTATTTGATTTTTCCTGGGGATGAGGCCTGTCTAGAACTTATTTTTATCCCAGAAATTAGTTATTTCAAACATTTGAAGGAAATCGTTGGAGCCGTTTTGAGGTCAGTGTCGCAAGCAAGCAAGCGAGCAAGCAAGCAAGCAAACAAGCAAACCTTACTCATATTAGAGTATAGGACTAGTAAGACATCCTTCTTGGACTCCAGTAAATGTTTCTCTCATGCCTCCGGTCTCCATGGCAACAACATGTTAACCAATCAAACCCCCTCTTCACAAGTTATGTTAGTCTTTATTAATCTTTGGCCAGATTTGTTGTTTACAAAAATATCCTCCAGTGAGGCTTCACCATTTTAACACGAGACGAGAACTCTATATTTATTTACACGTCGTTGGTGTAGATTGTATTGAAATTCGTAGACTCTACTAAATAGACGACCTCTTTTTACTTTCTCCCCCATAGTATACATAGTATATAGAGAAAGTATTGTTTTCGTCAAAATTTTCGAATTTGAGTTGTTAGTGGAAATATTCGTTTTGGTGCTCCCTGAACCCAAAAAAGTGATTTTTACGTGATGTCTGTGTGTCTGTCTGCCTGTCTGTCTGTATGGATGAGTACAAAGCTAGAGCCCTAACCAATGGTCCGATTTTTATGAAATTTTGTATGTAGGTACTAATCCATGATGTTTCCAGGCGTTTTTTCATTTTTTGGAATTTTGTATTTTTAAGGGTAACTATCCCCCAAAAACCGCCCAAAAACATGAAAAATCACGATTTATCAAAAACTGCTCTAACGATTTTGATTGAACTTTAGTCGTTTGTAGAACTTTAGCTTTCCAACAAAATGACACCTCCTGCATTTCTGTAAAAATTCGGGTTCAGAAATTACAAGACTTAAAATATCAATAATTCAGTTTTTTGACTTTTCATTAAAAAATATATAAATATAAAAATATTACTATTCCTTATTAAAAAGAGCTCAAAAAACTAAATAATTACGATCCTACGATTACTGGTTGCGGAGAAAATCTAAATTTTCATTTTGCGGTAAACGCAGTACGTTGTCCAATGTTATTCTTATGGGGAATACAAAAATTACTATTTCTCTCTTATTTATTGATCAGTTTCGTTCAAACTTCATATGCTTGTCAAGTTAGCATTGACCAACAGAGGAAATTCGAAATATGTTGCCACTTAATAACCCTGAGGAGGGGAATAGGGGGCATTTCCCCTCTTAAAACGACGTGTATAGCGATGGATTCTGTGGTGCCTCCTAAACAGGAATTTGCGTGGATATTTTTGAAAACAACTTTTAGAAGATTTTCTGTATATTCGACCGTGCTTTGTATTCTATATTTAGTAAATAAAAAGTAATTTATTAATTAAAGTTGGGCTAAAAGGGAGAAAGTATGAGTCAGTTTTCTGATACTGTTTATTAATTAACACATGCACTAAGCATAACAATCGGCTTGGTAGATCCCTGGATCAGTGTTAATCACTATAAGACGCCGACGCCTCCAAAGCGAACATGAATGAATTATGAGGGTAAAATAAGTGTTGTCTTGTGAACCCTTGTTACTAACCAAGACCGGCTGATTATTTTGTCAGGATCTTTAATTTTGGAAATGACCACTGAATATGTAACCTTCATTCAATGGTTTTAGTCACTGTTCTCACAAAACCACATAATACTTTTAATATACATGAGTATTACTTTGACAGTTCACTGATTGATTATAAACAATTGTTTTCATATTAAAATCCATAAGACCAATGTAATCTTATGCAATGTTAACATTCCTTTTTCTAAGAAATTATATTTTTTCTGGGAATTGGAACCTGTCTATAACACTTTTTAAATTCAGAATTAAATTAATGCGAGCTTTTGAAAGAAATCGTTGCATCCGTTTGTTAGATCAACCAAGAAAGCAAACCTTACTCATATTATAGTATAGGATCAGCTTAAGACACGGAAGAAACTTATTTTAAAACGAATAGGAATGAATTATGAGTATAGAATGAGTGAAATGCCGTGTGTTGACTTGTTACTGATTATAATACTGGCTGATTCTTTTGTCAGGACCATTAACAGTGATGAAGTGATTAATAGCCCGCTGACCAAAGATAGCTGGATTGGGTTTCGATCTCCCATTATAATAAACGGTATCAGGAAACTGACACATACTTTATCCCTTTTATCCCAAATTTAATGAATAAATTACTTTTTATTTACTAAATATAGAATACAAAGCACGGTCGAATGTTCAGAAAATCTTGTAAACAAGTTGTTTTCAAAAACATCCACCCAAATCCATGTTTTGGAGGCACTTCAGAATCCGTTGCTACACACGTGGTTTTAAGAGGGGAAATGCCCCCTATTCCCCCCTAGGGTTATTAAGGGGCAACATATTTCGAATTCCCTCTGTTGGTCAAGCTAAATTGACAAGCATATCAAGTTTGAACGAAATTGACTAGTAAATAAGATAGAAATAGTAATTTTTGTATTCCCCATAAGAATAACATTGGACAACTCACTGCATTTACCGCAAAATGAAAATTTCAACATTCTCCTCAACCTGCAATCGTAGAGTAGTCATTCAAAATACTAAATTATTTAGTTTTTGAGCTCTTTTTAATGGTGAATAGTAATATTTTTATATTTATGATTTTTATGAAAAATCCGAAAAACCGAGTTTTTGATGTTTTAAGACCTGTAATGTCTGAATCAGAATTTTTACAGAAATGCGGTTGGTGTCATTTTGTTGGAAACTAAAGCACTACAAACGAATAAAGTTTAATTAAAATCGTTAGAGCTGTTTTCCAGAAATTTTGATTTTTCATGTTTTTTTGGCGGTTTTTGGGTGATAATTACCCTTAAAAATAAAAATCGAAAAACTAAAAAAACGCCTGAAGATATCATGGATTAATACTTACATACAAAATTTCATAAAAATCGGACCATTGGTTAGGGCTCTAGCTCTGTACACATCCATACAGACAGATATACAGATAGACAGACAGACAGAAAGACACACAGATATCACGTAAAAATCACTTTTTTTGGTTCAGGGAGCACCAAAACGAATATTTTCACCAACAACTCAAATTCGAAAATTTTGACGAAAACAATCCTTTTTCCATATAGGCTACTATGTATAAGGGGGAAAGTAAAAACCCTTTTTAGGCCAATGAAAATAGGTTTTACAAATAAAACAAATTGCAAGAAGAATTTTTTTGTGCGATGCGGCCTTTTGAATCAAATACTCACTCGGTTCAGACGAGCTTCCGTGCCATATTTGAAAATGGCGGAAATTATTTTTGAATGTTTTGTGCCATAAAAAGTTAACCTTTCATCCCCCAACATATAGTTGTAATAAAAAATATTTTTTTAGTACACCCCCTAAAAAGATACATTTTTACTAAATTACGGTACTAATGCAGTTTGTATAAAATAAAATATTCTTATTCATATTCGCGCGAGAAATGGTCGCAGCACTGGCCGGCTAACGGGTAAATGAGTCAGTGAGGAAATCTCAATAACATGAATCATTTTGGTTGGATTCAGGAAGCGAATTGTAGATAATAATAAAGAATCATACTATTATACATATGTTTTACTTTTTCCCACTACACATAATGTAATACGGAGTAAGAATTATTTTCGACCAAATGTTAGAATTTGATGAACTCAGAAAGAGTTTTTTAAGTGATTCATGTCTTTGTATCTGAATGTATGTACAGAGCTATGAGAGCCATACCAATCGGTCGATGTTGATCAATTTGATGTAGGCACTAATACAAGATAACTCCAGGCATTTTTAAAACATTCATTTTAATTTATTATTTTGAAGGTAACTCTATACCCTAATGAGGTAGGAAGTTATGTCAGCTTCCTGATACCGTTTATTTTAACTATCATTTACTAGTTGTGATTTGGACGAAGTCACAATAACATGGATACTTGTGCGCTATAATTTCGTATGTATACAAGAATCCTCTGATTTGATATAATTTCTTTTGTAGTGTTGTAAGACGTATTTTATTTATCCTGTTTGATTTGATATACGCAATACTGGCTGGTGCTAACAATGGGCCTATTAGCACCTTACAAATATTCCTTAATGTTTGTATTATTAAAAAGTTTAATTTATTTACACAAATTATAATTTTAGATGTTCTATTTACCTATACCGAGTCGTGGTCCGACACTCGTGAGTGCGCGTGCGGGCGTCGGGGATTTTGAGATTCGTTTTAATTAGGGTACCTCTGGAATTTGGGGATTTTGAAACGACACGCACCTTGGGAATAGCATTGAAGAAGGGATCTGCGTCTGAATCAAAATTGTAATTTTCTCCGTAACCTTCACTTTCCGTGGACAGTGGCGGATTTAAGCAATTGCCGCCTAAGGGCTATTAGGAAATTTGCCGCCCTCCCCCCCACTATATATCTATGTCCTTTTCGCCGCCCAGGTTTACCCACATGTTATATATCTTGTTTGGTTATTTTGTGACAGTATGTACAGAAGTTACGAATTTACTGAATGAATAAGTTTAAGAAATTGCTGTTATTTCCTAGTTGAAAAAACCAGTAAAACGATGTATAATTGACTTGATTCACATCAACCACAGTTTAATATTCAATATAGCATACTCAAAGACAATCAGCCCTATGGACAAATGTTGTTAACAACAGTGAAGCAGTGCTACTTTTAATAACGAGAACATCTTTCAACTAAGGCCAAAAATCCCTTCTTATACTTCATCAAAACATTAATTTTTACACCAACGCATTGCGATGACTACTGAAAATTATAATAATTAACCTATAAATAAGATATGATGACACTGTAGCCTAAAATTCGTAATTCGGTCTATTAGCCTCAAAATTCTTACTATTTTAACCCTGAATTAGCGCTTTTCAATACAGTCTTTCAGTCATTTTGTAATTTATACTTTCTGTACTAAGAATTGTTTATATGTTTTAGACGATCAAAATATAAAATTAATTTATGTTGGCATAATCTTCATAAAACTCTACACATTTTCAAAAACTTCTTCTAGTTTCACCTCCATGATGTTGTAGATCAAATGAATTAAAATATAATACCTACAGGAGTCACTACACTCTCTGAAGTTACCTTCAAAAAGGGTGCCGTCATATTTGGTATTTTGTCCTGTTGTGGTGTCAACTTGTTGGTGGGACGGAAGAATTCGATGTACAAGGCGACTTGTTTTCAACACTATTTCCAAAGCCATATCAATGACTACTATGTAGTCATTGGCCATATTAAAAGGGTATTTTCATTTAACTCAAATCATAACTTTGCTGCGAGATGAACAATAAAATTAGATATAAAATATGTCTTAAGATTATAAAATTAAGTTTAACATCATGATTCACCTAAAATGCGACAAGATATTAACATATTCATTTAAAGACTTCAAGTATCACAGTTTTTCATTTAATGAAATGGGAGATTTTGACACCGTCCCACCCAAAAAATCTATATAGAGGTCTTGCCTGGAGTAAAAAATTGCAGCCTTCATGCTGACCACCATTTTGACCCTCTGTCAACTATGCTCCCATGGCAACAGCCAATCAAATCCTCTCTTCACAAATTATGTTAGTCTTTATTTGTCTTTGGTCACATGTTTTGTTTAAAAAATTACCTCCAGAATGAACGATTATGTGTGGTAACATTTGCTGGTCAGTATAAGACGGTTGAAATAACTTTTTTTGTTACCTTGAGTTTGATAATGAATCGACAATATCATTGTAGTATAAATTGTGTTATTGTCATCTCAAATTCGATTGATGCAACATTTCTCAACCGTTTGCCTTAGTCAATATTGATATTGTGTAAAAAATCATTTTAATGCTATGCGAATGTATGAGTAAACTTGGAAGTCCGTGAGTTGGACGTAGTCATAGTGCTGATATTGTAGTTCGTGGCTTGCCGCCCTTTCTCTGTAGCGTAATCGTCTTGTCCCTAGTACGGATGAATGACAAATGTGTTATGACTGTTTTGAGGAACTGCAGTGCGAGGGACTGCAAACGTAATACTTCAGTCTCTGATTGCTACCTTTACCTTTAAAAGGGCAGCACACCGTCATTGTCATACGTTTTCGTCAAAATGATACCCGTTTCAACATTTCTTTTGTAAACAACTTATTAATTTTCTTTAAATTTGCCGCCCCTAAAAACTTGCCGCCCTGGACTACAGCCCCTATAGCCCCCCCCCTAAATCCGCCACTGTCCGTGGAGCAAAGCCATGAAATATCAATAATTTTGCTTGTAGCTGTCTTTTAAACAACTATTCTTGTACTAAATGTTTGTCTGTGAACATAAAATTCAATAACTCTGACCCCGATTTCTTCCGGGTATTATAATACCCTGGTGTAATCTTTATGCCAAAACTATGAACTTTATTAACTGGAAAACTGTGGGCTGTTCGTTTAATTTGGGTAAAACTAATTAATTAAGTTAAACCTAAACATTTTGAGTTATCTTATGTTTAGTGATTTATGGTAACTTCACTTAAAACAATCAATAGACAATCTTGGGGAAAAAATATATGACATCAGGTAAATGAAAAAAATATACGAAAATATTTTCTTTGTAAACTATGTAAATTTGAGAATCATTAATCTGGAAATACAGAATTTGACATCAATTCTATTGAAGTACTGTGTTTTAAATGTTGCGGTCTTGGCATTGCGATCTTGGATAATTAAACCACACATCCTGCCCTGCTATCGTATTGTGACAGTATATCTGTCTGTTTGTTGATTCATTACTCAAAAACCATGGTGAACTAATTGAGCTGAAAATTTAGATGATTTAGTTAATACAGTACACCAAAATCAAACACCGTTCTCTTTCCATCTCGAAAATCCGTTTCGGTTCCGCCACATCGAGATTTAAAGTTAAAAAGATAATAATATGAATGAACTTTAACATTTACAAAAAATCTTTTGGAAATGTCATATTTCCTTAAACTTTATTTGTTTGCCACTTTGGACCAAAGTGTATAAAAAATTAAAAGCCTTGGATTGTTTAAATCCGTCTTCTCTATTCCTGTTTTCGTTGTGTTTTATTATTTATGTGGATTCTTAAAATTGTCCTTTAAAATAGTCTTCTTCTTTGTGAAATAATTCAACATTATCGACCTTAAACTCTGACCGAATTCATTTATGGCTCTGTGATTTTGCCTTTTTTGTCGTCTATGATCCGCTCACTTGCTCTACATTTATTGTTCTCCCTGTTTTACCGATGCATACCTATTTTCCAACGGCAAGGTATCTTTTACACGCCTTTGTTTTTCAACACTATATCGCGTCTGGGTGCGAGGGTCGCTTAATCCTCTGGGGATTTTGAGGCTGTGGGTAAACTATAGTGTTGGGTCCTTGTCTTTGTGTAGAAAATCTCTAAGTTTGGAGCAGATGGAACAAAGTTATTTTAATTTAATGTTACCAAGAATTTTCGATAATTGATCAATTTTTACCTTGAACATGAGGCAAGATCGCAAGTTTACAGTCGTCATATCATATTAATATTATAAATGTGAATGCATGGGTGTTTTTGCGTGACTCTGAAGTTCCATCAAGTGAAAACTACTGGACCGATTGAGCTGAAATTTTGCAGAGAGGTACTTGATAGTCCTGAGTAACATATACGCATATTAAAGTTGTGAAAATCCTATAGGGCTATGCCCCACGGGGGTTCAAAGTTCCCATGTATTCTTTATGGACATTCATTTTTGTTTGAGCTGATGAAAATACAAACAGCTGATCTTGATTCGTAGTAGTTCCACATGCTAACCACAGAATACAGCACACAAAACTATCATAGTTTTAGCGAATTTCCCCTATACGGAAGAAGCTATTACCGTAGGTCTCATGGTAAGACCTAAGCCCCAGACCATGATAACTTTTTGTTTTGAGGTCCCCAGATGCCAAAAAACACTATTCGTTCAAATTTATATATATGTATATATATATATATATATATATATATATATATATAGCTGTATATATATATATATATATATATATATATATATATGTGTGTCCGTGAATGCGATAACTTGAGTAAAAAAGTCCGATTTCGATGAAATTTGGCTCAAATGTGTAAAATGACATTCATGACTTTAAGTTCGAAAACCAGTATAGTCGGACCATGGGAAGGGGGGTTTATGGGGTTTTTAAATTTTCCAAAAATCAGTTTTTTGCACTTTTCACCATAAAAAAACAACTTAATTTAGGTTTTGACCATGTTATAGAGCTTAAAAAAAGAAATAATATAGTATTTTGAATTATTAACCTAGGTTAAGTGGTTGCGGAGAAAATCCAAAAAACCTACTCATAAGATCTCCCATGTTAATCTTATGGGAAAACAGTTTTTGGCTTTTCCTCAGTTTATTTTAATGTAAACTTCACATTTGCTTTTACTAATCTGTTCAGTTCCACAACTCATTTTGGTGTTTAAATTTTGATTCTACGCCCAACCGTTGCAGAGATATTCAAAGTGCTAAACACAGTACGTTGTCCAATGTTATCCTTATGGAGATTAAATAAAATTTAATATCTCGATTATTTATTAATGTATGTTGATGAAACTTGGTATGTGGCTTCACGTTGTACTGGTAAATTGATATTTGCACAACAAATTGAGTTTTTGGTAATTATTCCCGTAGCAGCAAACCTGCGTATACTCAGCCCCCATGTTATTCTTATGGAGAATAAGTCAAATTTATTGACTCCCTTAATTATGAACATAAATTAATAAAACTTGGTATATAGCTATATAGCTTCACTTGATTGAGTTATATTGATAATTGCATAAAAACCCATTTTTTTGTTCCTTGTTGCAGCAACCCTGCTTACTCAGCCCCTATGTTATTCTTATGGAGAATCACTAAAATGTTATATAGCGCTTATTTATGATTGAATATTGATTAAACTTGGTATGTGGCTTCGCCTAGTTAATTTCTATTTATATTTGCATAAAAACCAATTGTTTGTGTTCCTTATTTCAGCAAACCTACGTACTCATTACCAATGCTATTCTTATAGAGAATAATTAAAATCGCTTATATGTGAATAGATTTTTATGAAACTTGGTATGCGGCTTTATGTGGTATTAAGACATATATTATGCATTGGAAATTCGCTGAGTATGCAGGTTTGCTGTGACGGGGGTATTTATAAATAATTCGCGGGGCGAAGCCTGCGGGTAACAGCTAGCCATTATATATTATACAAATTTCCTGTTTTACACACAATAACGCATCCAAATTTCAATTGAGAATGAATTATAATACAAGAAAAAAACAACTATAATACAAGACAAAAATACACTAATTGACAAGCCAATGTGTAAAACATCTTTCTACCAGAAAGGCCCAGAATATATGACAATACAAATGTATAATAAATTACCAGAAGAATTAAAGAAAATTAATGATCCCAACAAATTTAAGAAAAAGTTAAAAGAAGAACTTCTTTCAAAGTGGTGAATACACAATTGAGGACTTTCTCGAAACTTCTGATTACTATAAATTAGTTTATTAACATATAATTTTCATATTTTTATGTAATATTACAACAAAACAACTCTATTCATGGTAATTGGGTTGTTATGCAAATAAACGAATAAACAAAGCAGTGAATAAAACTATAGTTATTTTTAACAATTGAACAATTGTACTAACACAACACTTGGCCAAAAACTCTCCAAAGTAAAACCATGAACTGCAGCATATTTTCCTGCACAGTTCAGCGGCAAAGCTAACTTGCACTAATTTAGTCAGTGAGCTTGTTGTATAACGGCCTTAGCTCGCGGGTCTTCAGCTATAATACTCCACCTGACCTTCAACTGTAGTCACTCGTTGCACTTGAATCTCATTATTGTTATATAGGTACTCTATTTGTATCGCATAACTAATCCAGTGTGTAAAATACGAAATTAAGATTATGTCGGCGTCTTAGAAAGCATTATATTATTATAAACATTACTTATGATATAAGTTTATGAGGTCTACAAACCAGAAGTACTCATAGATAATTAATTGTTCTTAACATCTTTTTATTTTAAGTGGGTGTGCGAGTAGTGATTTTTTCCAATCGAGTTGAGTAGTGCCAATTATTTTCGAGTTTCGAGTATTTTCGAGCGAGTATTTGCCATCAGTTGGTAGTTTAAAATAGTGTAATGGGATTTGGATACCACCCTAGATTTAATAATCTAAACATGGTTTCTAACTAATATATGAGTAGCAATACAAATTTTTGGCCAGTACAATCAAACTGGATTACGTATTGACAAACAAAACACGGTTAGACATTCGTTTCCGGCCGATGAAACAGGGCCCGATTGTCATTTCGCCAATTTCACCTGGTCCAGGCATCGCTTATAATCAATATCAAATTACAAATTCGTTAGTTACGGCCGAAATTACGCGGTCCGATCGTCATATCGGCCGATTTTACGTTATGCGATCGCCTTTTGCGGCCGTTACTACGCATATTGGCCGGTCGCAATCGTTCGCGGTCGTAACTTTCGGTCGATTTTACGTGATGCAATTGCCTTTTGCGGCCGTTACTACGTGTTTTGGCCGGTCGCAATCGTTAGCGATCGTCCGGAAATCGGCGGGAAATACTCGCTCGAACTTTCGAGTTGTTTTCAAAACTTCAAGTTGGGTTCGAGTATTAAAATACTTCGAAGTTTCGAGTACTCGCACACCCCTAATTTTAAGCGGATGCCTCAACACCACCCTGATCTTTTCCCTCATTTTGAAAGGTTGTCGTTTTTTTTAATGCGCATGAGTAATGTTGTAGGGTATATTTCAAAATGCCCTCATGAGGATCATCATCAATTTATACTAGAGTCATATTTGAAGGGTAGTTTTGATAGCCATACATTCTGAAAAAAAATCAGGATACACGGCCACATTGGTTGTATAACCAATTAAACTAGAGCCTGATGTACGTTATCAAAAAACGAGTTTGCACGCAGCACGCTGACGTGAGGGAAGTGAATTTCCACTTAAAAACTTTTAAAACTCAAAATCAGTGTAAAAATATACATTTATTCCAATTTTTATTAAAATCTGAAAACAGTGATTTTTTGCTGTCCTGATGCTCCTGGTTACCTGCAAAGCTGGGAATACAATTTTGCGCATTATAATGTTAGGAGAAGGTCCAGACAGGCTTGAAAGTTTGCAAGAGGTTGCTAGGGATGATAAAAATACTCTAACAAATGAATAACAGTCTTTTCTAGTGTAAACCCCCATACGACAACGTACTGTGTTTAGTCGAAACACATTTTCTTTAATGACTCGGTAAATATTTATGCTAGAATGACGAGAGAGGGCTTAAAACTTTCGCCTCACTAATTCCCATCTTTTTACATGAATTAACTTTACATACAGGGCTTTTCAGACCCTTTTTGGGCCCAAAAACTCAAAATTTGAAAGATTAATCCCCAAAAAATGGGTTTAGAGTTTTCCGATTGTTTTGCCCAACGAACTTGTTCAACTGTTTACAGAAAGAAACGTCATTACCAAATTTGAAGTAAATCGGACCAAAAATGCGACCGCTAGAGTGCAAACACACATATATATACGTGTTATACGTGTTACGTGTTACGTGTGTATGTGTTATATATATATGTGTATACAATTTTGAACGACCCCCCAAAACGTGTTCAGGGGGTCACGTTAGGAACTTCTATGGTGGTCCAGGGCTTAAGTTTCACCGTGCGGGTCATGCTTATAGTTCACTTTCCAAAGGAAATTCACTAATAATAGCGAGAGTTGTTATAATATGTTTTTTAAACTAATGATTTACTAAGGATTCTCTTTTGATGACGTTGGTAAACAATATGTCAATAGGCTATAACCTGAGAATGATATGTGAAGTATTTAAAAAGGTGCATTATTGCTGTTCATAGGTCAAATTATAAAGCAGGAGGATATATACAATCTGTAGAATAACTTGCAGCTAAATAAAGTAAAAAGCCGAAGGGCAACTCGTGCCCTTCAGAATACAGTCTAGCCCTTTGGGATTTACTTTACTTTACTTTATGTTATTTTAATTTAAGTGATGGAACCTCAAAACAGGCATTGCCTTAAGAGGCCCTATTGTTTTCTCATTATTTTATTTTTATTTTTATATCAGCCTGACAAGTAAAATGGACATTATTATTTATTTAAGTTATAAACAAGCTGCGTAATTAAAAATAAAGTTACAACTATGTATTTTCGTTATGTATTATGAGAAAATAAAAATATTCTATTCTATTCTATTCTATTCTATTTCACTGGTAAGGCCATGCCTGGCTGTTATTGAAGTTGACAAGACTATTTGTTACTGATTTGTTTATATGCATTGTTCATGCTGGGTATTTGTTGATTATGGAATTAATGCAGACATTCAACACTGTAAGAAACAAATTGATGTGGGACCTGATTCCGTCTCCATATGGCAAAAAATATCTAAACCTAAGAAAGATAGTAACAGGGGAAATTGAGTGGTTGCAACCCTTGACAATTTCAATAACTAGGATCTAATTTAAATCGTTATGCACACAACCATTAAACCTTCCTTTCAATTAGCTTTGTCATGTAGTAAGCATTTTTGCATCTGGTAGATAATATCGGATTCCATCTACCGAACCGTCGTGATATTTGCTTTTTCTAAAAAGTTTCCTGACTGACTTGATTCTGAGGTTCAAATCCGTATAACGATTATTGATTAAAGCTTTATATTTCCAACGTTGCGTATTCAGCTGATAACAGTTGAGTAGGCAAATAAAATCAGAATTCTGACCAAATTCCCATATTTAAAAATATGTTTTAACTTCGAACGTTTACTTATTTGTGACCTTACGATAGGTTGCATGAAAAATCTAATTTTGTTTCTCCAATTTCCTTACCGAGATCTTTCTAATATCATGGGTATATGACTATGGGTATCTTTCTAGTATATGGGTATATGGGTTATGGGTATCATGGGTGTATGACTTGCTGCTTCCTCAAAAGTTCCTGTCACTGTTTGATTTTATATATTGGCCTAAATGAAAAAAAGTTGTACAATCTCCTTTTAAACAATTTTGTATTCGTATTGCTTATTTTTTACGGACGTATTTACCCTTAAGTAACATTGTAATACCTTTTTTATTCCTGCAATGCGTATTACCCTAACATTTATTTTTTCAACGAATACTTTGATTTTGTTGTTTCAATAATGGTTAACGCATAGGTTAGATATTAGTCAGTCAGACCAAGGGTGACCGGTGATGTCAGCCGGGCCCGGCACTCCGTCCGCCATAAAGCCCCGCGGTGCCGCCGGCATACTGAGCACAGAGCACAGCACAGTCTCAGCCACAGCACAGGGCAGGAAGCACCGGTGTCAGCCACGCCGGATGGCCGGATCGCCGGATCGCCGGATTTAGTTTCTCGAGCCCGTGTCGTCACAGTCCCGCTTCAATGCCGCTTGTTGTTTCTTTAACTTTAGAACTGCTCCGTTTCATTTTATGATATCTTATTTCATAAACAATCAAGGTTATAATGTTTTGGGAAGAAGCAAATCGTCGGTTTTAATTTGGAGGCGATAAATGAGTTAGGTAGGGAGAAGGGTCAAAGTTTTACAGATCGTGGCAAAGTTGTTTTGTGTTACAATACACTTAGGCAATTATTTAACAGAACTCCTCTATTTCTAGTTACGCAACAAACACAACTTTCTTACCGTGCCATGATCTATAACACTGTAGTCGACCTTAGTAATCCATTAATGCCCTCCAAAAATTGTTTTCTTATTCCCAAACAAATGATTGTTCTTATGACGAAATAAAATACTAGAGTTTTTAAGGCTTCCTAGTAAATGTTTCTTGCAAATAAGTTCAAATACTAATATGTCATTCGAGTCACGCTTTATATCATAACACCTATATCATGCCCGACGTCTGTATTATACCCAACGGATGTGAGTTCTTTGTGAAAGAGTTGTATTATTATGAAAAGGGTATATAACAGGCTATGAGAGGACGTCAATGCCGCATACCTGCAATTTTAAGTGGATGTTGACAGTAATTTTCGGAAACTTCAATTTTCACATATGTAAAGCTCAATAAGGCCATACGCCTTGTTAAACTCGCCTACAGAACTTCAAATGAGACTAAGATTTGTAGTGAGAAGTGGAATTTGCAAACACGTTTTGTCGAGGGGAAATTACCATTATTTTTACATTTTATTTAACAGTTAAAATTGACAGGGAACTCAGTAGTAACACCCACGCATTGCCTAAGTGTCATCCTCGCACCTCTGACGAGCACTGGGACAATCCGCTGTGAGTTGAGTGTGCGGGGTTGGAAAATACCCCAAGTGGCTAAATGAACGGCCGAAACCCTCGGGTCGATCAGGGGCTATTATACGCTAGTTTAGGTAAAAAAACCTGTAAAAAATCTTATTAGTTGGCACTGGCAACCGAAAGGTTTAATTGGTTGGAACTTTGCCAATTGCTAGTGGCCGCACCATCACTCCAGTATATTGATATTCACCCAGATTTATTTTTATGTAAATGTACTTGTTCATCATTATATAAGCCTAAGAAACAAGTAACTATGATGCAGTAAAATATATAAATGTTTAAATGCGAATCACAAGAAAATTTCTTAAAAAACTTAGACTTATATAGTAAATGACTAGATTTGCCCATGCGCTGTATGCGCATTGAAATTCCTGTTTTGAGTTATTTGAACCTATTCCTGTGCGATGCTCCCACCAGTACGTTGACAAATAAATGAGGGAGAATCACTCATTCAATTATTAATTTATGTTTTTTTTGTTTATTTTTCCCATTTATCGGTGAAGGTAATATTTAAAGCGATGGATTAGTTATTGATTTGGTGACGTATTAAGGGAGATATAGCCTACCTAAAAAGGGAAAAATACCCCCGTAGCAGCAAACCTGCGTACTCAGCGAATTTCCAATGCATATATATGTATTTTAATACCACATAAAGCCACATACCAAGTTTCATCAATATACATTCATAAATAAAGATTTATTACATTTTAATTATGCTTTATAAGAAAAACATGGCGGCTGAGTATGCAGGTTTGGTGAAGCAAGGAACACAAAAAATGGGGTTTCATACAAATATCAATATAACTCAATGAGGTAAAGCCACATACCAAATTTTATTAATTTATGTTCATAATTAAGGGAGATAACACGTTACTTATTCTCCATAATAATAACATGGGGGCTGAGTACGCAGGTTTTCTGCTACGGGAACTATCGGCCAAAAAATGTTTTTTAGTGCAAATATCAATAGAACACAACGATATGAAGCAATATACCAAGTTTCATCAGGAAAAGTTGATAAATAAGCGAGATATACAATTTGTCTTATACTCCATAAGAATAACATTGGACAACGTCCTGTGTTTAGCACTTTCAATATCTCTGTAACCATTTGACGTAGAGCAATGATCAAAACACCAAATTGCGCGTCTTTTTAAGCTGATTCAAATGGGAAAAAAAATAAAATTTCACTTTTTCAAAAATTTTATGTAAAAAACTAAAAAAAAAACATTTTTGGGGTACAAAACCTCCCCAAAATACCCCTTCGGATAAGTCGATCTGTCTGGTTTTCGAACTTAAAGTTATAAATGCTGCTTTACACGTTTATACCAAATTTCGTCAAAATCTGATTATTTTTTCGAGAGTTATCGTGCTCACAGACACATACATACAGTTTCGAACGAATGGTGTTTTTGGGGTCTGGGGACCTCAAAACGAAAAGTTATCATGGTCCCGGGCCTAGGTCTTACCATGCCGACTACGGTAATAGCTTCTTCCCTATAGGGGAAATTCGCTAAAAAAAACTCTAGAAAAATAATATTTTAAGATATTCAATGTAATTTTCTACTCAGTATATTTGTTTTGTAAATGATGTAGTTTATAGTTTGTTAATAATCTTTACCACTATTTCTTACCGATTCTCATGCAGTACAAAAATAAAATCATCAGGTGCATTCCGATGTCAGTGACGTTTGAATGCGTGGGGATAAAATTATAAAAATAAACATTTAAAGGAATAAACCTCTCTAATCATCACACCGCTGTGGGATCTTGTTTAATATAAGACGTTTCCAAATGGGTTCACTGATTACGCCACTGTTTATTCATTAAACGAATTAACGTCGGTCTCTATGGAATAAAAAATCTAGTTTACTCCTCTGTGCACCGTGGGATCGTCTAGGTTTCCTTAATGTGGATTTGATTTTGCTGGATTGAGAATACAAACTTTGGAAGAGAGTAATAGTGGTTTCTGGACCGTGACCAGCTCCCACGTCCTGACGAATTGTTAGGCAAGAGCACCGATGTCATTTCGTGATTCAAATTGAGGGATTTTAATCCCAATTTAGGGATAATTTTACGTCCCGTGAGATAAAATAGGATTGTGGGATAATGTGGGATATTTTGAGCGTCCTTACCACCTAGCTATGTACCTACAAATTTTGTTTCTCATAAAGATTTATAATACAAATTAAATTTTCAATTATTAAAACCATTGGATTTTTTACTTCTCCAATATAATATATAACTATGTTGGTTGTCTGACATAATCAAATTTTGATAAAAATCATAGACTTATTGTGAACATATTTCATATTGTTAGTGGGGTGGGTAAAATATATAACTTCAACTAAAGGCAGCTTTTAAACAATATTTGTAAATTTTGATTATTTGTGTGAATCAATTTGTAAACATTTAAGGGAAAATGATGATCCAACAAAACAAAACGAATATACTCCCTAGAACAATTTGATCCTACAATCTTTCTATTACTATTTAAACTAATTTAAAACCAAATAATTCAGGAGATTAACAAAAATTAATTATAATTTGGTATAAAATAGTGTTGTTATGAACTTAAATGTTAATGAGGGATATTTTATAGGGGATCGGGGGATGAGTGGGATTTTTTTATGAAGTCAGAGGGATATCGATGTCATTGCCTCAAAGATCTATCATACACAATGTAAGATATTATCAAACGTGCCAAAGAAAAGGACGACGCCTACAGGAATGCAAAAAATACCATGTTCCAATTGTCCTATGAATGACGGGGGTCAGTCATGTCTTTATCTTACAACAAAATTAAAAACCAGATAATATGGAATAAATATTAACTTTGATATATGTTTTAAATTACGATGATTACACTCAAATGCAAATGAATTAACGCACGGTATTTTTTAGCGAATTTCCCCTATAGGGAAGAAGCTATTACCGTAGGTGGCATGGTAACACTTAAGCCGGAGACCATGATAACTTTTCATTTTGAGGCCCCCAGATGCCAAAAACACCATTCGTTCGTATGTATATATATATATATATATATATATATATATATATATATATATATATACATACATATATATTTATGTGTCCGTAAGCACGATAACTCTCTTAAAAAAGGTCTGATATTGATGAAATTTGGTACAGACGTATAAAGTAGCATTTATTTGAACAAGTTCGAAAACCAGACGAATCGCACCATCCGAAGGGGGTTTTTTTGGGGGGTTTTGTACATCAAAAAGTTTTTTTTGGGCTTTCACATGTACTTCTTATTTAAATCAAATATTTAGCTATACCATTGAATTCAGCTTAAAAAACAAACAATTTGGTATTTTTATCATTGCTCTACGTTAATTGGTTACTGAGATATTGCAAGTGCTAAACACAGTACGTTGAGTAATGCTATTCATAGGGACATAAATAAATTTTATCTCTCTTATTTATGAATTTAAACTGACGAAACTTGGTATATGGCTTCAAATGGTTGTGGTTTCTTGTTGTTTGCACACAAAACTAAATTTTCACTTATGGTTCCCGTAGCAGCAAACCTAGGTACTCGGTTCCCATGTTATTCTTATGGCGAATAATTAAAATGTTATATATTGCTTATTTATAAACGTATGTGAATGAAACTTGGTATGTGACTTTATTTAGATGAGTTCTATTGATATTTGCATAAAACCCATTATTTTATGTTCTTTTTTGCAGCAAACCTGCGTACTCATCCCTAACGTTACTCGTATGGAGAATAATTAAAATTGTATTTATCACTTATTTGTGAATATAATTTTATGAAACTTGGTATGCGGCTTTTTGTGGTATTAAGGCATTGGAAATTCTCTGAGTACGCAGGTCTGCTGCGATGGGGGTATTTGCATTTATAATAATTATTTAATATGCATATTCATTCGTAGTTATATAAACATCACTAGGTAACAATGCACTTAATAATAAAATGAAATAAAACTAGAATTTATTGTTTCAAAAATCCAATTTATTTATTTTTCAATATTTCAACCGCGGACAGAAAGAAAACTGACTGCAAATTTATTACCTTCAACTCTATATAAGGCAAACTTTTAGTTGTAATAAAAATCACTATGAAAATAGCTCTAACTACATAAAATAGTATATTGAATTATTCATCGGCTGATTAACATTAAAACAAAAAACAACATTACACACACATACACAACGACAACGGTTGCAAAGAACATTAAAACTTTCAATTAGCGGTAAACTCATTTCGATGCCATTTCTCTCTTATTTACTGTCCAATTTAATTAAAACGCGGTATATAGGTTAATCTAAAATTAACCAATAGAGAATATTTGGAATATGTTGCCTGCTAATCCAAGGTGGAGGTGGGAAAAGGGGAATTTCTCCTCTTGAAACCAATTAGGCAAATTACTTTTTAATGCCTCAAATGAAGGGATTTGGGTGAATAATTTTCATAAAATAGTTTACTAGGATATTTTATAAATAGGCTACCGTAGGTACTTGATTTACTATAATATAAAAATTATTATCCTGATGAAAAGAGTTAACAGGGAGAAAGAGTGTGTCAGCTTTCTTATACCTTTTATTGTAGTAACGTAATTCCCTATAAGATCAACGAATGTCAAAATCTCGTCAAGTTTTAAAAGTAGGCCTACAATTCGGAATGTCCGTAACTTCATTCCCGTGTACCGTGTAAGTGTTCGTGTTCGTGTTTCATACATTATTAATCTTTCGACACACCTGTTAAAGGCAAGATAAGTTCTTATACATTGGATCTAAATGGTAATTTTGTTGCCGAACCGTGTACGTCCTGCAATGATAACCTTAAGATAAAACGACGGACTACACAAGTAGTTCAACTTTTTGAATAGTCTATTACTGATCCGGTAACACAACATAACAAACGACGTATCTCTCAAGTCAATGTCAGCGATAAGAACCAAAGATGATCGGGAAGTGATCTCATAAGACGTTATGCATCAAACACAGAACACATCCACGAGAATGCGGGGTAAGCGGCGGTAAAGTGTAAACGGAAGTCCTTCCTCGGAGCGGGTTCCCGTTTTGTACCGTTCGAGACATGATCGGTTAATAATAGACAGGAGGATAGGGCGCTAAATCCGTGCTTGGGGGACGCCTCAGGAGCGGTGAACTGAACTCTGGAGAAGCGTCTGGGATGAAAAGCAATTGTATTTAGTAATGTGAATGAATCGTTATCCTGTACTGCTTTTGAAAGTTCGGATGTTTGATAACTTTGATATGCTAGAAGAATAAATGGATCATTATTTAACCTGGATATCCTATCTGTTAAAAGAAACTGGAGTTCCCATTTAATCCAAAGATTCTGAGTTAACCACTCGACATATTTCCATGTTGTTTTAGGGATAAGCAATTTGGAGTAGGAGGGTATCAAAACCGTAATTTCCATTTTGAGTTTTATTTTTTGAAAAGTTCAACATTCGACGCAAAAATTTTAAGGTTGATTAAAAAAAACTTTGAAATCATATCACAAGGTGTCACAATCTACATTCATCATCTTTATATATAACTAGTAGCCAGTCGCGGCTTCGCTCGCGATCACAACGTAATATTATACTGACATTCCTATATACATATTGTGTTACCGTTCCAAAGCCAACATGGCCTGCTGATTAACTGTTTTTACTCTATTCAGCTGATTGCTTAAAACTTATATTTATTTCCCAATGTTAAGCTTATAGGAAAAAACTCAACTTTAGGGGGCCCCAGGGCCTCACTCACAAATTATTTCTCTATAAAAAAAGTTTCCTGCACAACATCACGTTAGGCTCTTTCCAATGACACCAAAAACATGGAAATCGGTTCAGTAGTTTAGGAGGAGCGATTGTCACAAAAAACCTGCTCGCCTATTAAATAAGTATAGATAGATTCTGTAAGCGAAATTTTAAAGTCAAAATTGTGGGAGTTTGGCAAATTGCAGTATGTTGGGAGACGGCTCAAATTAAAGGTCTCGATCCCAGGGACTCGGGAAAAATAGCAGTATTTCCAAAAAGTCACCAGCAAACGAGAAATAACGTAAAGCATCCCCCATAAGAAAAGCATGGGGATTTAAAAACGTCTGCTTTGTTTACATTAAAACGTGATTAAGAGGCCGTGACAAAATGCTAGTAATATATAAATATGCCGGTTATTTAAAATACTTTTATTATTCTTGATTAGATATAGAAAGGGTTAATCGAGTGGCTGAAGAGTATAGGCACGTTGGTGACCTGATTGTTGGAATTAATTAAAAAGTAATTCTCAACGTAACGATCTTTTCTGCCTTGTGACATGTTAAGGCTGGATATATCACAGTAGTTAGCGTGACTCGCTTTATAATATCGCTTCATGTAGTTTTCCGTTCGCCAGATCGTTCCTGAGGAAAATCCAGAAAAAATTTGGTGAAGGTTAAATACTGGATCCAGCTGCCTTTGACCATTGGACTCTTAATTAATGATTGTGGAAAGAATCAGTCGGCCTTAGTCAGTAAAGAGGCTACACAAGACATCTCACCCATTCACCCAACTCGCTCATTCATTCATATTCATTTTAAGGTACGTCCTAGTTGCGTCGGCGACTTACACAATGATTAAGATTAAGATTTCGCATCTTTAGCCTCAATATAATTATGTAAGGAATGCTATTTGTAAAGCCCATCCTAAGGATCTTGTTGCTAGGGTTTAAACTCTTCATCATTAATCACTTTTCCAAGCGGATTACGCATATTGTTAATGTTTGTGTCTCACATTCGAGAAGACGCAGACCTTTCAAGTTGAGTTTGAACGGTTTCTCATCTTACCTTTGCAAATGCCGGAATTGTTCCCCCATTTATTAATTGTGCCTTTTTGGTTTAGATAGTATGGAATGTCTCTATCGCCGAAACGTTCATCAAAACACGTCCAAACGAAAAATAACCCTGAACCACATTATACCACGGGTAAACAACATGAATGGACCACTGGTATTTGAACAGTGATAGAGTTTCTCATTTTAAAGCGGCGATAAATGTACAGGAGCTTAGTGAGGTGAGCATGTTACAAATGCAACACTCAACATTGACCTTAACTCAATAAAAGTAGCGGTAAAACAATTTTATAGTCAGTGTACAATTTTCACTCCCTTTTCGTCAACAAGCTATGTTTACTGTGGTCGGAACATTAAATATAACTGATTATATTGTTATAACCCCTCTTCCCCAACTACTGTGACCAGCATAGCTTTGTCTTAAGTTTTTATTTTACACATTTTATATTTGAGGATTCGACATTAATTTCTTGAAACATATTTGAAAACAGAAAAATATTTCAACCTCTTTCAGGAATCTTTACAATTATAAAAAAAATGTTACGGCTAACTTAACAAAGAGAAAAATATTCTAAAATGCAATCGCGACATTTTATTTACATTTTAACTTTTACACCTCTCTAAGTATCGAACCTATTAAAAGGTTCGATAGATATTTAAAGAGGTGTAAAAGTTAAAGTGTAAATTAAATGACGCAATTCCGTTCTGAAACAGGTTTTCTTTGTTAGTTTAGTTACCGAGCACAAAAGTGTGAGTTAGAGAGAGAAATATATAAGAGGTAGCGCCGACGTAGGTGTGAAATTTCATATTCCCCTCCGACTCCCCCACCTTTCAGCTCATAAATCTTTACATTAAATCCCCTTCGTTGGCCAACAATTTATTGTTATAACCGTAAAGTACATAGAAGCTTGTTATATACACTTGCTGCTTGACACTGTCAAGAGACATTTTAAACAACTGTTAAAGGTGTTTTTACTTTTAAAGTTGAGAATACCTACCCTGAAAATTCAGACGTTCTACAATTTTTGTTTTTGATAGCCTATGTTATGGGGGTTTAGACACTGGAGAGTACAGAATATTAAAAATGTATTGTTTGCACAGCGATCAACTTTCCACTCCATATAAAACATTTAACTCAGAATTAAATATCAATTTATATCTCAAAATATAATTTAACATCTCTATCTAATCATACTATACTATACTATTCTATACTATACTATACTATGCTATACTATACTATACTATAATATAATATACTATAATATTATAAATGTGAAAGTATGGATGTTTGTGCGTAACTCTGAAGTTACATCACGTGAAAACTACTGGACCGATTGAGCTGAAATTTTGCAGAGAGGTACTTGATAGTCCTGAGTAACATATAGGCATATTAAAGTCGTGAAAACCCTATAGAGCTATGCCCCACGGGGGTTCAAAGTTCCCATGTATTCCTAATGGAAATTAATATTTGTTTGAGCTGATGAAAATTCAAACATCCGATCTTGATTCGTAGTAGTTCCACAGGCTAACCACAGAATGCAGCACACAAAACTATCATAGTTTTTATAAATAATTCGTGGGGCGAAGCCTGTGGGTAACAGCTAGTATTAAATAAACCTAAATCAAAATCGTCCACATTTACCCACGGGTTTATAAACATATTTGTTCTGAAATCTTAGTTGCTTGTAATTATATATTTGTTTCTAGGAAATATATTTTTGATGTTTTTGTTGAATCGCACTTTTTTTACTTAAGATTAATTTACAAAATTATCCACAAAAATACTCAAAATACATATAATGTTAAACCGCTGATCTCTTTGTTATAATTCTATAGTTTGTTCAAAAGCCAATATACAAATTTTCCAAATCCTGATTTGATAACTGAACACGAACATCGCCGTTTACAGGGGAAACCGGGGAAAACTACGAATTTAATGGCGATTATAATTAGCAAAACGTATGATGAATTTTAGAATTGTACATAGGTTAAGTGTGCAAAAACAAAGACCATCCAAAATTCCCCACTTTATCTTACGACCCCATTTTATCCCACGGGGTATTGAAATATCCCTAAAACGATATTAAAATCCCTCAAGTGGAATTTCTGGGTGATCGGTAGCTCATTAAGTTCAATAAGAGACATGTCAAAGCAGTGTAAACGGGCCATAGTGCGGCGCTTTCTGCCCACAACCTCGCGCTATGCTCAGCTGAAGGTCGTTATGGTGTTTCATAACATTTATACTGCGTTTCAGCCAGTCACTGGAGAAATCGGGAACCGTTAACACAACATGATCCATTTCACGGATTATAAATCTTGATCTAGAGTTTTGCCTTTTTTAATTTTTTAAGATTTTTAGTGTAATTGGTTTAGTTTTTTTTTTTACTAAAGCAGAATATGAAAAAAGTAAGTAATTTTAGTTTACATTAAACTGCTTGGTATTTAAATAATAAACATTTTAATTTGTTACAAGAGAGTCCAATTACTGGAATTAGATATTTTTAAATTTGTGATAATCTAGCTCATTTTCGGTTTTATTAGCTAAAATTGTGATGCCGTTCCAGAAGTTATCTAGAAACAGCTGTTATTACTTACGTACTGTGTTTTCTTAGTATCAAAAGCTGTTGTAAGTGTTCAGTTGAATTGATTTCTATTCTTCCATTTGACCTCTAAAAATCCAGGGGGCGGAGCCCTAGAGGTAGACGTTTTCTATAAAGCCCAAAAGTCACATATTAAGTTGTGAAGCATGACTTGGGAAGTCATAACTTATTCTTTTAGTAAATAGATTCATCGTGAAAAGTGCGTTTCTTTTACTGGAAAAGAAGCATTTAATGTAAAGTACTCTTGAAATAAATGATCAAATGTATATTTATTATTTATAAAATATTTGTTAGCTTCTATTTTGGAATAACATAAAGATTATGTATTATATAACAACAAAAATTTATCATCTTTAAAAAATTAAAATTGTAATTGGATATTGTTGTAAGTATTATACGTACTATCTAAAATTATAATTAAATTCTAGTAGACGTGAGACGATTACACGATTACAACCCCTGCTGTTGCCTTCAGTATGAAAACTTGTTAAGCAAAGTAGGCCAACTTTGATTCACGCTTCTCAGCAAAGCTAAGTCACATAGTCCTGCCATCCGCTAAGTTGGAATACGATTCATCCCTTGCTCAGGGTTGAGTTGACCCTAACAATACGATTCATCCCTTGCTCAGGGTTGAGTTGACCCTAACAATACGATTCATTCCTTGCTCAGGGTTGGGTTGACCCTAAAAATACGATTCATCCCTTGCTCAGGGTTGAGTTGACCCTAACAATACGATTCATCCCTTGCTCAGGGTTGAGTTGACCCTAACAATACGATTCATCCCTTGCTCAGGGTTGAGTTGACCCTAACAATACGATTCATCCCTTGCTTAGGGTTGAGTTGACCCTAACAATACGATTCATCCCTTGCTTAGGGTTGAGTTGACCCTAACAATACGATTCATCCCTTGCTTAGGGTTGAGTTGACCCTAACAATACGATTCATCCCTTGCTTAGGGTTGAGTTGACCCTAACAATACGATTCATCCCTTGCTTAGGGTTGAGTTGACCCTAACAATACGATTCATCCCTTGCTTAGGGTTGAGTTGACCCTAACAATACGATTCATCCCTTGCTTAGGGTTGAGTTGACCCTAACAATACGATTCATTCCTTGCTCAGGGTTGAGTTGACCCTAACAATACGATTCATCCCTTGCTTAGGGTTGAGTTGACCCTAACAATACGATTCATCCCTTGCTTAGGGTTGAGTTGATCCTAACAATACGATTCATTCCTTGCTCAGGGTTGAGTTGACCCTAACAATACGATTCATCCCTTGCTTAGGGTTGAGTTGACCCTAACAATACGATTCATTCCTTGCTCAGGGTTGAGTTGACCCTAACAATACGATTCATCCCTTGCTCAGGGTTGAGTTGACCCTAACAATACGATTCATCCCTTGCTCAGGGTTGAGTTGACCCTAACAATAAACGTGATCCTGCTATCGTAAACACTTATGAAATATAAGACATTGTTGGTTGATTTTGTATTGTTACTATTTATTTGATACGATCCATTGCCTCCAAGTGAATCATCAGTTTACTTTCGTTTTAGATACCTTCTGAAAATTGGTCATTGTACCATTAATCAATGATCCAGACTAAAAAATCAGTCGGTCTTAGCAATTTATAGTCAATGGTCTTAGTCAGTAACAAGACCACACAAGGTGTCACAATCTACATTCATCATCTTTATATATAACTAGTAGCCAGTCGCGGCTTCGCTCGCGATCACAACGTAATATTATACTGACATTCCTATATACATATTGTGTTACCGTTCCAAAGCCAACATGGCCTGCTGATTAACTGTTTTTACTCTATTCAGCTGATTGCTTAAAACTTATATTTATTTCCCAATGTTAAGCTTATAGGAAAAAACTCAACTTTAGGGGGCCCCAGGGCCTCACTCACAAATTATTTCTCTATAAAAAAAGTTTCCTGCACAACATCACGTTAGGCTCTTTCCAATGACACCAAAAACATGGAAATCGGTTCAGTAGTTTAGGAGGAGCGATTGTCACAAAAAACCTGCTCGCCTATTAAATAAGTATAGATAGATTCTGTAAGCGAAATTTTAAAGTCAAAATTGTGGGAGTTTGGCAAATTGCAGTATGTTGGGAGACGGCTCAAATTAAAGGTCTCGATCCCAGGGACTCGGGAAAAATAGCAGTATTTCCAAAAAGTCACCAGCAAACGAGAAATAACGTAAAGCATCCCCCATAAGAAAAGCATGGGGATTTAAAAACGTCTGCTTTGTTTACATTAAAACGTGATTAAGAGTCTACTTTGTTTATGAACTGACATGTGTTTAAATTAGATGAAGCAGTGTATTGGAGCAAAGTTAGGGGCTATGGCCCCTTCAAGCCACTAGTTAATTCATACTCGCCTTAAAATACGCTCTGGTTGCGTCGCCGTATCATGCAATGATTAAATGATGAAATTAAATTATCGTTGGTACCAAATAAACGGTAGCTGATACTCATGACCTACAAACTACCGGCGCGGCACTGGTTGCATCCGTTGTGTTTTTCGTGATTGGGCAGGTTGTTTTTACATGTCTCGTGTGCTGGGTGTTAAGAGTACAAATAATTTAACAATACGACACCAATGAAGATGGACATGTAACGGTTTAATTGACGTTCATACCTGAAGATGCGTTAATACGATACAGCTGTAAACGGATAATTTTTGTAAATGTAATAACAAATGACCATTACTAATGGATAATTTGTAAATACATAATTTGTAAATGCTTCTGTAATACATCTGTAAATGCGTCTGTATGCATCTGTAATTGCCTGGACAATCTGTAAATCTCAAATGCAACGGATCATTTGACGGAACAGTTATATTAAACATTTTGTTTTGTTTGATCAAAATACTGATTCAAAATACTCGATGGTTGAAAACATTTACTAATCACTAATTTACTATGAATGCAATCAATACAGTAATGGAGGTACTTCAGATATGTAGTTTTGGAATCAGCATAATAAAATGACAAATGATAATCATTTGTACCCGTTTGTCGTCAGTATACGTTGTTTATTTGATGTAACGGATCCAATTCCGTGAAGAATAGAGATTATGTTCCGATCACTTGAGGCTGCATCATAATCAATTGCTGCATATTAGCCAGAACCAAATCGAAATGTAAATCTCCGACAGCATAAATGATATGGGAGCCCAATAGCATGGTGTTTTTTATAGCTTTAAACACTGCTACACTTCAAGTACTCGTGAATGAACACGGTGTAAAAACCTTCATTAGAAGATTCTTGATGATGAAATGCGCGTGTACTAGTGGAAGATGGTATACCTCGTACACTTTGGAAATGTAGGTCATATGATTGGTTTTTGGATGTGGGTTCAGTGATGTGGAAACCCAAAGCGGGGATGTATTTCACAGCTTCAAGCTCTGCAACCCTGCAAGTAGTCAGGAATAAAGGCCTTCTATAGGTGTATCGAGAATGCAATGCTCGTACCACAGGAAGGTGGTATACCGCGCACTCTGCTGCTGCCCCAGTATCGCCCAGTTATGATTAGTCCCGCCAATACGCCGCCGCTGGAACACCTTCCGGTACATGCAAATGCCCTAATTAGTGGCAGCCACCCGAGCACCGGGCATCGGGCACCGGGCACCGGGCAATGGGCAACGGCAGCTGTCGAAGCGGAGGAAGCGTGCCGCGGTCTAGGTCACTGATTCCCTTGCTACAATAACAGGAAAAGGCAAATTGCGTAGGTTAGTGTAGACGCTGCTGGGTTCACCTTGGTTGCCGTTGGTGCGTTTACTTTATCAGTAATACATGGTGGCGAAATGTGTGTGGTGATGATTTAGCGGTGTGAATGGATTAGAAGTGACAACTAAATCATCCGGTTGACTCTGATCAGACGGGTCATTGTCCTAGCATCCGTATTGGTCATTCAGCACTTTCCGCGCACCTCCAGCACCAACCGAGGAACGAGGCCTACAACCCAATTGCGTGGGATATTTATGACTTCTTATTGGCTAAGCCGAATTGCATTTATATCTATAACAACAAAGTTACCTGTGGATGGGGCACCAGTCCTCTGCGTCTATCTGATTCTACCTTAAGACCAATGTTAACTTTCTAAGTCCGTCCCTCCTCAACGGATTATCAGAAATCGATGATTCATGGTTCATTTTAAAGATCTAAAATGTGTTTAAGGGAGAAAAATGTCTTTATCGCAAATGAATCACCCATTAAAAAATCGGAAATATTGAATATTTATGATTTTTTCGAAATTGTTTTCACTGATATCCAGTACAAAAATATAAATATTAGTTTTCTCTCAACGATATCGGATAAACCGTAGAGGAGGAACGGGCTTTGAAAGTTAACATTGGCCTTATGAGGAATCAGATGGAAACAAGTTTCATGACTAGTGCGCCCTCTTAATCTTTAGTGATCGTATTGTTTATTAGGTAAGTCTTGCCCGCTATTGATTGATCTGAAAGTGACTCCCTTTTTAAGATCCATATTTGTATAAAATGTCCGGTTTTTGGAAGATCACAAGCCGCTTTTGATGTAACCTCCTGAGAAAAGTGCTTTCATCTCACAACGTAGGTTCTCTAATTCGATTTAGAGGCAAATTGTATGAACTTTACAAGATCAATAAATCACACAATACATGTAATTCAATTACTAAAAGATATTTACGTAGAAATACTTTGTCAGAAAAATAAACCTGAAATGTTTTCAAAAGTAAAAACGGTGGTATGCGAGACGACCCTGAGTGATAACAGGTGTCAGGGTGATAAACATAACGAGGCGAGTCACCGGCATCGCCGCCGCGACGTCGATGGTGATAACGAAGGCAGTGACTCCAATGGCGTGACTGAACTGTCGATGATGCCTCCGTCGGACTGTGAATAAGAATCAGCTGGTCGTTATGGGCCTTTGAAACCCGCGAAAAATACAGCTGATATGGCATCAATAGCGATCAAGGAGGTCTATTTGTAATGCTGGAGACAACACTGATGAACAAAATTGCGGGCCGTTCTTTGCCAAGTTTTGTTGAGGCAATGATAAAATTGAACGAGTCAGCAAAGAGAATCTAGCGGATAATCATTCATGATTTAAACATTAATATACTTATTTGTTAGTTTGTTTACAGTCAATCATATTTAAAAGCAATAATCGTAAATCAAACGATCAAAATTAATTTGTTTCAATTTTGATTACTTTTATTTCATTAATTTGAATTAGTAGATTCACTCAGAAGAACCGAAAAACCCAGTTTTGGATTTCAAGGAATGATAAATTTGCCTCACCAGTGTACCAACCTAACAAAACGAACGACTCGCTTTGTTGACAAAATCGTTAAGCAGTGTTGTCTCCAGTATTACTAATATACCTCCTTGATAGCGATTAATACTGTAATTCAGGAACAATGTTACTATTCAGGGAAACAATTGGAAATTGTAAATAACACGATCCAGTTTGAGCCACTGAGCTCAATACTGAATACTGGAGGCAACTCTGATCAACGAATTTTGTGAGTCGTCTTCACCATTTTGCGGCGAGTTTGATGAACAAGTCGCTTAAAACGAACGAGTCAATATAGTGGCTCAAGCGAATCATGATCAATTTAGTTTGTGTTAATAAAATTGCAGTAGATTCATGATTAGATTAATTAAAAGTAAGAATAGATGAGAAAATCAAACGAATAAAATAAATTGGTTCATATTTTCGTTGAGTGATTAAAATGAATCGGTTCCCCTAGAGGATATGAACTATTGAACTGATCATCACTAAAACATAAATAACGAGAAAGTGGCTTATATCTCCTCAATAGTGTACTGATATCAGTGGGTTAAGCAGTGCATTTAAAAAATAATACAACTGTCAACTAAGTAAGGAATTAACATAAGGTGATCTTCTCTCCGCAGCAGACCTGGAATTACTGCGTTTAAATTGTTTCAAGCCATTAGTTTGCCACTTATAATGTTGTTATAACTCGCCAAACAAACTTTGAGAACTCTTTCGCCGCGTCTATACCAGTAAAGACAAAACGAGTTCGTACGCAGCACGCTGACGTGAGGGAAGTGATTTCCATCATACAAAACATTTAAAACTCAAAACCAGTGTAAAAACATACATTTATTTCAATTTTATTAAAATCTGAAAATATTGATTTTTTGGCTGTTCTGATGCTCCTGGTTTCATTTACGTGCAATGCTATGAATACAATTTTGCACATTATATGGTTAGGAGAAGGTCCAGTCAAAGACTTAAAAACTACTGGACCGCTCGCGCCAGTGGTGAAGCGAACCAAATTTCGGTCCGGCCGCGTTCGAGGTCGCGCCGCAAATGGTGGGCTACCGCGGCAGCGCTTAGCATGGGGGATATAGGGAAAAACACGACGCGCGCTCACTTGAATTGAATTTGCAGCCAGGGAACATTTTTTATGGTTGAATGGCCTTCTGATCCGTATTCCTGAATAGTTTATCGAATTTTTAATACCGAAACGAACTATATTTGACCAGGGTTAGTTGCGTAAAAATAACAGAAAGTTGGGAGTTTTGTAAAATAATCTCCTCGATGGCTGATTCTTTCATATTTCCAGTCATATAAATTTATGTACGATCCACTAGGCTTTAAGTGTTGTTTAATAATGATGTTTTGAAGTTTTTGGTACTGGAATGAATTTTTTATGAGCAGTAATATCGCTCTTTGGACTAGTGAAACTTGGAATTTTAGCATATAAACTTCGACGTTCGCCAACAGTTTTAGATTGTATGAAAGTTAATTAGCCTATATCATAAAATTTTGTTGATGAATGAATACCAAGACAAATACTTTTTAATAGCAAATGTATTCTTAATAAACATTAATTTCCAACATGGTTCGTTCACCCGTCCACGTAGAGTAGTAAGAACGATTACATAATGTTGCATTAATACAACATTTCGCTATTGAATAACAAAAAATTATCTTCAGTGTATGATAACAATTGATTATGATTTATTTAAGAGACGATACAAGTACAGTATAATAATAATGGGGTATAGTATAATTGTATCCGTAGCATTAGTCAGTTTTAAGAGTATTTTGGAAGGCATAGGATTAAATGAAATGATTTTTCTCAAAATTAATTTGTATTTACTGATTAACTGTTACATTACACATTACAGTTGCATTGTAGAATGTTGTAAGATTATTTAGCAAAAGACGAATAAAACAAAAGTCGTATAACTATGTATTTTATCAAAAAACTAGGCCATGTTGTAACACAGCATCACTGAGTTGAATTTAACAGCGTGGCACGGCGCGTGGCACGTCTTGGATAGAGCGCGGCGAAAAGTTTCAGCATCTTTCCAAACGAATTGTAGGCAAACCAACAACTTTACCGAAAAATGTTTGAAATAACAGTTTTAGAGAAACTAATTATCTACAACTTTCCGGCTGGAAGTTTGTTTCTAACCCAAAAATAAAAAACTTCCTCGCTGAGTAACTTTTTCATGTCCCTCTTTAATAACACGTAAGATTTTTAATTATTAAAAATATTAAAACACGGTAAAATAAAACAATATTTATACTTTCGGATTCCTTAGTTCACGTACACAAAGAATATATAAGCTTCATTACAATTCAAACATGGCAGTGAAGTCCAGGAGCGTGTAAACGACCGCGCGTTCAACGCCAGAAACAGCTCTGAGCACACAGTGGCCCACCATTTCTGTTCCGCTCAGTCCCACGCGGACCGTTTTTAGCTCACTTAGCGATCTCTCCAGTAGTTTTTACCTCGATGGGTCCAGTCAGGCTTGAAAGTGTTCGCGAGGTTGCTGGGGATGATACAAATATACCAACAAATGAATAACATGCTTTTCTAATGTAAAAAACCCATAAGAAAACGTAGGCCTACTGTGTTTAGTCGATATACATTTTCTTTAATAACTCGGTAAATATTTATGCTAGAATGACGAGTGAGGGCTTAAAACTTTCGCTTCACTAATTCCCATACATGCATTAATTTTACGTCCGGGGCTTTTCTGGCCCTTTTTGGGCACAAAAACTCGAAATTTGAAAGATTAATCCCCAAAAAAGGGGCTTAGAGTTTCCGATTGTTTTGACCAACGAACTTGTCCAACTGATTACAGAAAGGAACGTCCCTACCAAATTTGATGTTAATCGGTTACAAAATGCGACCGCTAAGTGCAACACACACACACACACACACACACACACACACACACACACACACACACACACACACACACACACACACACACACATATATATACAATTTTGAACGACCCCTCAAAAAGTGTTCAGGGAGTCACGTTAGGAACTTCTATGGTGGTCCCGGGCTTAAGTTTCACCGTGCGGGTCATGCTAATAGTTCACTTTCCAAAGGAAATTCACTAATAATACAACTGTCAACTAATTAAGGAATTAACATAGGGTAATCTTCTCTCCGCAGCAGACCTGGAATTACTGGGGTTTAATTGTTTCAAGTAATTAGTTTGCCACTTATAATGTTGTTATAACTCGTCAAACAAACTTTGAGAACGTTTACTCTTTCGCCGCGTCTAGACACGTAAAGACAAAATAAGCATAGGTTGGTACCCAAGGCTTAGTTCATAAACGTCTGGCGCAGTAGGATACTTATTGGAGCTAAATGCAATTACTAAACTGAATTTCCCATAGAGCGCAATCAAGGTGGTTATAAAACGGCAATTTCTCCCGGTGGAGAAAGTGAACAATGTATGTGAAAATAACTCTTCACTGGATGAACTAATACTAATTGTAAAAAAGTTGATTTTAAGCCTTGTGGCTGGAATTGGAAGATTTCCTTCAATAGTAGCCTATCCATCCTTCATTCCAAAAGGCCGAATCTTTCATTGGTAGTTGTTGTGGCAGCAAAGCGTCACTGTAATATCAGTAACACATCCTGTATTTTAATTAAATTGACATATTAAATGTAAAAAATAGTTATTGAGGAGAGTACAACAAAGAAAAAAACTAGACTACAGCAAAAATTACGTTTACTCACTGAATGAAAGTTAAGTACCTGGTAGGACTAACTGCTGGTGAAATGAATTTATTTTGTCTTCAAACGATATTAGTTCCTACGGACACTTGAACAATTTAAGTCCAAAACTTTAGTTGTTGTTTAATCCTATTTTTGTGAATATACTTGCTCTAAAAACATAATCATATACATACAATATTCTGCAAAACATTGAGTACATTAACATATTTTAAAAGTATTATATATTTTACGTAATTTTTTATAACCTCAAAAACACAGTGGTCGCTTTGGCCCTCAGTAAAGAAATTTAAACGCTAATACGTCATATTATACCATTGTTCTGTTCACTCTAAAATGCCTTATATGATTCAAGTTAAGTGTTGAGGAAAGAATATGGTAAAATATGTACGAAAAATAAAAGCTGCGCATTAATGTTCGCCCATCTGTTAACAGAGGTTAAAAAGCGAAAAAATTAAACAATTTGCGAAATCTTCTCTCGGATAAATTTATTTAATCACAGCAGCATTTAGGAAGCACGCACAATATATCCTGTGTTTTCGGTTCAGTTGCTCACACATGGTTAAACCGCGCTCGCCCTAATTATTTACATCCTGCATTCAAGAGGGCGATCGGTGAGGGGGAGGTGGCGGGGGGGGGGCGGTGCAAGGACTTCCAATGGGAGATGAGCAAAAACTTCGCTAATTTGTTTCCGTCAAGTGTTCATAATTTTGTCAATTTCCGTTGGAACCTATTTAAGTTGTTCTGTTGCTTGGGTTTTAAAACGATGCACTATTTTGAATACCGCATTTGTATCAAAAATTGTGATTTGAGAAGAAATAGTTGGAGTAGTTTATAGTACCTGATCAAATGGTCGCTCGATGTTATGTTGGCAGTAATGAAAATAAAGTCCTCAAATTATAACTAAGCGTTACTCTTCGTCAAATAGTCTTTCAAGTAATACATTCTTTACATCCATTATACATCAGTTGGTAAAATTTGTGTATTCATAAAACGTTTCCTATTTAATAAAGTGTACTCGAGTTACTGAAACTAAATTTATATTTGATTGTTTGGAAAAATAAATTGAGGGAACTTGGCATTTTGCATGAAATGTGTGTGTATAGTGAGAGAACGGGGAGAAGAAAGAAACGGGAGACCCTTAATATTCATTGTACTACTGAGGTCGCCTTTATAAGTATGTGTCAGAATACTACCATTTTACATAAATTCCATGAAGTTTTCACTATCTTCTATGCTAAACCGCCCCAGAAAAGTTTGAGAAAACCATGTCTTAGGTACATGAAACATAGATGCAAACAAAAGGTGTCGGTGAGGAAATTCGAGGAAATTTTGTAAGTCTTTAATACAACCCCTCCTAAATAAAACGAGTTGGAACGCAGCACGCTGACGTGAGGGAAGTGAATTTCCACATACAAAACTTTTAAGACTCAAAACCAGTGTAAAAGCATACATTTATTCCAGTTTTATTGAAATCTAAAAAAAATGATTTTTTGGTTGTTCTGATGCTCCTGGTTTCATGTACCTACAATGCTATGAATACAATTTTGCGCATTATAAGGTTAGGAGAAGGTCCAGTCAGGCTTGAAAGTAGACACGAGGTTGTTGGGGATGATAAAAATACACCGACAAATGAATATCATTCTTTTATAATGTAAAAACCCCATAAGAAAACATACTATGTTCAGCCGATATACATTTTCTTAATAACTCGGTAAATATTTATGCTAGAATGACAAGGGAGGGCTTAAAACTTTCGCTTCACTAATTCCCATATCAATACATGCATTAATTTTACGTCCGGTGCTTTTATGACCCTTTTTGGGCCCAAAAACTCGACATTTGCAAAGAACAATCTCCAAAAAAGGGGTTTAGACTTTTTTGATTGTTTTGCCCAACCAACTTGTCCAACCAGATTATAGAAAGGAGCGTCCCTACCAGATTTGAAGTAAATTGGACAAAAAATGCGACCGCTAGAGTGTATTCACACACAAATATATATATATATATATATATATATATATATATATATATATTAATTTTGAACGACCACGTTTGAAGTCACGTTAGGAACTTCTATGGTGGTCCCTGGCTTAAGTTTCACCGTGCGGGTCATGCTAATAGTTAATTTTTCATAGGAAATTCACTAATAAAAGTGTAAAGTTAAAACACATATTTTTAAATATTAGAATTTGATCAGTTGTGTAATTTTATTTGACTTTAAAACTGAAATCAAGTGAACAATCGAAGCTGTTTTGAAAAGCTAGTATTGCATGAATATGAAATACCCCGTAGCAGCAAACCTGCGTACTCAGCGAATTTCCAATGCATATATATGTATCTTAATACCACATAAAGCCACATACCAAGTTTCATCAGTATACATTCATAAATAAACGATTTATGACATTTTAATTATTCTCCTTAAGAATAACATGGCAGCTGATTATGCAGGTTTGCTGAAGCAAGGAAGACAAAAAATTGGGTTTTATACAAATATCAATATAACTCATTTAGGTAAAGCCACATACCAAATTTCATCAATTTATTTTCATAATGAAGGCAGATAACACGTTACTTATTCTCCATAAGAATAACATGGGGCTGAATATGCAGGTTTGCTGCTACGGGAGCCTTGGGTAAAAAATTGTTTTTTGAGCAAATATCAATGGTCCACAACTAGATGAAGCCGTATACCAAGTTTCGTCAGTATAAGTCCATAAATAAGCGAGATATAAAATTTGTATTTTCCTCCATAGACAACGTAGCACTTTATCTCGGTAACCAATTGACGTAGAGAAATGATCAAAATACCAAATTGTGTGTTTTTTTAAGCTGAATCAAATGGGAAAAAATAAAATTTGACTATTTCCAAAATTATATGTAAAAAATTCGAAAAACCCATTTTTGGGGTACAAAACCCCCCCAAAATACCCCTTCGGATAGAGCGATCTGGCTGGTTTTCGAACTTAAAGTCATAAATGTTGCTTTACACGTTTATACCAAATTTCATCAAAATAGGATAATTTTTACGAGAGTTATCGTGCTCACGGACACACAGATATATATATATATATATATATATATATATATATATACAGTTTCAAACGAATGGTGTTTTTGGGGTCTGGGGACCTCAAAACGAAAAGTTATCATGGTCCCGGGCCTAGGTCTTACCATGCCGACTACGGTAATAGCTTCTTCCCTATAGGGGAAATTCGCTAAAACGTGATTTATATGGAGAGTATATTGTAATAACCTAAAGGTTGCAAAATCTGCTATTTGTATGTAGAAAAAATCGTAACTATTTATAAACAAACAACTGGAGAGTTAATGTATGTTTGGATCTCTGAACTAAAAGCTCTTTGAATTTGAATTTGTAATTGTCTCTTTGAAACGTAAACATGCAGTCACCCGGAATACATTTACTGTTGCCATCGACTAAAGCGGCAATCATTTATACATTTAAGCTATATATTTTCCTTTGAAAATTGTATCTGCACTTATATTTAGATATAATATACAATGTACAATGTATCTACTAAATGTTGCGGTGTTGTGAAATACATGTATAGTGCAACCAAGATATAAACCACTGATTTTCCGTCTGTCTGTCTATATGTGATCTTTAGTCAATGCAACATATATTAGGAACCACTTTAATTATGGACTTGAAACTTGGCATTTCTGGAAACTTCATTGTCTTTATTTTGTATAAGAACAGTTTTTCCCGTACGATGCACGATTTTCAGTGCAGAACCGAACTAAAAAACTAACAAAAGGGGTATTTACCCCCTCTCCTCACTGAAGCAGCTAGGCTAGGGGTGGGGATTTTTAGTGTTTTTATCTTCAAACTACCCCCAACACATTCCCGCACAGAAAAAAAACTCCCCCCTCCATGTTCTCTACACCCCCCTTTTGAGCATTCATAAGGAAGAAAGCAGAATTTATTACTTATTTTATTTACTTGGAAGTTCTAAACGTAGGCATGTACTTTGGAACGGGGCTCAAGCTCATGTTCATTAGACCCTTTCTCCTCTTCACTTTATATAACAACATAAGTCCTCATGATCATGTGTCAAACGTTGAGATATCACATTATACGTATACGATTCTGAGAAACTTTCTCTTAGATTTTTCGTCTGTCTGTACTTATTTAAATCTAGAATTGTAAAATGAAATAATGAGGAGATATATTTAATTTTATTTTGTCAGTCCTTGTATTTGTTTTTCAATAACATATTATGATTTTCTTATTTGTGTGGAAAGATTTTATTACTTCACTTGTAATTAATAAAGAAAAGGTTAGCCTACTAATTTAAATAATACAATAATACACATAATACCACGAATAAAATAAATATTTAAAGACACGATACACATTTTTGAAGGAGAAACCCACATATGGGAAACAAATTTCTGGGACAAATATATAACACTGTTAAAGAATAAAAAGTATATACAATTTAAGGAAAAGCTAAAAATGTATTCGACAGAAAATCTTTGTATAGCGTTAACGAGTTCTTAAGAGAAAACATTACCAAGAAATAGTGTTAAAGAATTTCAATTTTAAGAAGATTTTTTAAATTATTGTAATTTGTAACCATACTTTTAATTTGTATTTGTTTACATCAATCTACACAATCATGCTCTAGCATGTTGTTAATAAGTACAAAATTATATAACGCGATTTAGGGTAATGGAAAAAATACAATACCTTACGCTCTATTATAATTTTCTCAATGAATTTTAATTTCCATCGAATAGCGTAAACAACATTAACAAATCCCCTTGGGGAGCTCGAGGAGACCTCACTCATTGAAACATGTACAAAAATGTGACTGAGCTTAAAAGGCATTGGCCCTTAAGAAAATTGACTCGGAAAGCCGCAGGGCTCGACTAGAGAATAAATTGAAGGCAGATATCGATGGCAACAATGGCCCTTGTGAAGTCCTTCCCCAGCAGTTCTCAACAACCAGATCAAAAGATGCCTAAGCAGCCCTGGGCCCTTTGCCGATATTGTTACATTCTATTATGTGCTTCGAATTAAACAATCCTGCTGAGAAAATCTTCTATTAAAAGAACATATGGATTTGTTATGACATTTTTGGCTTTTATTTTGTATTCATGTTTGGTGACAAAAGCTCTTACTCTCTAGATGTCGCTTTTGTGGGTTTGGAAAACATCTACCTTCAGGGCTTCACCCCATGGGCTTTCAAAGTTTCTATGTTAGCAAAATAACCCCATAAGATTATTATTATACAGATATTTTATTTAAGTAGTTAGTTGATTATAGTGTAAAAACTTCAAAATATCTGTCCCAATCCCTGCGAACTGCCCGTGCGGAGGATATCTGCTAGAAATCTTTTAATTTATTTTTGACCAAAAAAGCAAATAGTTTATTTAAGTGGGATACAAGTTTTAAATGGGGTTTCAACAATAAATCCAAACAAAACATTGCTTTAATGTTTAGTACTCTCATTGTGCTAAATAAATGGTGTTTGTTTATTTGAGTGATACTCAATCCCCAAATATGAAGAGATCGGGGCGAAATTTATCTTTATTATTTGGCTTCCCGAGTCAACATGGGGAATTTGAGATAATCTGATAAAGGGCGCGTTGAGGAAATACATAGTTCCAAATTAAAAATAATAGGTTCAAGTAACTAAGGCTTATTGAGCTTCAGTTAGGTTAATCTACTAACCATTAAATGTAGATAACCTTGTTTATCCCGAATCAATTAGTAGCTAATGCTATTTGTAATAGGTATCCAATAGACGGCTTGTTACTTATTACCTAAATGAGTTTACCTTCAGTAATGTTAAAATCACTAAAATTTTGAAAGCTGACTATAGGATTATTATCATATTTATTAAAAGAAACTGGTGTTTGTATCCAAAGATTCTGAATTAGTCTCGACGGATTTTCATGAATCTTACTTTTTTGTGAAAGGCAATTTTGTGTAGAAAGTAATGTCGAAGCTATAATTTTCATTAGGAATTTAAAGTTTTTACAAATCGAATTTTAATTTTGTAAAGTCTAGCAGCCGACGAAAATATTTCAGTTAGTTTTTAACGAACTTTAGAATCATACGGTGTTAACTAGGGCCATACACATATTACGTAACGCATTTTTTAGTAATTTCAGACCCTCCATCCCCCATGTAACGCACCATAACGCTTGACCAAACCCCCCCATGTGTTACGTAACTCAATCGTAGTAGGCTTTAAAATAGCTTAAACCTTTTAAACGTCGTTTTATTAGAAATTTGGAGTATGGATTTCAATTAGTAATTAACGTTTAAATGACTTTCTTACGACAACTGTTAATAACTTATTTCAAAGAAAAACGTATATACAAACAAAAAAGACTGTTACTAATAATATAAATAACAAAGTAAACTATCTCAGCTAAAACGTAACAAATTTAATTTATAACTAAAAAATACTAAACAACTTAAAAAAACTAAACATGTGGGCGGCATTGCTGCATCAAGTCATTATTTTACACTCTAAAACAAAACAAAACATAGGTCTAAAGCAATACAGAACCTACTCAAAACACGTTACGTATTTATTTTTAGTTTAACTGTAATATTAAAATTAAATTAATATTAAATCAAAAGTATTACGATGGAAGTAATTTTTATATAACAAACTGTAACCTTGATTTAGATACCAATGTGATATTTTTTGATTTTTAAAGATTTGGAACAGCACCAATAGATACGGGAATGCGCCAGCTCTTAGGGTTAATATGTGTGAGTTACGTAACGTTGATCCAATCCTCCTCCCCCACATAACGCAGCATACCGCTGCACCATACCCCCTCCCCCCTTAAGTGCGTTACGTAACATGTGTATGGGTTCCACCCATTAGAAATTATCATGGCTTGTTATGATGTGTATTAAGACATACATTAAACATCGCGTGATAATAATCCTATGCATTTGTTTATGTGGACAAGGTCTTGACAATTCAGATTTCAATTTCTTTACTGTCCTTTAATATTTTAACGAATGTATTACAAATGGTAAAGAATACACCAATAATGTACGCAAACAACAGCTACAACTTAAGAAACAATCTAAAATCTAACATATACTTATGTTGTAATAAATAATACGTTGTGATCATGAACTAAAAGGAATACACTGAAAAAAACAATGCTTACGGGTCAAAATTTGTTGAGGTAAAAGTAATTATGTTACTACTAAATACCTACGCATTCCCCTAAAACTCCCCAATCCAGTAAAAACATCCCTGCACTAGGTAATTTATCATTTTGTCTCTAACTTGTCTTTTTTCCTGAGCCGGTTTTCTGGAAGTTTCCAACCAGCTATTATTACAGTAAAAGTTAAATACTCTTGAAATTAGTATACCCTTATAGCTTTGTGGGCACTGGTGTCTCGTGGGTGGGTACTGGAGTCTCGTGGGTGGGTACTGGAGTCTCGTGGGTGGGTACTGGAGTCACGTGGGTGGGTACTGGAGTCTCGTGGGTGGGTACTGGAGTCACGTGGGTGGGTTCAATTCCCGGTGAAATCCATAAGAATTTTGAAACACAGACTGCCACCGTGCTTCAGAAGGCCCGTTAAGCTACATAGGTACTCGACAGGACCTGCCAGAGACTCTAGTGCGACCTGAAAATTCTGGCCAGAAAGTGACACGAACTTTTCTTTTTATCTTAGATAAAGATCCCACCCAAATCTGCTTTGACTACAGTTGGCTCCTGTTTCAGATATCTCAGAACTTGAGTCTCCCGGGATGGAGACTACGAGCGGGTCCGGCACCGCCCAGGAGCCGCCCGTGGCCGCCCAGCCGCCGCCAAGTCCGCTCTCCGGCGCCTACCTCCTCATCGTGGTTGGCGAACCCCACACCGACGCCCACAAACAAGACATACTCAGGAAGATCGCTAATGGTGAGTTGCATTTACATTGATAACCTTCCATATTTTACCACTAAGGTAAAGCCAAAAAGGGCAGACCCTTAAATTCTTTTAAAACTAATTTTGGGTTAAGTGAGGTGAGTACGAAAATAACCCTTAACCTAGGGTGGGCTGATCGGCAAAATGGCAAAAGCGGGACATCGACACACCGGGGATATGGGAGTTTAGAATCCCCACCATGCGAAAGGAGGGTGCGAAGTTTCGCTCCCGGATAATTTACAACATTCTTACTAACACTGAGTACTTACAAGCTTCCTAATCATCCATACATCTTCTCACAACACAGCTTAAATGACTGAGTTCCTACAATCTTGCTATTTTAAAATCCACTTATTTTCCGTATGTCCACATTTAAGCTGTATAAGCTTTGTAGATCTAACTTTACTTTCTTCCTTTGATTCTGGTTTGGTAAAATAATTACTCAGAGACTTACTGAAACTAGAAGCTATTGCAAATGTGTTTTCGTGTATTGCAGACTTTAGGTGCTGCATGCCTGATCAACCATCATGTCCAATGTTCAAATAATGATTAGAAAATTTTCTCCCGAAAAGAAAGTTTCTATTGTCGGATTCAAAAAGTGTTTTCGGCAAAGGAGATAAAAGTTTTGATTGTTGCGCCTGTCGGAGATGCGCAGTAGTGACGAGGTCTCGTATTGTGCGGCGTCGTGCGCGTGTTGTCTGGGTACAATAGACGCGCGTCACACACTGAGGTGCGACACTGTCAGGGCTTATTGTGCCGACATTCCTGAATAATACGGCGGAAACAGAGTGTCGGTCAGGGTACAGAGGAGAAGACACGGAGGGCGCAGTCAATGCACGGATGTGGAGGCTAGAGGCTGTGTGGGCTGTCCGGTGGCGGGAGCGAGATGGTAGCTGGGACTGTTGGAGATCCAGAGGTTAGGATCAGAATCAGAAGAAGAGAGCTAGAGCATTTAATGAAAGACAAAGGTGAAATAAAAGGGGAAGAAAGGGGAATTATGGATGAACGGAGGGAGCTAAGAGGAAATTATGGAACGGGTGAAGATTTGTTTTGTAACTTCGAGTTCATTGTTCTCTGATATATTCTACAGATCAACTTCAACAGTTCGATCTTAAGAAAAATCTTGACAATTTTGGTGTTCATCCAGCTGATGCCATTTGTCATGAATCAATTAATTAATTGTCCTTTCTATGATAAAGAACGACCTAAGATAGCATCAAGGCCGAGTCTCGGTCCCTATGAAATGCTCAAACAAAATTCTACTGGTGTTGAAAGGCAAAGACACACAGAAAAAGAAAGAAAGAAAAACATCGGAGAAAAGTTACGCCGCCTCGAGCCCCTAGGCAACTAAAGTTCAGATTAAAAAGTTCTAAAGGAACTTTCTTTATCCGTGACTGATTCAGGTCCTGTACATAAATTACTTGATGACCGGCTAAAAACAAAGGGAGGGAGGTTACTCTCAATACATTACTCCCTTGTTTATGCCATTGGAAACAAGTTATTTTATTTTTATTTTTGAATATTTTATCACAGCTGATAGGTAAACACCATTAAATATTTCTGATAATCTCTTGTTGGCTGTGACCTTAAACAGTGTAGGGACAGTGGAGGGAGTCACTTTCCCCTCGCCCTTTGTTTAAATATCTCTCATGTTTATATTATTTTAATAATATGACCTTTAATATTTAGTTGAACATGTTTTACTAGATGGCCATCACGTCACTTCCTTTCTATAAAAGAGATATAAAAGCCTTTATTATCAGTTCTTCTGTATATTTTTATGTTTTCTACGGAGCGTTGTGTACGTTGAGAAAATATGTAGATAGCTCGGGTACAGTTTCATAAGAGGCCACCAAATAATCGGATGCGATATATCGATCTTAAACATTCGATATATCGAATCAAAACCCTATATATTTTGAATCATATTTTAACAGTTAAGCCTATATAAAAAATTATTCACTCGATATTTATGTTTATGTTATATCTAAAATAAAAAATTGGTATATAGGCTGGTCAATAATAGTATGCAATATCAGTTACAAATATATTTTAATGAAACGTTTAACAAATAACAAACAAACAAACAAAAACCAAAAATAAAAAATACAACATCAAATAACAAATAAGTGTATTTAACTAAGGTAAAACTTAGTTATCTTTGCCAGGGAAAACTCTACGGTCTGAGTTCATGAATTGAGTTTCAACGCACGCCATGAGGACTCGAATGTTTGGGTGTTTGTGTTATTTAGGTTAAATTTTGATTTAAAATGCGATTCGATATATCAAATGTTTAAGATCAATATATCGCATCCGATTAGTTGGTGGCCTCTTATGAAACTGTACCCGATAGCTCGTATGCAGCATAAATGGGGATGCACTACAGTACTGGGAAACAATCCTTTTGATCTCTCTACTCCTTTGGAATGCAACATGATCCTTTATCACCAATATTATTTGAATAATAGCTGATGTACCCGTTCTTCGCACAGGTGTTTTCTTTACCCGTTCTATGGTCAATGCAATTTGTATTTTAGTTAGCTTCAAATCAAATCAAATCAAAAATAACTTTATTCGTCCCTTGCACAAAGGTACAATAAATAGTGTCAAAACATAAATAATGATTAGTATAAATAATACTTGATATCTATTTATTTACAAAATTGTCCATGCAAAATTCATCTAGTGAGTACAGAGCTTTCTGCATCAGGAACTCCTTTAATGACTTCTTGAATTTACCATTGTCTTTAATATCTTTTATTTCCTTTGGGACATATAAAAAAAATTATTCCAGCATAGGAGGTTTTTTTGGTGAAACATTCTAGTCTATGCTGTGGTAATATTTTATCATGTTTGTTTCTCATGTTATATGAATGAAAATCATTGATACTCTTGAATTGGCTTATGTGTGTCTTGCAATGCATAATACACTCAAGTATGTAGAGACTATGAACGGTTAAAATATTTAGTTCAACAAAGTGATGTTTCACGGATACATCAGTTTTAAGATTTAACATTGTTCTTATAGCTTTCTTTTGCAGGACAAGAATTTTTTTCAAATTTTGGCTCGAAGTACCTCCATATTTACTTATTCCATATGCAATATGGGACTGTATGTGAGCATAACAAATAGTTTTTAAAACAGATAAATTACAAAGAAAGGACAAGGAATTTAGTATGATTCACTTTATCCAACTCTTTAGCGTCAGCCAAAATAAGAGGATTTGGGTGGTTTCTGTTTTTTTTTTTTTAGTATGAAAAGACATAACATTTGTTTTTCTGTATTCAGGATCAATTTATTTTCCATAAAAAAGTGTTGTAAATTTGAAAGTTGAATGAAAGCTGCGACTTCTCTAAATCAGTTTCACTTTTAGCTGATACAATTAATTTGAATCATCTGCATATAAATAAAGCTGGGTTTTTATGTTTTGAAGGTCACTTAAACATTAGGCATCTCTTTTATGTAACAAATAAACAACAGTGGGCCTAAAATGGAACCTTGTGGTACTCCATTTTTTATTACTTGAGTATTTGATTGATATTTATGGATTTTATTGTTTTTTATCTGAGAAATCTTAACATATTGCTTCCTTTCAGAAAGATAAGAGGCAAACCATTTTAAATTAAAATTGTGGATGCCCAAATTTTGCAATTTTTGAAGAAGTAATTCATGAGATATGCTGCCAAAAGCCTTTGATAAATCCATAAAAATTCCAACTGTTTTTTTTGTCAATTGATTCCAATAGCAGTTCTGTGAAGTCAACTAAGCAGTGGTAGTAGATTTATTTTTCCGAAAGCCATGTTGTTCATTATCAAAAAGGTTGTTTATTTCCAGATGTGTGTAAAGCCGGTTGTACATTGCTTTTTCAAAAATTTTTGAGATTGTTGGTACAACTAAAACTAGGCGGTAATTTTGAACTTCAGTTGAAACAGCTGTTCTTGCTTCTGCCCTTTAAGCTGTCAAATGGAAGTATCCACAGCTGATCGCATTACAGTTTCTGAATGTTTACTTTCTTCTGAAATGTAAACATTGAAACTTAGGACGTTCACGGGGCGCAGCCCGAGGGGATTTTAAGTAAGGGCCTATCTATATGTGGCATGGGTTCAAGATCTACATTTGTGCAAAAGTTTCAGCTCAGTCGGTTCAGTAGTTTTTGCGTTTACCCGGAACATCAGACAGACAGACAGACAGACAGACAGAAACCACTTCTTCTTTATAATATTATAGATTACACCAGTATTAGAATATAGCCTTAGGCTGTTCAGATAACAGCTGGCGTAGTTTGAAAGTAAAAACCTTAAGTGACATAATTTACGAGTAACTTTATGACATTGCTTTGTAGAAATATAACTTAAATATTCTATATCACGCAAAGTTGTAAAGACTTAATGATGGGCTGACAGTCTTTAGACTTTTAATAACGGTTTCGAACTAAAAAAACGATCAAACTCTTACAGTAATTTGCAGTAGTTCGTTCTCTTAACATGTTCAACACGCTTGGAGTAGAAGCACACCAGTAACGTACAGCACCTACAGTAATTTTATGAAAATAATATTTAAAAGTACTAAAAAAACCTTACCACACGAGCTCAACCAAACCTTATGAACAACCTGATATTGCAGCAATACTTTGAAAGGTTGTCGGCGAAACAATCATATGTTTGGAACAAAACAAGGTTATTTGATTTAAAAGCAATCACTTCGTTTCCTGATTAGAACCTGATGACCCGACTGAAGCCGGAGCCTGCTATGAAGTTGGCTGGCTGACTCTTTGATAAATGATCGGAAATGACTCAAGTTAGGTTGTCAGACTCTATGTGATTTGACAATACGTTCTCTCAAACCCTTGCTATAGGAACTATATTTTTCTCTTATATTGTATTTTTCACAGTCATTGGAAACACTTAACTTCTGTACAGTTCAGATTTATAGTGTGATGTTTTTATTCGCCGTAATATCCTTTAATTCGATTTTTTTTCTAGGTTTGCTCAGTAGCGGATTTTGACGTATAACATGTTTCAAAGATTCGTGCGCCTTCACTTCAGAGTCGGTTACTCGCAACGTATTCCGGATGGCTTGTTGCGGTCGGAAGCAAAGCTAGGCACTTATATAATATAGATCGAGTTTTTTGATTTCCTAAAGAAATATACTATTGTTCTCTTAAAGCATTTTTACGATCTGTTTTAAGTCAAGAGTTGTTTAATGCGCAATTAAGACCCTTGTTTGAAGAAAATATTTTATAAATGAGATTTTAATCGTACGAATAAACACACAATTATAATTTCCGAATGAAATACATCCGAAAATATAATTCGATAATAACAAACCGACATGGTTTACCGTTATTTAATATCATTATTTCAATCGATTTTAAAACGGATAGCTCGTTTAAAAATATTTTATAAATAATATAAGTTATGGAAGAAACCACACGGATAAGCTTGTATTCTAATGTAAAATTGATACAAATGCCAAATTTACCTATTATTTTTACATTTTTACGTACAGTTTGATAACATTAAATAAATATTTATTTGCCATTTGAAAATATAAAATGTCAGCAATGTCATTATTACAGCAACAGCTATAGTCAGTAATTACAATACAATAGAATACAATGCAACAAAAATACCATATAACTTATGTCTAAAAGTAAACATTGATTTACAAAAATGCATTTAAATTATAAAAATGATTTTGTAGAAGCCAGGTATAAAACTTATGTTTGAAAATCTTAGAACTATATTTACTGCTGAAATTAATTAATTTATCATACTCTTTAAGGACATAACGGTATAACTGTTTTGTAATTTGCTCAACCTGTGAAAATCTATTAAGGCTTTATCTTTGTTTCTAGTACTGTATTAATATTCAGGAAGTCTTAGTGGCTGTGGATTATTTAATATATATGTGAGCTGTTCAAATAAATATAGATTTATTACGGTTTGAATTTTTTATTGAATAAAATTGGCTCACAATGTTCTAAGAGGTCAGAGTTTGTTATTCCTCGGTCGCCTTTCTTTTGCAGTAACAAACTTTCATGTACTCTAGAGCAGTTGCCCCATAGTAGCAAACCGTATTTAATGATTGATTGGAAGTATGCAAAATAAGCCGTTCTTACTACATGGTTTATTTCAATGCAGTGTGTGAGACGTCTCAGGAGGTAAACAGTTCTAAATTGTCGGTTTATGCATATCATTCTGAACGTCGACAAAAACAGGAGATCGCTATTGTTGACAATTGACATTCGTCTACTCATTGTAACATATTTAACAAATTTTCTTCATGTAATAAATCGTACTGGGGAATGAGTATTGGATGTAATTCGATTCTTTTGTTTAAGGGTTTTGCGCTTTCCTAGTAGTTTTGTACTTTGATATAAAACTAATTGTTCAAATCTGTTTCAAGACGTCGAGAAAAACAACAAGGTTCTCTCTGTAACTTAAAACCGCCTTAATTCATTACCTCTCATACACTTTTGATAGTGTTATTCTAGAACTTAACATCGACTTCATGATTTCCCAGTCACAAGACTCCTTTAGGCCGCTTTCCCCAAATGTGGTTTAAGTTAAACTGGTTTAAATGTAAACGGAGGTTTAAACTCCAGACCACTTCCCCAACTGCTCAGTTGCTTTGGTTTAGTTTATCCTTGTAGGTAACAGTGTTGGCACTATTGATTTGCCATTTCGTCTGCATTTTTGCCAACGAGATTAATCGCGGAGCTTTCGTCAGGGGTAAACAAGTGAAGCCTACAAGGTGACAGCCATTTTTCTCTCGGCATGAACAAAACATATGGTCATGGTTAAAGAACGGGGTTACCTACACGTGAGGTAGAATTGGTTACCATGGACACGGCGGGGTTTGTATTGCATACGGATTTGTTTATTATTTGTTTACTATATTTTTTTTAATTTATTCCAAAAGGCCTTTGGAAAATATCACAAGTTCATCCATAATTTATTTGTTTTTGTCTTGTTTACGGTTGTTACATGGGGTTTTAAAATTAACCAGAATTATTAGCACATCAAACTTTGTTAACCTCAAACACCAGCTTCAATAATTAAATTCATAAATATTTTAACAAGCCCACACATACAAATCAAACATTTCCTTTACACTACTTACAACTTTAAATTTTAGGTTAGAATGTAAGAAGTAGACAAAACAAGATTTGGTGATAGTCTATCCTCTATGTTTAGAAAAATATTACTCTTTGCTCTTGGTTTAAACTATCTATTACTCGCTAAACGACCTCTCCAGGTGGTTTAACTTATACCTAGTTTAAACGGAGGAAATTGTCTGGGGGAAGTGATATTTTGGTTAAACTAGAGTTTAAACCAGCACAATAGTTTCCACATTTGGGGAAAGCGGCCCTTAGGATGGCATGGAAGTATTGCGGAAATGTTGGCGGGGGGGGGCAGTTACCCCTGAAGAAAACATCCCACCCCTTCTTATCGGGCGGGTCTAACTCTGGAACCACCACCTGGAAATTCTTGGTATTTTATAAGAAGGAAATATCAACATCCCACATCCTACTGCCTACTGCCAAGGAAACCTTACGAACCTAAATATTACTACTACTACTAATAAATCTCGTATTTTTTTAGGAAACGTGTACAGTATACAAGTCGTATTATTACATGATGTATTTTAATTCAAAACTTAACGTTCAAGATTTATAGAAAAAAATTCTTACTAAATAGTAATATAAATAAATGTACAACAATATTTCATATCGTTATGTATAATTGGTTATATTATTCGACCGTAAGGTGAATCTGGTATAGGGCCTAGTGCTTGACACGGGACTTTTCAAACGCGAGACAGCTGGAAAGAATAGTTAGGAATTGTCTGGCCCCTATAGGTGCAACTGGTATTGTCCCACTAAATCTCTGCACTTTGATGCTACAGTTTTTTGAAAGAATAATCGTATTTCCAAGCATATTATGCTGTTGCGCATATAAGTTAAATTAACATATTAAAAACTATACATACTTCACAGTTAATTACATATAAAAAGTACTAATAGATATTTACGCACCTAGGGTAGTAAGAGTGTCATTACAGCGTGGGGGCCGGCGATGCGTTAAACGCACGAAGGCGTTATGGCTCTTAATACTCGAGGCGCGTACATTATTTTATCGCCCATTAAGAACAAACAAGATTGGAAAAATTTAATACTAACATTTTCAACTACAACTGGCACTGAAGGTTAAGGTTGTTTCAGCAACAAAACAAACAAGAATTGTATGTTGTGAAAATTTGGATTGTTGCAAACAGCTGATGCTAATGGAACAGCTGATTGAGCTCTGTCGGGAGTATAATCGCAACGCTATGTGTCATCACCTCCCTGGTCTGCTGTAAAAGTTATATATGCAACAAGGGCGCAAGCGGAATAGTTTCTCTCGAGAGCAGCAACGTCACTTTGCGCACGAGTTGCATATTACATTTTTTCTACGTCTGCCAAATATTGATTATACAGAATGATGTGATAATATTTATGATAGCCTATATGATATATTTCTTTCAGTTAGAATACGGCGTTTCAATTATATTTATTAGTTTTTTTTGTTAGAAGGCCGCCAAATTAAAAAATTATCTAAAAGATATCTAAAAGATTGAAGTAATAGTTACATAACTAGGCCTACTCACAATTTATGGACACTTTTTTATCTAAACACACTTTAATTAAACTTCAACAAAATACAGGTTATGTTTATGTTTATTTTGTTCGGAAACAACAACAATAGATCAAATGTTTATTATCCAGTGTTGCCAACATAATTCACGCATAAACAAGGATACCTGCATACTGTTTTGACCATTTTTGTGTTCTTAAGTTGAAACACTGCAGTATACAAAGTAAAAATGAGTACGCAAAGTAAAATTAATACGGGAATCACCTGTTTTGCGACGTATATCGAGTGCGAAAACAACAGCTTTCTCGGGCAGACGTAGGAAAAGCTCATTACTCACCTCCCAAGATAGGGACATTTAGCATTTGTTGGGTTAGAGTCATCAGTTTCAATAAAGTATTCAGCTGTATTCATAGTAGTAAACCTAATAATAAAGTTACCGTCCAAATCTCGTTCGCTTACCGTGCTGTGCGCAGTGAATTTACAAAGTTTCTCAATATGAAATCCGTGCGCTGTTTCAAACGCAAGGCACTTCACTCTCAGGCGCGGGTCAGGTCTAGGCTCTGCTATTACAAGGAAGAGTGACTGAGGCCATTAGTTCCAGTGAGTACCTCGCTTATTTCTAGAGTGTCCGTACAAATGGAAATCTGGAACATTACGTTAAAGGTAAGGACATATTTTAACCGAAATAATAACTTGATTCGTCTTATCCTTCTTCTAGGCTAGTCGTTATAAGACTTTAGTCTGCATTTGATTATGACAAATACACTTTAAGCCTATATTCTGATAGAGCAATGTCTGTTTGTTTGTTTGTTAACGAACTTGCACTCTAAGCCTATATTCTAATAGAAGGAATGTCTGTTTGTGTGCTTGTTTACAACATTTATCTCGGAATCCAGCGGAGCGATTCTAACTGTGGAATTTGTAAAACTTTGGACCTAACTTTATGCCTAACAAATTTATTGACTAGTATAAACAATTGTCTGGACAGTGTGCAGACATTTAATCTCAGATATATTTTATGTTACCTTATATAATTAGATCATAAAACACCATATAAAACCCCATATTTTTGTTTAAAATTTCCTGTGGGTAATGGTGATAGTGAGTTTACGTTTTTTAAGAAATTACTGCGGACATTTTCCAACACTAATTGTGAAAATTAGGTTTGAAAACGTTTCAAGATCTGGAATTTGATCCCGTGTTCGGGTGAGAAGAATATCTAGAACATAAATAAATCAATCATAATCCAAGCAAAGCTGGACAAAAATCACGAAGCTAAAACAGAGAACTGTAAAAGCAGTAAAATAGCACCAGCCAAACACAAACGAAGCAACACTACTGCACTCTCTCGATATTGTTTAAACTTGAACTATTTATAGAATGTTGTCTCTGTTTGGATTACAGTTAAGTTTCGAATACGTTTGTTTTTGTTTGGTCAAGACCGGGGACCGGTTGTATCACATTCCGTTCAGCTGAGACTTTCTCATGCGTTTCCATGTTTTGAATTTTTTACTGGTAGTGGAACTTTACCCACCACAAACAAAAACTGAAGCGTTTTAATTTCTAACATATTTTCGTCAGTTGTGGAAATTCCCAACACACGAGGAAAAGCACCAAGAGCGCCTTGAAGAGCGTTCATTGTGCTGCATATGACAATGGCATGGAAATAGAGAAATAAAATAAGATTTTAGCACCTGGCTACCTTCGAAAATACCGAGAAAAAATCTGAGAGTAAGGTTTAGTGTCCAAAGAACGACTAAGTAACTAATAAACCAACTCACAGGTGCATTTGACGACTTTCGGTGTAATTTGGAGTCCGTACCAAACTTCCTAATAGGAATTTTTGGACAGTCAAATAAAATTAAATGAAAAATGTTTTTACATTATAATAACTATACCAAGACGAATAAAACATAACGAAATCAAATATGTTAATTAAAGTTAAAACATGTATATCGGACTGGTTACAATGTAAAGTAGCAAAGATAATAACGAATATATTATACACAAGAGGAAGTATAATTATAATTTCCATACACAACCCTCGTTTATCACAGGATAAAGTCCCCAGACAGAAAATGCAGTTGTAGTGCATTAGGATTAAGTATTAAGCCTTCTGGAACATTTAAACTGTGAATGGAGCAATAATTTATTATAAGGGCGGTGTCTAAGTTTTACTACAGTGACGTGCCCTGCACCCCGGCCGCCATTTTGATTACCGACATTACGACGGCCTAACACGCACGTCTGGGGCGGAGGCGTGTAAAGGGTAGTGTTATTTTTAGCGCGTCGTATTTTAGTATTCATTCCTGATAAATTTGGTACTCGGTGTTTCTTTAAATTAAGCAAATGTTAGCACTTTTACGTCAGTTAACAAGATCGAAAAAAATCTTGAATAAATAAATAAAAAATAATTGCTTTCCAATAACAAGAAAAACTACTGATGCTATTGAAAATATTGTCAGTAAAGTATTTTACAATATATAAATACATAATACAATACAATACATACAATATATAATATATATTTCTATATATATATATCTGAAATTCTTCTGCCAACACCATGCAATAAAAACTGCTGATCAATAACTTTAAATATTTTGCTAGAAGTTTGGAGCTTTGATCAAAAATAGATTGATCTGCAGAATAAGAATTTAAATAATATCTGGCTAAATTGGTAAGCCTTTGGGGTGAAATGTCTTAGACAATTAATCTCGTTTTGAAAGCGTTCACTTGTCAAACTGTCGGGCTAAATGTGTTTTACGTGAGCGGAGAAACCGCAATTGAAAGGCAATAAATTACATTTGGGCTCCAATACCATTTATTCCAAATTACCTACAAGAACAATCCGGGAAAATGTTCCACAATATTTCTCTTTAATTTCACTTTTCTTTGACGAAACATTAATTTGTTATTGGTTGGTTTGAATTGCCTGAATCCTGATTGGCGCTAGGGGACTATCCTTGGGATTATTTAATACATATATATTTTATTTATTAAGACTCGGTTAAAATACTATTCTACAAACGTCATACTCTTTTGTTTGTACAAAGGTAAATTTGCATTACAACTTTTGAGGGTATTATTTGACAAAACCCTTCCACACTGGGGTGAATTTGCCACTCTATTGTATAGCTTATCAAATTGGTTGCGTCAACATTTATAAACTATTAGAAAATTCCCTTAGGTCTTCGCCCAATTGGCCTACAACGTTTTAATGTTTATCTATTGCAGACGCGAGTTAATTTGATTAGGTAATTAAAAATACACATTTTAATTTTTCTGGAGTACATTGACAAACCCAGTTTAATTTGATAAATTAGTGTTTTCTAAACAACGATGCCGTTATAGAAGTTCATTTCATGTAACGTATTTTTTTAACGATCCTCAGATCATCAACCAGAACATTTTTCAACAATAGTAGACGCAAAACATGTTTTGAGTGAGAGCACGAACATATATTATTCTTGGGAAATCGTTGTAGGAAAGGCAATTCAGTGTATCCAAGTACATAAAGCGAATTCTATACATTCAACAACGCAAGACCCCATTGACCTAGGTTGTTTGAGGGGCTTCTCTTCCTAAGCCGCAATTTTCCCTGTTCTTCTTACGCATTGATTTTCTACCGCACTCTTCATCGTATTCGAGTAATCCAAGCTACGTTAGTGATTTACTTTCTGATCGAGTTGAAATATTCTTTTATTAACAGCAACAAACTAATATAATGTATGCACATCGAATGAAAAATTCCCCTTCAATAGAAGATAGTTCAACCATTTAAACATTTAATTTTGGAGGAAAGATTTAAAAGACCTAAAATAGGAAGACACTTTGTGTCAAAAGTTCAAAATAGTGAAATATTCCACGACATGTTTCCTCGTTAATTGTATTGTCCACTGGATAACCGATACAATAAACGGCGAAACATGTATTGTGTTGTCAGTATTTTGAACTTTTGGTGGCAAGGTATGTACCAATTTTAGATTAAAATTCTGATCTACATATACATATTGAACAATTTCATCCTATACTCTAATATGAGTAAGGTTTGCTTGCGACAGTGATCTCAAAAACGGCGCCAACGATTTCCTTCAAATGTTCGTAATAACTAATTTCTGGGATAAAAATAAGTTCTACACAGGCCTCATCCCCAGCAAAAATCAAATAATGTAAAAAACTAAAATGAAAAGTTAAAAAAATTAACATTGGGCTTATGGAGTTTCAAATCAAAACAAAATAATTGTAACAGCTGTTCATAATCAATCAGAGAACTGTCAAAGTAATACTCATGTTGTTTATGATTATTAACATGTGGTTTCCTGAGAGCAGAGATTAAAAGATTTAAGTGAAGATTACATATATAGAGTAGTAAAATAAATCAAAGGGACATTGAGCTATAAATAACAACTGGAGTGACCTTAAAAATGTAGAAAAGAGGCAAATGAGATACAAATCTGATTATCATTAGGGGGGAAGTGGTGAAATATTACTCCAAGTCATCTAAACAAACTGACTGGCATTCACCCGAGCAAAGCTCGGCCCCCAGGTACTTTTCACATAAACAGTGTAAGTTCTCTTAACTGAAAAAGTAACATTAAATACTATATTGACGATTAAGCTTCTTCCTCTTTTCTGGTAAACTAGTTATTACAACATGCTTCTCAGTATAACTATTGGCAACATAAACCAAATATATGTTAGAACTTGTAACATACTCCGTGGTAGCGTACAGGAATGCTTCGGAACTCTCAAACCAATTTTCTGAGCCGTTAAACGCGTTCACATTTCCGAATTGGAGTAAAAATCCGCTTTGCTCACTTGACTTTGTAACCACGACGAGTAGCATTATTCTGCGTGATTTTTTTAGACATTGACCTTATACATTGAAAACTAATGTTCAACTCATATATTCTGTATACAAATTTTGTTAAATTAAATCCTACATCGATGCAAGATTTCCTGTGACAATGTTTTCAAAATTAATCCATTGCTAACTCAACGAAAACAGTATTGAGACATTTTTGAATTAACAATTAAAATAATTTATATAATAATTACAAGAAAATCCAGCTGCTCGAATTCGAGCAATTTTCTGAATATCCAGCTAATTTATTTGGGAATATCCAGCTCATATACCGTCAATTGAGATGCCATTCCAGAAGTGTTCTTATAACAGCTGATCTTGCTTCTGTACTTTTTGTTTGTAACAACAGCTGCTGTTAAATCTTCAATTACATATTATTTATATTCTTCCATAAGGTTAAAATTGGGACTTTGAAAGCCCAGGGGACAGAGTCATGAGTGGACGTCTTCAAAACCCCCAAAAGGCACATCTAGACGCCAAAGGCTTTCAAATAACGCATCAACCATGATTTAAAAACTAATAGTTTCGCCGGTAGCCCGTTCACAAAACTCGCCTTATTTTTTAAATAATGAGATGAAAAACATACTAATTTAGCAACAGTGAACCGCTCCTGTTTTTCCTAAGTATCCTTGGATTATTATTAAACATTTGGTAATTCATTCCCTAGCCACGGAACATTTCCCGCGAGCAGGAAAGTTGGCAGCTGAGGGTGTGGCTTACAGAGCTCAGCCAATCCTAGACGTGCTGCATTGCCAAACTGCACACCAGGTGAAAGGCCTACACTCGAGAGATATTTGTGGCAAAATGGCAACGATGTCAGCATAGAGCCTAAACCGCTCGGGATGCTGTTGGGATACTGTTGCCCTCATAGAAGGGTTGGAACCAAGCGTCTGATGAAGTCCTCTAACTGGCCCTGCAAGGGCTTCCCTAGCTAATTTAAAACTTTAAACCCGACCTTTTGAAAATGTGTCTCCTAAGAAAATGTAAACATACGTTTTATGAGCAAGATTCTGTAATAACCGGGGACAACTGTATTTGTTTTTGTGAAACAACTAAAATGCAATTTTAATTGCTACGGAAAAATAGGCCAGTTAACAAAAGTTTTGATTCCCTTTTAAAATATTCAAGTAATTGATTGTCAATAGAAAAATAAAATAGATTTTTAGCGAATTTCCCCTATAGGGAAAAAGCTATTACCGTAGGTGGGATGGTAAGACTTAAGCCCGAGACCATGGTAACTTTTTGTTTTGAGGTCCCTAGATGCCAAAAACAATATTTGTTCAAATTTATATATGTATATATATAAATTTGACCCCAAAATGTATAAAACACTCATCTTTGATTATAGCCATTTTATAGAGCTTGGGGAAAAAATAATTTAGTATTTTGAATTATTAACCTAGGTTAAGTGGTTGCGGAGAAAATCCAAAAAAAAAACGTGTCCCATGTTAATATTATGGGAAAAAGGTTTTTAGATTTTTCTCAGATAATTTTACTAAAAACTTCACATTTCGGTTTATTAATGTGTTTAGCTCAACAAAACAAACATTTTGGTGTTTTAATCGTTGTTCTACGTCCAACCGTTGCAGAGATATTCAAAGTGTTGTTTTAAGAGAATATTCAAAGAGATATTCTAAACACAGTACGTTGTCCAATGTTATCCCTAAAGAGAATAAATAAAATTCTATATCTTGATTATTTATGAATGTATATTGATGAAACTTGGTATGTGGCTTCAACTAGTTGTGGAATATTGATATTAGCACAAAAAACAAGTTTTTTGTTGATAGTCCCCGTAGCAGCAAACCTGCATACTCGGCCCCCATGTTATTCATATGGAGAATAAGTAAAGTTGTATATCTCCCTTAATTATGAACCTACATTAAGAGAACTTGGTATGTATCTTCACCTGGTTCAGTTCTATTGATAATTGCAAAAAACACATTGCTTATCTTCCTCATTGTAGCAAATCTGCGTCCTCAACCCTAATGTTATTCTTATGGAGAATAAATAAAATGCTATACTGTATATCACTTATTTATGGATGTATTTTTGTGAAAATTGGTAAATAGCTCTATGTAGTAGTGAGTCACATATATATGCATTGGAAATTCGCTGAGTACGCAGGTTTGCTGTGACGGGGGTATATTTTTTCTTCTATGTATTTTCTTCAAGTATTCAACTTTAATGTATTCTCCAATGTATACTCTGTGGTGCATCGGAGTTGGTCCGACCTGTTTCTTTAAGGTCAGCTAAGTCGCCTTTGATGTATTCTCTTTGGTTGATATACATCAACATTCTCTCTAAGGTCATATAGACTCACTAGCAGCTAAAAAAAGGCTGCTCCACTGAAAGTGGAGACTTTGCCACCCAAAGGAAGCCGAACTCGTCCGATGACGAACGAACTATCTGCAACAGATGCTTTATTATGGGAAAACAATGTGTGTCTTAAATTACCGGTGAAATGTAGTATTTTCAAATGTAAACAGAAGAAATCTACTTATATTCTACAAACACTGAAAAAAGATTATTGTTATATGAACCAGAATATGGTATGTGGAACAATAAATTATTGTAAATATGGTCCCAGCAATGTGTTTGGTAGCAGCTACAATCCTGTTATTGTCAATATTTTATTGTAGCGTGCAACAGAAATTATTGTAAATATTACAATAATGAAATTGAAGCCCAAGCAATACATCTTGCTGCCAGAGCAATACGTTATAGTTAATAAAACTAAACATTATGATAATTGTTACTAGCGTTTATAGTATTTATAACAATAACTCTTATTTTTACTTTTACAATAAGTTATTGCTGCAGCTATATGTTCGGTTGACTCTCCTCTCAGAATGTATAGTAGCTATGGCAATACCTTTTTTATTTCTACAATAAGTTGTTTTTGTGGTTAATACAATGGAGTAGTTACGGAAAACCCTACAGTTTAATTTACATAACCTGAAAACCAACCAAAATCAGTTATATAAAATTGCTTACATGAAAGCTGCAGAAGTATGGGGTCATTAGACCACCGTTCGCTTGGCTTTAATCATATTTTTGATCATATTTATTTTGATTATTTAAGGCTTAGTAACTTAATCTCAGTCTCTTTGTTACTTTTACCTTGTTAATATCCAACCTCGGCTATAGAAAGCCTAAATAATATTCTGAATTCATGTTGAAACTGCTGGATTTTTATTTTCAAAAAATAAAAAGGTTTACCTGTTCAGTATACTTTTTGAGGTTATGCCATTGCATGTTATGTGGCTACAGCCACATCTTCACTTATTCCTTAGGTTCATTCTTTACATTATTAAAACATTACTGAGACAGTGAGACACTTAACACATACATATTGCAGTATAACACATTCCGATACCGATCACACGATAAACATTGCTTGTCTCGGTGCATTCACGCTTCAGGTTAGGCCGGTGACGACTCATTTCCACTTTGAGACATTGTCGTGTAATCAAAAACAGAATCTGGTATAATATATCAGAATATTCTCGCTAAGCATTTCTACTTACTATACTACTATCGTTATGATGTATTAGCAACAATAATATGTTTATGCAATTACCAGCCTCATTGCAAATAATTTAGCAAGAATATTATTGTAGTTTTGACAGACGTGATGGTAGGACATTACCATAACTATTGTTTTAATTAAGATAAATCTTTTAAAAACTACCAGAATTGCATTTACTATGCAATATTGTTTGGATTACTATAATATTTCTTTCAGTGAAATTACGCTACATTTACGAAAAAATTATAGTAAACTAACCTAACCTAACTCCGCAGAGCGCTGCTGTATGGTGGATCTTTTCTTTGTAACATATTCAAGAAATCTGATTGTGTAAAATATAATATAAAATGCTACCTCAAAAAGTAAACACAATAAGATAGAATTAAACCTGGGGCCGCATGATCGTGAATCCAGTGCCATATCCATTAGACTGCCATAGCGTATCGAACTAAGTAAAAGTTAAATTCATCAAACAGTAGACGGCGCTGTGATTTTATAATTTGCCACGGGTAGCGCTGGGTGTGATTTCCAAGTTTTACACTGGCAGCGCTCACATTGGAAATGTCTCCACTTCTAGTGGACCAGCCTTTTTTTAGCTGCTAGTACATAGACTTTCCAGAGACGTTTGAAGGGTTCAATTTTGTTCGGAACCCCACAATAATCATTCCGAAATGTAAAGTAAAAGTAGAGAAAAGCTCAGCTGTTATTGCAATATTGTCTTAGAAAGTCATAAAATATCAAATTGATCTACAAAAAATTAAATAATTAAGTTAATTCATTGTGGTTTAGCTACTGCATCTTCATAGAAAACAGTCATTCTTAATTTGTACCAAGAATCAGAGATCTTTCGTCGATATTCTTGTTCAAAAGCACTTTTTTCGTTACCTTAAACCGCCAAAACCAGCGTAGTGACTCGCCTCTTTGCGATTAGTACAGTCCAAACTGGAACTGGTGACAAAAATCACTACATCACTAGAAACTGAACTTCCTGTTTGATCAAAACCATCTGAGCCTGTCTGAGGAAAAAGTAATTTGTAAGAGCTTTGATCCTAAATTCTGTAGACTCCTTAAGAACGCTTAAAAAAAGAACCTCAAAGCATCTATACAAAACTACCTGTTAGACCCTCCCCACATAGATACCAACAAAGAGTTTGTACTCAGGATGTCTGTCAGTGTGTAAATACCAAGCACGAAAAAAAAACGCTTTTCGAAACACACCATTTTTTACTCTTGGAATTATTTATTTTAACTTAGACTTTGACTATGACCTTTAGTAATTAAATCATAGTCAGTTAACGAAATAAAGGCTGCTAAATTAATTTAGGTCTGCCAGTATTGTCTAGTTCCCAGGTGATATTCATCATCATAATTAATGATGTGATGTCGGCCCGGTAAGCTTAACTGTACTGATTACTCCCGTGTGCAGGTTATAATGAACTACAACATGGTATAAGCCGTCCGGGCAATCCGGTGATCTGAGCATGAATAGATGTTTAGGTAACTTGTGAAATCAAATTATTTACATTTATTAAGGGAGTTTACTCATTTTTGTCTGTAATCAAATTCAGATGAAGTAACGGAAGCAATATCCTTGGAGATTTGGGGGGAACTTTGATTCGGAAAAGTAGACAGAGTAAACGTGATCGCACGCAGCGCGCTGACGTAAAAAATCTAATAAAGGGTTTAAAACAACACTGGCAATATTTTTTTGGAAAATTTAAAAATGTTATTTTTGGGCTGTTCTGACGTTCCTGGTCATAATCAAATTGAGATGTCAATGTTGTACATTATCAGGTAAGGACGAGGTATAGTCAGGACAACAATTTGGTATAGGGGTATTGGGGGTGATAAAACTACATCAAGATAAGAAAAACTGCCTTTTCCAGTGTGAAATCCCCATAAGACAACGTACTGTGTAAAGACAATTAACATTGTCATTAATAACTCGGCAATTGTGCTAGATTGATAAGGGAGGGCTTACAATTTTTGGCATTTTACGTAAAATGATGTAATATACACATTCGGGACTTTTCTGGTACCCTTGTTGGGCCCAAAAACTCAAAATTTGAAAAATTAAAATCCCAAAAAAGGGGGTTAGAGTTGTCCGATTGTTTTGCCCAACGGACTTGTACAACCGTTTACAGACGGGAAGGTTCCTACCATTTCAAGTAAATCGGACAAAAATTGTGACCGCTAGAGTGAAAACACAAATATGTATATAAAGTTTTTAGAGAGAGTGTTCAGGGGGTCATGTTAGGAACTTCTATGGTGGTCCCGGGCTAAGTTTCACCGTGCGGGTCATGCTAATAGTTCACTTTTCCATAGGAAATTCACTAATAAGGTTTGTTGTAACGCTCTTTTACGTTAGACAATTTACCTTGGTAATAATCTAAACTTAAATACTATACAAAGTGGTGCGTTAAGTTGTGTTTTTTGAACCAATACAACATTTTTTATATCCAACTGTCTAAACAGTCTTCCTCGTGTTGATTAGGTTGAATGCACTCATATCACAATGTTAATAAAATAACGTTAGGTTTGTTGTATTTCTGAATGCGTAAATAAGTTTAACTCAGACAATATCTCAATTTAATTATTATTTAGGCAAATACATAAAAAGGTGAATGTTTTACGTGGAAATATTTCAACGTTACTAGTAGTCATAAATATATTTCGCTTGACCCTCCTAAACCATGTAAAGCAATATAAATACTTTAACAAAGGTATTTTTTTAGTTTTTTGAAGTATTAAACCTCGTGAGAACGAAAGAATGTGGGGCATTAACGAAAATGGAGCGTTAAATAAGAGAGGAACTGACGTAAATGATGACTTTGGGGTGGAGAAGGGAGGGCAAGAAGCAGAAGGGGGTGAACAAGATGAATGGAGGAAACGAAAGAGGGAGGAGGGGGAGAAAACCCTTCGTAGTTGAGGGGAGGAGGAAAGATAAACTTTTTAGGCAAAGTTGTGAATAAGTTAACAACACTCTAATCTGAACAAAAGGGATACAAAATAACTCAACTCGAATCTTGGAGATTGGGGATTTACAATTCAGCCGTAAAAAATATATATATTCATGACATAAATTGATATTTTGTCCCCTAAAAAAATACAAATCTTAATAATTTATGGTAGTATATGGTCTGATGTGTGATGCACGTTTTGCTAAGCCTGAAACTCGTATGTTAAAATCTATATAAGTGTTTAGTATGTTACATTTATATAACTTTGTGCACGTGATTTTAGTTCGCACGAGGGAGGGTTTGATACATTCCAATCACAGTAACTATGTGTTAATTCCACGACCCGGTGGTGGTAACTTGCGTTATAGTTATAGCACAAAACAAAAATAAATAAACGGTATCAGGAAACTGACACATACTTTCTCCCTTTTAGCCCAACTTTAATGAATAAATTACTTTTTATTTACTAAATATAGAATACAAAACATGGTCGAATGTACAGAAAATCTTGTAAACAAGTTGTTTTAAAAAACATCCACCCAAATCCCTGCTTTGGAGGCACTACAGAATCCATTGCTACACTCGTGGTTTTAAGAGGGGAAATGCCCCATATTCGCCCCCAGGGTTATTAAGGGGCAACATATTTCGAATTAACTCTGTTGGTCAATGCTAAATTGACAAGCATATCAAGTTTGAATGAAATTGATCAGTAAATAAGACAGAAATAGTAATTTTTGTATTCCCCATAAGAATAACATTGGACAACGTACTGCGTTTACCGCTAAAAGAAAATTTCAACTTTCTCCGAAACCAGCAATCGTAGAATAGTAATTCAAAATACTAAATTATTTAGTTTTTAGAGCTCTTTTTAATGGTGAATAGTAATATTTTTTAACATTTATGTTTTTTTATGAAAAATCCAAAAAACTGAATATTGGATGTTTTAAGTCCTGTAATTTCTGAACCAGAATTTTTACAGAAATGCGGGTGGTGTCATTTTGTTGGAGAACTAAAGTTCTACAAACTACTAAAGTTTAATCAAAATCGTTAGAGCCGTTTTAGAGAAATTTTGATTTTTCATGTTTTTTGGCGGTTTTTGGGGGATAATTACCCTTAAAAATCAAAAAATTCAAAAAAATGAAAAAAACACCTGGAGATATCGTGGATTAGTACCTACATACCAAATTGTATCAAAATCGGTCCATAGGTTAGGGCTCTAGCTCTGTACACATCCACACAGACACACACACACACACACACACACACACACACACACACACACACACACACACACACACACAGACAGACATCACGTAAAAACCACTTTTTCGGGTTCAGGGAGCACCAAAACGAATATTTCCATTAACAACTCAAATTCGAAAATTCTGACGAAAACAATACTTTCTCCATATACTACGTATAAGGGGGAGAAAGTAAAAATTGATGAACCACTAGAGTGAGTTGAACTTTATTTTAATTAGAAAATTTCCTTCTCTAAGTCACAAGTTTTGATATACTCGATTCGTTTCCAGAAAATAACATACTCAGCCTCAGAACTCCACTAGTTGTTGCTCCTCGGGTCGCCAATGTTGTTGGAGCGTGTAACTGTTGTTGGAGCATGTAACTGTTGTTGGAGCGTGTAACTGATGTTGGAGCGTGTAACTGTTGTTCAAATACATATGGAAATATTGTATGGCATCACGACAACAAATGTTAAAATTATTGAAAAGTCAATTACTGTTTGTTGTGTCCAAAAGACACATCCCTATGAACCAATAGAACATGTGTGGGATTAAATATATTATTTATACCATACGTTTGATGGTTGTCAAGTTTAAAATCAGTCGGGCGGACCAAGCAGCTTTTTAACAATTATATTTGTAACGTTATTACAAAAGTACAACATAATTGGAAGTGATTTTGCTGTATTGTTGAAGCGATGCTTTTACTAATATGTCACCAGGGGAAGGTTATAACACGTTTTTCTTCGATAACCGTACATTCTTTTAGTGAAAGATTGATGTGAATGACTTCAATAACAAAAGGATAGAAAATTTAGTAAAGACTGACTCCACATGACTGAGAGATTTTAAAAGTTGTCCTCGAACAACGTTAAATACAAAATGCCACTGACGTAGACAAGAAAAAGTAGTTAGAGACCGTTACAGCTAAACAATGTAATAAATGAAAATACCCCCATAACAGCAAACCTGAGTACTCAGCGAATTTCCAATGCATATATATTTATCTTAATACCACATAAAGCTACATACCAAGTTGCATTAATATACATTCATAAATAAACGATTTATGACGTTTTAATTATTCTCCATAAGAATAACATGACGGCTGAGTATGCAGGTTTGCTGAAGCAAGTATCACAAAAAATGGGGTTTTAAGCTAATATCAATATAACTCAACTAGGTGAAGTCACATATCAAATTTCATTAATTTATTTTCATAATTAAGTGAGATAACACGTTACTTATTCTTCATAAGAATAACATGGGGCTGAGTACGCAGGTTTGCTGCTACGGGAGCCTTTGGAAAAAAAATTGTTTTTTGACCAAATATCAATGGTCCACAACCAGATGAAGCCGTACACCAAGTTTCGTCAGTATACGTTCATAAATAAGCGAGATATGAAATTTTTCTTTTCCTCCATGAGAATAACATTAGACAACGTACTGTGTTTAGCACTTTCAATATCTCGGTAACCAATTGACGTAGAGAAATGATCAAAATACCAAATTGTGTGTTTTTTAAGCTGAATCCAATGTTAAAAACTAAAATTTGACTATTTCCAAAATTATATGTAAACAATTCAAAAAACCCATTTTTGGGGTACAAAACCCCCCCAAAATACCCCTTCGGATAAAGCGATCTGGCAGGTTTTCGAACTTTAAGTCATAAATGTTGCTTTACACGTTTATACCAAATTTCATCAAAATCGGATAATTTTTACGAGAGTTATCGTGCTCACGGACATATATATATATATATATACAGTTTCGAACGAATGGTGTTTTTGGGGTTTGGGGACCTCAAAACGAAAAGTTATCATGGTCCCGGGCCTAGGTCTTACCATGCCGACTACGGTAACATCTTCTTCCCTATAGGGGAAATTCGCTAAAAAGTAGTTACAGTCCGTTACAGCTAAACAATGTAATATTTGAAAAAAAATATACTCACGCATAGTGCATTTGTGCGCACAGTACTATGAAGAGAAAAACATAGGTCGTTAATTGCTATACAAGTTTGGTTTGCCTTTAAAACAAAGTATAATAAACCTTTGTCTTTTAAATTAAAAAAATCGTTGATAAAAAATTACGGGCGAATGTTTTTGGTAAAAAGTACATCGATAAGAACTTTTTTGACAGTCTAATTTAATTTTCAACAGCAATTTTATGTTATTGAGCGAAAATGTTAAACAAGCGATATACTGAACGGTCGAGTTCAAACATAACCTTGCTCCACTACTGTACTAGGCAACATTTGCCAAGTATTAGGGATGATTGTTATACTTGACTATTACCTTAACTAAACCGATTGAATGACAACATTGATGCAAACCACCTTTTTTGATAACTACTTCGGTGAGTTACAGAAGAAATAAAAAGATGATGCATTTGTAATCCTTAATCAGTGTAACCTTAGATATAATATGGAAAAGTAAATAGTCCACGTAAAACAGTCTTAAAATTGACATTTAAAACGTCATGGTGGTTGATTCAAACGAAACTAAAAAGAATACAGTTTGGGCTAGTTGTTATCCACTCGATCTATTTCTCGCGATCGTCTCTTTGTCGGCTATTACACCGGAGACGTAGCGACTGTCGCTATTGTGTCAATTGTTGGATCAATAGCGGCGTCGTTAGGTGTCCAACAAACAATAACTGCTTGATTTCGTCGCAGTATGAATCCATACAGTTCACTACATTCTACTTACAAGGCAATAGCAGTTTAAGCTGCACCAGTTTAATAGCATACTTTACATAAAACTGTAAATAAAACGATTCAATTGCTTAGAAAATTGTTAAATGTATCATAACTTAAAAGTTGTTGGGCGTCGCAACTTGCTCTAAGAACATCAACCGGTACATTAACTCCCTGACTCAAACAAGCCCTGGGGTAAATCATTGTCCAGCTTCCCACAATGGTTTAATATTCCACAAGGTTTTACCATTAATAAATACTGAAGTAGACTTCTCATTGCCATTGTAAAATCTGTCTCTAGTTTTGTGGGTGCCAGGATTCAAAGAGAACGTAGTTACTCTAACAACCAACAGAATGTACTTCAGTAAATTATTACTTATCCTCTCAAGGAGGGGATAATGTAAAAGTTGATGTGTCATGAAGCAAACAAAAGTTGATTACCACTTGCTTTCTGGGATGGAGATATTTTAAGAGTTAAGGTAAATAACTGAAAAAATAGTTGCCAGCAGCACAATCTGTCGGTGGCGTAATCAAACTACGTCCACTTCAAGTTCTGGCTTACACTAAAAGTGGGACAGATGGGCCATGTAGATGGGATGTTTGCTTCAGTATATATAGACAATGGTTTTACTGTAAACACGGTGAATATATAACTTGATGGACGGTTCAGTAACATTTATTCCCTAGCTATTTCGTATTGGGAAAAAAGTAAAGTAAAGTTAATATCAACTGTCATAATTGAAAATGCATAGCTCCAATTTCAGGGGACTTTTGATAGTTTAACGTTAAGGTAAACCCAACATTTGTACTTTATATCTAGCTTAGTCAATTTTTGTATTGTGAAAACTATATTTTTTTTACCTAATTTAACGTAGCTTTTGTTTGTGAAAACTACATCACAAATGTGTCACGTGAGATATAAAAGGACAGTTAACATTCCAGCAGTAAAATTTTAAATATTTAGTAAAAAGAGTTATCCTTATTTGCACTACCTAATGCACTTACACGCACATAATGTGGATGAGTCAAAGGTTTTACACCTGAGAGCTGGGGGCTTGGGGATGTAGAACAGTTGGGGGGGGGGTGATGTTGGGGGGGGGGGGTTGAGCAGGGGTCGACTACGAGAAGCTCCGTGTGTCAACTTATCGCATGAAGCCATCTATGTGCTTTGCGGGGCTTCGCCCTCCCCCTTCGTACACTTATCTTTACTTTCAAACTCAGTTTTAAATTTTAAACTTTACTTTGTACTCCATTTACTAAATACACAACTTCCTTTGCTGGTGGGGAGGGTTTCAGCCTCTAACATAATCCGTGGTTGTGTTTGAAGATAGATGGAAGTTTTCTTTAGTAATTATAAACGTTTAACAAACATACATTTTTTAACAATTATATTCAGAATTGAAAGACATTTTTCAAATAAATGAAAAGCACAAGTTTGATGGTTCTGTACGCATTTTTTTCGCGCAAGAAGCTATTTCAATAAAATTTGATTTTACTGCACAAACAATGTCAGTGTTTTATATTAATCAATCATCCAGTCTATACCAAACACATTTACAATATAACCTGAAGAGGATTTTCTAAATATTACTACACGAATTTGGTTATACCACACTTTTGATTATTCCTTATGGTTAACATTCAAGCTGAAGGTTAAGGTACCGTTTTGATCACCACTCAAACATTGACCATTTACTTTTTAAGAGATATGAAGAAGTCATGTAAAATTTATTTATTTATTATCTGCGAAAAGGGGCCAAATATTAAAACAATAACCAGAACTTTTAATGATCGTGTTGCATTGGAATTTTGCCGAGAATATGAATGATGTATACAAGTGATATATTGTGGCAGGGCCAACATTAACATTAACATAGCAGGCATGATATGGAATGCCCGTTGCAGTCATGGCATCCGAACTAAATGCGGCTGATTCTTCCGAAAGAATGCAATTTTGTCAGCCGGCTTACACTTCCTCTAACATACAGCTTTGAATTATCCTGTCTTTACAGCTGGGTGTTTTACATTTGAAATCATAAGTTTCCGCAAACATTTAATGAAGTCTAAACAAGAGAGTTCTGTTGAGAACGTGAGAAAATATTTTTCTTTTGGAGTTCCCCATCTCATCTACGGTCTTATCAGTTTAATCGTGTTGTAACTTTCTGTGCTATGTTTTGTAAGTATCAACAGCTATTATTATACTATCCGATTGTGATTGGAACTTTAAGATCTCAGGGGTACAATCTCAAAAGGTCCATCTAGACGTTAAGGACTTTCGAATAACATATCATCAATCATTAAAGTATACGAGTGAGAGTTTTTTCCTCAAAAAACAGTTTGGTACTCTCAGACGCTACTCCCAGAAGTGTTTACACTGTTGGTGATTTGTTTTGATGCAACAGCTGATCCCATATACACGACAAGAGTCAACTCGCAAGGCGACTCTCGGAGAGCTCTTGTCACTCTCGGACACTGTCGGAGAGCTGACTCTCGGCGCCGTTTACACGTGAGATTTTACTCTCAAAAATTCTCCGAGAGCAAAAACTCTCACGTGTATACCGGCCTTAATAGTTTCATCAGTATTCTGCTCATAAAAATGGACTCATTGATTTGATGATATGACCAGTGAAAACATAGTTTTGTTTGACACATTACGACTATTGACGGATGTAAGATAACCTATAAGTAAGTCTTGTATATAGTCCAGGGGCCTCAACATTAATTTTGATTCAGCGAATACAGTTGCGAATTCGAGCAAATATTGTTCCTTTTGGAACCCAACTTGCATTAGTTTATATTATGATGCAACTTCAGAAGTTGAAACAGCTGTTCTTGTTTCTACTGTGTTTTGTTAGTATCAACAGCTGCTGTTAAATGTTAAATTAAATTGATTGTTATTTGTCCACAAGATTGGAATTTAGAACTTTGAAAGCCCAGGGGGTGAAGCTCTAAAGGTGGATGGTTTACAACCCTTAAAGGTACATATTGACTTAAAAGAGGTTAAAAAAAACATAAATAAACATTTAAGACATTACATTTTCGCCGGTGGGCTTAACAAAAAAGTCACCTAATTCTTTTTATTAATATATTAATTACACTGTTAATGTTAGATAGGCCATTATTGCATGCATTACTGTAAACATGCATTCTTTGTTGACTTTCCACAAGGCTTACCAGTAAAACAATTAAACCGTTATCAAGGGAATGAAAACAACTAGCCGCCAAAACGTCCTTATAGTATCAATAAATGTTGCATCGTCTTAATCGGAGCTAAGTGAGGTCAAGGATATATGAGAATTTTGCAACAAAAAATTTAGTAAATACATTTCTTACGGATTTTAGTGGAGGTAGTTCTTCAATTAGGACTGAGACTCGTCTGTTTTTGTTTTCTAGATAGGGGAATCTACAGCTTAAGGTGGGTTAAGAATCACCGGACCGTAGGGGTTCACATAGCGAATAGTCATTGGTCATTGGTTATTGGTCATAGGTCATTGGTCATTGGTCACTAGTCATTGGTCATTGGTCATTGGTCGGTGGTCATTGGGCATTGGTCGGTGGTCATTGGTCATTGGTTGGTGGTCATTGGTCATTGGTCGGTGGTCATTGGTCATTGGTCGGTGGTCATTGTCATTGGTCGGTGATCATTGGTCATTGGTCGGTGGTCATTGGTTGGGGGTCATTGGTCATTGGTCGGTGGTCATTGGTCATTGGTCGAGTAGTCGGGATCCAACCGAGTCAAACTTGCGAACTGAAGTCGCCATCTTTAACCACTACTCCAGGCGCCCTTACTTCACAATTCACATTACACAGTATCTATCCTTCAACAAACTAAGTTCAATAAAACGTCTTATACAAGTTTAGAGTAGTGTCATTTATACTATAAACATAACATATTTAATATAAACATATATTTCGCATGCGGGGATAACTGATAACTTAGCCCTAATTAAGACGGCTACAATAATAACCCGATGATGCCCGTTGGCTAGTTGTTCTAATTTTCCCTACGTTTCCTCTGGATATATTGAAGTTATACAAATAAAACAATCGCTTTCAAATGTTAAACGAAGTCTACATGTACTTGAGCTTGCAAAGAATCTCGTGATATTCAGGGATAAAAATTCAAAGTGAAAAATTAACCTCAATGAATAAAGCAGATGCACACACAACTCAAACATCTAAAGAATAAGACAGTTACCGTACTGATTACTAATTCCATAACGAATTCCCTACAAATTATTAGTTAGGATATCCCCGAATAAATTAGGCTTTTAAAGCAGTAAACGGTAAACACAAACCCAAGACAAAAATTTAAAAAAATCAATATTTTGTTTACGTATCACATTAATTTCTCAGGACGTGATTTCAAATGTTGTTATTTATTAAATTTTCGTTTCTAATTCAGTTTTTAAAGAAGTAATGAAACACGGAGTCTTAGCTCTAAAAACATATTTAATACGAAAGGATTTTAAAACTTTAACCTCTAGATTTTGGTGAATTAGTCCATTTAATGAATTAAAACAATTATTATTATTTTTTCAATAAATTACAGATATAAATTAAACAACAAATAAGGCAAATTTTAATCTTATAGTTTAACTGTTTAAAAGAAAAATTATATGATTTAATAAAGGCGTAATAAGTGATGATCTAAAGAGGGTGATATTCGAAATAACAATTTATTGTTTAGTTTTAACCGAGTTTGAGTTCAGCTAACAAGTAACCAGTTCATTACCCAACTCGTTTATGTTTCAAGACCTTTCACGCCAGTTTGCTGTGCATCAAGCACACTTATTTTTAATAATCGTGCCTAACAGCAATAGCATGGTTATTGGGTTGGCAAAACTGACCTTGACCCAGTGTTCGTAGAGGTTTCGTGATACCAACCGTCTGAGCTGTTATCAGCTGCAATCAGCTGATCGTATCAGCTATTTACTCGTCTGGAAGGAATGAATATTTATCTACTTCGTCATTATTTTGCTCTAAAGACATATTTTATGTTGAATGACCAACAGTGCCCCGTAATTTGAACACAACTTAATAATATGAACCCTGCCATATTGTGCAGGCAGACTTGACAAGAAAGATTCTTTTCATATTTCCTTTAGTTCTAAATGTAAACAATTTTAAATATTTATTGTTTTACTTTGAATTTAAATTTGATGAAAGGTGAGTAAAATAAATTCTGGCAAATATGTTCTTATTTTAAAATTGTGGCGTCGCTCATTACTAAGACAAACACTGGTTAAACAACTGAATAATTGATTAGAAAAGTAAATTCCAAGTTCAAACTTTCAGACCTTAAAACAAAAGAAAATCTTTAAGGGCTATTATTGATTGGGAATATTTAGTATGATGTATAAAATAGCCGACGAATATCATGGTTCAATTTTTTTAATAGTTGAAAAAAACATGTTGTTTGATTCTTAATTCTTTGAGTCTTATTGTGATCCGTTATAAAATAAAATTAACAATTTTGTTGGACCAAAAAGAATTATAAAAACTTCGCAAGAAGTCTAACACTACTTACTTTTTACTCCGTACTTGATCTATTCTTTCATCCATCCTTATGGACGATTTTGTAACCGACACTATGATTAAAGTTGTTTAAAGTTCCAAGAAAATGAGGAATTACTTTTGTAATCAAGATCTGCGACGTACGTGATGCCGTAAAGTTTTTATTGTAAAGGTCACCAGGAGGCAGGGGAGGAGTCTGTCTTATCGATTCTGGCTCGCCTGTCCGTTTCTTATTGCAGTCTGGCCGAGCCTTCCCCGTAATATACTAGGCATAAAAGGAATTTGTATTCGTTTCTGAGTTCTTTGCAACGGTACTTCTACATCTGTAGTACACAATACATCCCCTTGAGCTTTGATTTCCTTCTACGATGAAGCATCAGAAGAAATTTCCTCATAAATTGCATTTGCAGGACACAACACATGTTTAAATGCTAAGGACTCAGCTTCAATGATCCAAGAAAAAAACATTTATTGTAAATAAAACTTAAACGATTGCTTTGCCTCAAAAAAGTTTAAAATTTATTTTGCAACGTAAATAATTTAAAATTTGAGTCGTTCCATATGTTTGTTAGCCTATATGTCACACAAATATGGCTAAAAGGTTAAACAATAGTTGCATTAAACATGGCAATTTATTCAAATTTTCAAGACAATTTTTTATCTCTTTAAGATGCATTTAGATTGTTTGGGTAGCACAGTGGTTAGCGTGCTCGCTTCATACTGAAGTTCGCCGGTTCGATCCTGAGCAAAATCATGAGAAAGTTTTGTAAAGGTTCGATACTGGATCTAGCTGCCATTGGTCATTGGGCTATTAGTTAATGATCCTGGCTAAAGAATCAGTTGGTCTTAGCAAGTCACAAGGCTACACAGGGCATCTCACCCATTCTACACTCATCATTCATTCATATTCGCTTTAAAATACGCCCTAGTTGCGTCGGCGTCTTAAAGAGGTATTAAGATATTAAGATATATTAAGAATGCTAGCCATTCCAGCAAACTATAAACGATCATAAACTGGAGTAAATGTTTTGTTAGGCTACCTTAACTGACAACACGCTAACAGTGTAGTGCATGAAAGTTTTTGGTTTGACCTCCTTTTAAAGGTAAGGGGTGTTGAATGTGAATATTCCGACGTATGGTGGTATATTTGAGGACAAGGAGCTATATATATTGAAAACGATCTCCGTTGTTATAAAAACTTAATGTGTACAGGGTTTTCACCTCTCGTTTTACAAAGCAATGTATCTTATCTTTATATATAATTTTGTAAGCGACAGTTTTAAGTCAAAGTTGTGGGAGTTTGGTAAACCGCAGGATGATGGGAGACGGCTCAGATTAAAGGTCTTGATCCCAGGGACTCGGAAAAAATATCAGTATTTCTTAAAAGTTACCAGCAAACACGAAATAACGTAAAACATACCCCATAAGAAAAGCATGGGAAAAACGTATGCTTGTTTTACATTAAACATGTGATTAAGAGTCTTCTTTGTTTATGAAACGATATGTGTTCAAATAGTATTGGAGTATTGTGGCTGAGTATTGGAGCAGAGTCAGGGGATTTTGTCCCTTCAAGCCACTAGTACTATACTCTAATACGAACAATGTATTTTTGTTTGTTTGCAAAATTTACCTCGGAACCCAGCGGTAGGATTTTTATTATACTTTTGAACTACGGGCATTTGGACCTACAAAGCCGAATGATAAAAACCTCAACCTCAGGAAAATTTATCTTAAAAGAAAACTCATTTTTAAGTTAGAAAAAAATGCCAATTGGTCTTAAGGAGTTTCAAATCAAAACAAAAGAATCATAACAACTGTGAATAAATAACAAGTGAGCTGTCAAAGTAGCACTTACACATCGTGAAGTTTCAGCAAGTGATTTATTGAAAACAGTGATTTCATTAAATAATGATTGCATAGGCATATTTTTCATCCACGAAACTAATTAAATATTACCAAGCATGGCTCGGCCTCATCGGCACTTAGAAATTAAATAACAACGACATCACGTCATTAACTCCTTTTCAAATCGGTTTATGGTAGAAACTCTGATACATTATGTAGTCCAATCAAAAGTTACTATTCGTACATATCTCAGGGGCACAGTGAAGTAGGGATAACGTCTCAGAAGGGAGTCGTTGCTGTAATGGAACTGAGCCCGCGGTCCTCTCTGTGATGCCTACTCAATCCCGGTGCATGATATGAACGGTTTAAACTATAGGTAACCGCTGTAGAATACTACCATCGTGGAAATATGTCTAGTTGATTCTATTCTTCACTCGAAATTCATCGCTGAGTAGGATGAAAAATAACCTCTCTACACAAATACCCGGTTTCCAGTATTAGTAAACTAAGGGGCTTTTGGCAAAATCTATGCTCTAGGAGCTAGACAAAGCGTATAGTTGGGGAAAATTACGAAGTTTGTTTTAGGTCTGCCTCTGGTTGCATTGTGCAATCTTAACACTCAAACTGGGTACATTTGCTAGAAAATTACTTAAATTTGTACTAATAAAATTTTATCTTTGCCATTAAAAATAAAAGTGTTAGGCTGTACAACATTATCAGAAAGGAAATTATCATTAACAACTAAATTTAATTATAAATATATTCAAATAGTAATTTGATGGGGGAAATACCCTATAATATTAACTTAAATGAAAACTATGTTACCTTATATGTACAATTTTGTGTTATTTGGGGAGAACCAATGATAGCATAAAACGTATATGATAACCTCAGTATAGTGTATATATATATATATATATATATATATATATATATATATATACCTGATACGAACCTGATATGAATGTTCGCCAGGTAATATTATTACATATTACATGTGTAAATAACGCGGATTCGGTAGATATATCCCCTCTTTTAAAAAGGTCTGCCCCTAAGCCTTATTTATTGTGACTGCAAATGAAAAATATGGAATAAACTGAAGCCTTGTAATATTGAAGGTCATGTTTGTGTCAGTGGAAAATCAAATTACCGATCCCCATTTTCTAATAATTTCAAATTTAAATTCCATTATTTATCGATCCATGTTGTGAACACTGTAAATTTGAATCTTTCATAAATTCCATTAAATTTTGTTATGATCCTTTCCTCCATACCGCGTGACACTTTTCCTTGCCTTCTAAATTTATAATAATACATAATAAAAAATATACAAATTAGGGAACATTGTCACAATTTGGGTTCTAACGTCTGCAAAATGAAAATGGTTTGGTCTACAAGTTTCATTTGATAAAATGATATATACGGTCGCCATTTGTTATAGTTTGTCAAGTTTGCATGTCTTATTTATTGTCTTGAAAATACGTTTAAATTGAGGGAATACACTAACACTGGTCTTGATTGAAATTGTTAAGTACCCACCTTACGAACTGCTTTAACATGGTGTTGGTTTTTTTTAGCTAAAAATCATATTTACAAAGAAGATATTCTTAAGCAGAGAAAGTGAGGGAGTTAACAAAAGCATCAATTTGGAAGGCGGAAGCGACGGCGTTCCCAAGACAAATGGCTCCAAAGATCACCCCCTCAAAAAACTACATCAGTCTTGTCCGTTCTGCTTGTAATTTGTCAAAGGCTGCTCGTTGGATGCCTGTTAAGCTTGTTGGATGCTTGTTAAGCTTGTTGGATGCCTGTTAAGCTTGTTGGATGCTGGTTAAGCTTGTTAGATGCTTGTTAAGCTTGTTGGATGCCTGTTAAGCTTGTTGGATGCCTGTTAAGCTTGTTGGATGCTATTATTAAAGCTTTGAAATGTAAACTATTCAAATAAACTTGTAAAATTAGTCTCCTAAGCGAGAGTTTTGTAAATACGATTACATTATGCATTAGAACAACTATTCAACTACTGTTAAAATTTGAACTGTGTAATTGTTACGAGTTTTGAAACTGAAAGAAATCATTTTCACCAATGTAATCTTAAAAGTAACTGTAAATTCATTTTAAAACTCAAATTTTTAATCACTATTTAAAACAAATCAAATTTGAAGGGGTTTTATTTTTAATTAATTACAATTATATTTTAAATAATAAATCAATTTTAAATATTTATTTAATTATTTCCAATGGCCAACACCATTTACTGTTCACACATACTTACATACAAATAGTACATATTACATAGTATATATTTAATAATTACTGACGCGTTAAAATATAACAGAGAACATTTTGCACATGTACATATAAAAAACAAACAAAAAACAAAAAAACATCATAACTTAACAATATGTGGTAATGACAAGAAGTGCAAGGTATTATAAATTAATAATAAGTTATAATTACCAATCTTTACGTGAAAAATTCCTACTAAGAGTATTTTTAGTACTATTAGCAGTCAATATATGCGTTAAAATTACTTAATATATAACAAATAAGAACAAATTCGAAAATCCTTGAGACCTTCACTCAATTCGCCTTTAAAGTTTAATGCTTATTCAAGTTAGATATAATACTTGTAACAATTCACGAATTATTATCTAAAAATATATTTAATAGCCGTAAAAAATATCCTGGTTCACCAAAGAAAGAAGCTCCAAAACGGTTTTATATGATAAACGAGACTTACACGATTGTTCCCGTGTTAATGCAAACTGGCAATGCTAAAAATGTAAAAAATTCACACAATTTTTTAACATTTTAAATAGTTTAAAAATATTGGAACATACCGTATACATGCAAGTCATGTAAGCTTGGCCCTTATTTCCCCTTAAGTGTTTGGGTTGCTCTAGAGGGGGGGAGGGGATGTAAGGAGTCTCAAGGGCGCTCTTAGCTCCAACGGTGTTATTAACACCCCTAATGGGGGCTTCGCCCAACTTGTTATAACACATGAATAACAGAAGGGAATGAACTTTGGTTTAATCACATAGGAACAGTATTAAATTTAATAAATAAAATACATCAATCTACTCATCAGAAACATATTTTAATGAAATAAAAATGTTAATCGACGGTTGTTTTTTCTGGGGTGAGAATTATTTGTTATACATCAAAGTTCTTCTGATATTCCACCGAGTATTTATCTAAGGACTCTGCATGTGGTTGGGGTCAGAGGTTGGGAAAATAAACTATAATTTTTAAATGGTCACGTTGACAAACCTAAAATATAACCCAATTTAATGGTTTTGAAAATATTTCCCATACAGAATTTTGAAAAAGTAATTATAATATTTGAAATTTGTCGAGTATGAAGGAACAAATTTACTTATTGACAAATTATCATTGATTCATCTGTGATAAAAGCTCGTTCGTTGTTATTTCCTTATTTAGTACAAATACTTCTAAATCCCTCCTATCAGACTGGGATAAGTCATCACTAATAATGTTGGCAAATTTCGAAGAAAATCAAAGCATGATTCAGGAATGCCTAATCTGAAAGTTGACTGGTATCTGGTAACTGGTACCTGGTAACTGTTATCTGGTAACTGGTACCTGGTACCTGGTAACTGGTATCTGGCAACTGGTATCTGGTAACTGGTATCTGGTAACTGGTATCTGGTAACTGGTATCTGTAACTGGTAACTGGTAACTGGTAACTGGTATCTGGTAACTGGTATCTGGTAACTGGTATCTGGTAACATTACCTGTAGAATACGGAAGTTACCATTTTATACTATCTCTAATGTATTTCACACAGCTTACCTGTTTTACACAAACGTAAGATGTATTCCCTCAAAAATACATTATTTGAAAATGATGTTATTGCTCTGTCAAACGATTTAATGAGTACCTAGATTGCCTCAGGGCGGAAATGCCCTATAATAAATTTAGGAAGGCCCTGAAGGCATTATTGCTGAGAGGGGTGTATTACAGTATCGATGATTGCCTAGGTACATTATAATTTAGAAGTTTACCATGAACGTCATCAAATGTAAATGTTGCTTATAAATATTTTAAGGCAATAAAGTAAGTTATTATTGATTGATTGCTTTATTGATTAGTGTGTTAAAAAGTCATGAAAATTACTGCAGAAGGCGTGTTGAACTGCGATGGGCGTATCGAACGGTTGAACACTCGGCTAAGAAGAATGTTAACGTTGTGTTCGCATGACAACCTAGGTGATTAGCATAGATAACACCGTGGCCCCACCGCCAGGCTGCGGGGAATGGATTGATCGGAAGTGGTTGTAGGAGAAAGGCGCTCCGTACATCATACTAGATACGACAATTCATCCATGTCGTTCGTTGTTGATATCCAATTAGGCAATTGATATAACTATATTTCAATTGAAAAAACTTGTTATAAAATAAAAGATTTTAAATCAATTTAACTATCACCAATTAAAAAAGGTTAACAAAGTCAGTAAATTATTATTAGTGAATTTCCTATGGAAACTGAACTATTAGCATGACCCACACGGTGAAACTTAAGCCCGGGACCACCATAGAAGTTCCTAACGTGACCCCCTGAACACGTTTTGGGGGGTCGTTCAAAATTTTATATATATATATATATATATATATATATATGTGTTTGCACTCTAGCGGTCGCATTTTTTCTCCGATTCACTTAAAATTTGGTAGGGACGTTCCTTTCTATAATAAGTTGGACAAGTTCGTTGGGCAAAACAATTGAAAAACTCTAATCCCCTTTTTTGGGGATTATTCATTTAAATTTAGAGTTTTTGGGCCCAAAAAGGGTCAGAAAAGCCCCGGATGTAAAATTAAAGCATGTAAAAAGATAGGAATTAGTGAGGCGAAAGTTTAAGCCCTCTCTCGTCATTCTAGCGTAAATATTTACCGAGTAATTAAAGAAAATGTATTTCGGCTAAACACAGTACGTTGTCTTATGGGGTTTTTACATTAGAAAAACATGTTATTCATTTGTTGGTGTATTTGTTACATTCCCAGCAACCTCGCGCCTACTTTTAAGCCTGACTGGACCTTCATATAACCTTATAATGCGCAAAATTGTATTCCTAACATTGCAGGTAAATTAAACCAGGAGCATCAGAACAGCCAAAAAATCAATGTTCTCAGATTTAAATAAAATTGGCTTAAATGTACTGTATGTTTTTACATTTGGTTTGAGTTTTACAAGTTTTTTATTTGGAAATTCACTTCCCTCACGTCAGCGTGCTGCGTTGAACTCGTTTTATAATTAATGGTTGTGGAAAAAATTGAAATTTTAATTTATCGGTAAACGCAATACGCTGTCAAATGTTATTCTTATGGGGAGTAACCGAGTTACCATTTATCTCTGATTTAATGATCAATTTAATTAAATGTTGGTATGTAGGTCAAGTTAGCATTGACCAGTAGAAGATTTTCGGAATATGTTGCCACCAATCCCATGGGAGAAGGAAGGGGCATTTTCCCTCTTAAAACCACTGTGTACATAGCACATGATGTTGTGGTGCCTTAAAAATGGGTTTGGGAGTATATTTCTGGAAAAAGTTGTTTAGAAAACGTTTTATACATGTAACCGTACTTTATATACTGTATTTAGTAAATATAAAGTAATTTTATGATCACAATTTTGCTAAAAGGGAGAAAGTATGACAGTTTCCTAATACCGTTTATTTTATATACCTTATTAGTGAATTTCCTATGAAAAGTGAGCTATTAGCATGACCCGCACTGTGAAACTTAAGCCCGGGATCGCCATAGAAGTTCCTAAAGTGACCCCCTGAACACGTTTTGGGCGGTCGTTCAAAATTATATATATAGATATATATATATGTGTGTGTGTGTATGCACTCTAGCGGTCCCATTTTTTGTCCGATTTACTTCAAATTGAATAGGGACGTTCCTTTCTATAAGCAGTTGGACAAGTCCGTTGGGCAAAACAATCGGAAAACTCTAAACCCCTTTTTTGGGGATAATTCTTTAGAATTTCGGGTTTTTGGTCCCAAAAAGGGTCAGAAAAGCCCCAAACATAAAATTAATGCATGGATTAAGATGGGAATTAGTGAAGCAAAAGTGTTAAGCCCTCTCTCGTCATTCTAGCATAAATATTTTACCTAAACACAGTACGTTGTCTTATGAGGTTTTTAAAATAGAAAAGCATGTTATTCATTTGTTGGTGTATTTGTATCATGCCCAGCATCCTTGCGCCTACTTTAAAGCCTGACTGGACCTTCTCCTAACCTTATAATGAGCAAAATTGTATTCATAGCATTGCAGGTAAATGAAACCAGGAGCATCAGAACAGCCAAAAAGCCAATGTTTTCAGATTTCAATAAAATTGGAATAAATATATGTTTTTACACTGGTTTTGAGTTTTAAAAGTTTTGTATGTGGAAATTCACTTTCCTCACGTCAGCGTGCTGCGTACGAACACGTTTGTTTTTAATTGGTGTTAGAGTAATTAAAATATTATACACAATAAAATCGTGTTCAAATTTTAGTATAGAAGGTGACATATTTTTTATATTTTATAGCCATTCTATAATATAATATAAGTTTTAAGCAATTATAATATTTTCGTTGCCGGTTTTGGGGAAGCAGGAAAAATGTATGTTATAAATTAGACATAAAAACATAAATAACCCTATTAGCAATAAGGACACACATATTATCGTAACTTATACCAAAATTTGTTGTAATTTATTTATTTACTCTTGTTATATAAAGTCACCAAACTATCAACGTTACTAGTGATGTATTAAATGTTGAATAGTTTAATAGATTACATGTTTCAATTTTGCATGGTAAATACATTTTCAAATAAATACTGCACAATGTTTTACTATTAAATAAACTAACAGAAATTACTTTATTCAACTACTAATTGTAGAAGTTTTACTGTACAAGCGAAATCATGCATGCTTAAATTAGTTTTATGTGTATGGATCACTTATTTTGTTGAACATTTTTGTTCACGCTGTAAGAAGATTGTTATAGTTTTGTATGCTTTTGCAGGTGGAAAACAAATGAATTTAATTTGCGATGCTTTAAGATAGCAATTAAAAAAAAAATAAAAATCGTCTAATATCCAAGTAATTTTTGAAGCTAAACATGAAGAACAATTGTAGTGTAATCCGAAGAATAAAAATAGCATAACTATTTAAGATTTGACTTCAAAATATTAAATTGACGTGTTTGCACTATCAGAATGTTTTATTTGTTTTATTAATGTCGTTTAAAATAATTAGCCACTCAATAAAATATGTAAGTTCAGTTACACCTCTATTAGAATATTGTATATCATAAGATTGCACCTGTAAGAAGCTTTAAATAAATCACTCATGCAGATAATCTCATTACGTGTATATGAGACACTACAGTAGCTGAACAAGCAGGGTTGCCACACAAATAACATAAAATATCCCGTTTAACTCCCCTCCCACACCAACATTCTCACGTACACTCGTTCTCTTGTCTAATGCATACTAACGTAAAATATGTTGCACTTTACTATTTATGTGGTTCGTCGACTCTGGTTTTAGGATTAAACTGGTTTTCCTTTCATTGTAAAACAATGTGTGTCAATGCAAGTTAGGTTTTTTAAGCTTTTTAAATTTGAGTCGTTATTTTAAAGTCGCTTTATAAAGACGCTATTTTAAGATTCCGTTTAAAAAACCAACGTTTGTTGGAGATTTAAAAATTTAAACTTGAAATAGAAATAAAACTATGAGTTTTTAACAATTACATCGTAATTTTTAATTATTTAAACTGAGCAAGTTAAGTATTATTTTATTTATTTAGTACCAGGGACACTGAGCCATGCTTAGTTATATTTGTATCGTGGGTGAAAATATGTCTATTGGCAATACAGTATTTGTTTAATGGCTCTAGATACCGTTTGTAATAAATCATGTGTTGATACCTAACTTTGTTTAAGTGCTACTTTGACAGTTTACCGTTAAGTTATTCACGTATATTATGATTCTTTTGTTTTAATTTTAAACTGCATAAGACCAATGTTAAAATTCAAATGTTCAAATAAGATTTTAAACAAAATATTAATTTTCCTGGAGTTGAGGTTTTTACCAATCGTATTTTTGGGTCCAAAAGCACCTAATTCCAAAGTTTTAACAGAATTTTTTTCTGGATTCCGAGGTAAATTTGGCAGACAGACAGATATTGCTTGTATTAGAATATAGGATTAGTATTAGTTGTTTTATTTTTTACGTGACTAATTTTCTATAAAGCGTGTTTTGTATGATTTGAATCTCTAGACTCAGAGAGTGCACCTTTGTGGAGGATTTATATTTGTCACTAAAATTATCAAGTTAAAATTGTCAAATTATAAATACTTTTGTACTTCTGTATATAAATTGGCCCTATTTACTTATAATCGCTAGGGCTAAATGAATGGAAAATAATATCACGTAAAAATACTATCAGTGTAGAAAAACGGAAGAACCGCTTCCATCGTAAGAACGAGGTATACGTGAGAGGTAGTGTAAGTGACGGGGGATCCTTGGGAGGGGGGGATAAAGGGTAAATTGACGCAAAAGCCCGCCTGAGGCTTGTGGTGCGGAAATTGCGGTGCGACAAAAGACACTAAAACATCGGCCGGGGGCCACTACGATATCGGTCTCACACCTTCGGTGCGTACTAACGCAGGTTAATTAAATATCAGATATGATTTCGTGGTCAGTTTGTTAAAACACGACGTTGTTGATGTTAGTAAATTAAATATATTGTAAAAAACGCTGTCCAGTTTTTTCTATGAGTTTCTTTGGTTCTAAATAAAATTAGTATTATTGCAAATAGCTATTTATGTATTAAGAGTGTAAAGTTGGTATTTATCGCTTGAAAAATAACTGTTACTGGTAATTTTGCGAAAGCGGTAAAACCACTTTACACTCGAAGTACATGGATACTACAGCTGCAATTTTGGATTCCCAGACAACACACGAAATCCACTTTGTTGTCCATTTTGGCTGAATTAACGATTTTGAGGGATTAAACACTGACTCAGTTTCGCTTGGTCCAAAGCAACAAATATCAGCTTGTTGATTAAGTCATAAGTCATAAGTCACTTTATTCGTTTCAATAGTTTACGACTTTGAACACGTCAATCAACAATAACATCAGTAAAAACAAATAAACAATCACACTGTACATGAAAACATAAACTCAAATCCATATAGTCTTGTTTTACTGTATCAGACTAAAACAAAAAATTAATAAAATAAACATCATTCTATAGAGTAGGTCACCCGACTTCACTCATTAGGTAAGGGCTCTCTGCAAGAAAATATTCTTTAACCTTTCTTTTAAAAGTAATTACATTATTTTCTGCCCTGATTTGAGCTGGAAATCTGTTATAAATCCTTACACATAAGTAAGAGGGCCCTTTCTCAAAACGTTTTGTCGAATTACCAATCACTGACAGCATGTTTTTTGATCTTGTAGGGTATTCATGAAAGTGTTCGTTAGTTACAAACTCAAACCAATTTTGTTTTACAAATACACACACCTCATACCCAACAAGACCCGGTAATGTAAAAATATTAAAAAGTTTAAATATCAACATGACTGAGATTTGTTCAAACCACAAATTGCTCACAGACACCATTTCTGAAGAATTAAAAACCCTATTAAAATTGTGAATGCTTGAGAAACCCCAAAACATTATCCCGTATCTAAGGACGGACTCAACATGTGAGAAATAAACTGCTCGCAAGATCTCAATACTACACACCTTTGAGAGACGTCTTAGGGCGTAGCACATAGGTTTTAGTCTGTTGCATACATAGTCAACATGAGAGCTCCAGGTTCATCCACTGTCAACGTGCAATCCCAGAAATTTATGTGATGTTACTTCATTTATCTTTGAATCTCCTAATACTATTTGATCACAGTCTGATATTCTTTTATTTTTGCCCAAATTCATTAAAATTTGTTTTATTGATGTTTAGTTTAAAATTATTTAAATTAAAACAAGGATTGATACTTGACAGTTGTGATTACTTCAGCAAGCGGTAAAGTAAGACGCAGCGAGCGATAAAAAATGTTTCGCTCGCTAAATTGGAAACAGCTGTTTACTTTGTGTTTTATACAGTAAAGAAACAATTTAGTTGCGATTGTACGGAAATAAAATTACCTCATCCAATACTGAACAATAAGCTACAACAACAGGCTTCGGTTCGTGACATTACCATATTAAATTGTATAAGCATAGTGCCATATATAATGTAAGAGTCTTCTTGTAGGATCTGCGATAAAGACTGTCAAATTATCATGGGAAATTCGCGAGTTTAATTTTTGTTCGCTAAAAGTTATATAAAAATAATTCAACAACATTTTTCTACAAAACCTTAAAAAAATGTATAAAATGTGGTCTGGCAATGTTACGCAGAACAATATTTGATTCAATAAGTTATTGGATTATTTGTGGTAGTATTGGTTTAACAATCACAGAACGGATTTTAATAAATGAACAGATGTGGTATCATTACGTGGTCCTCTGCGGCTTGGAGTTATGTATAATATAACAAGTGATGAAAAATTGTCTAATACACGTATACAATTTGTATTAAAACATTTTCAGTATAAAAACTGCTGATGTAACATATTGCGTTAAGTGTTTAGAATTTGTTATATATCACGGTGTAGGCTGTATTTTCGCTGGTTGCTTGGGATGATTACCAAATATTTTTTTATTTTTTATGGCGGGAAAATTATTTTGTTTTGTGGGTGTTAACTGAGTCACTCTTATCACTTGTTTAGTCTTTCCGATCAGTAGATAAAAGTACATGTATTATTTAAGTGTGTTTGTTGCTTACTTCAAACTATAATACAAAAGTTCTGTACTTAAAACTAACGTTTATATTCAACATTGATCGATTTACTTCATATAGATTTGTTTACTGGATCATACTTACTCACTCACCCATTTCGATTACTCACCTGACTAAACGCTGGTGATTAGAAATGGGTCAGTTGACCAAGAACAGCTGTAAACTTTACCCTATTATATGCAAATAACAAAAGTAATGAAAATTTAAATGTCCAACTAGGTTACGTTGACTTAGGTAAGTAAATACGAAATTGTTAAATACACTTGAATAACATGTAATTTGCTATTAAAATGCTCAAAAATTAAGACAATTTACAAAAATATGTCAATTGATTTCCTTAAAGCGAGAGACGTTTTATAAATACGAACATTTGTCAATGTTCACACTTGGCTATTTGATAGACAGATGTCTCGTATGCCAACTCACACCACACTTAGTGAAGTCAATGCTACAATCAGCTGGTAGGTGAGATGACTGATGGGGATACTAGAAACTCACCAGTTAAAAAAAAATACCCCCGAGGCAGCAAACCTGCGTACTCAGCGAATTTCCAATGCATATATTTGTATCTTAATGCCAAATAAAGCCACATACCAAGTTTCATCAATATAATAAATATAATATCAATATAATATCAATTCATAAATAACGATGTTTATGGCATTTTATTCTCCATAAGAATAACATAGCGGCTGAGTATGCAGGGTTGCTGAAGCAAGGAACGCAAAAAATGGGGTTTTATACAGATATCAATATAACTCAAGAAGGTAAAGCCACATACCAAATTTTATTAATTTATGTTCATAATTAAGGGAGATAACACGTTACTTATTCTCCATAAGAATAACATGCGAGCTGAGTACGCAGGTTTGCTGCTACGGCAACTATCGGCCAAAAATGTTTTTTAGTGCAAATATCAATAGACCACAATGATATGAAGTAATATACCAAGTTTAATCAGGATAAGTTTATAAATAAGCGAGATATACAATTTTTCTTATTCTCCATAAGAATAACATTGGACAACGTACTGTGTTTAGCACTTTCAATATCTCTGTAACCATTTGACGTAGAGCAATTATCATAACTCCAAATTGTGCGTATTTTTAAGCTGATTCAATGGAGAAAACTAAAATTTGACTTTTTCTAAAATTGTTTGTAAAAAACTCAAAAATCCATTTTTGGGGTACAAAACCACCCCAAAATACCCCTTCGGATAGATCGATCTGTCTGGTTTTCAAACCTAAAGTCATAAATGCTGCTTTTCACGTTCATACCAAATTTCGACAAAATCGGACTATTTTTACGAGAGTTATCGTGCTCACGGACACAAAAATATATGTATATATATATTTTTTAACGAATGGGGTTTTTGCATCTGGGGACCTCAATACGAAAAGTTATCATGGTCCCGGGCCTAGGTCTGACCATGCCGACTACGGTAATAGGTAATTAGGTAATCTTCCCTATAGGGAAATTCGCTAATAGATCCCATTAGTGAGGTAGGAGTCGAATAACGTGGGAGCCACCCACCCACCCATTACCTATTAAATGTTTGCTTAAGTAATGCGATGGATATGATGTTTGACTTACCTAAAATAACCACATGTGATTGGTTGTTCCTGGGGCAGATTCCCATAGCCGGTATCACAGGGCGTGGCTCAGTTCGCATGATACTGCAAACTAGGTTATTGATCCTGGCTCTAAATAGACTCAGTTTTTCATCCGTCCCTTAATGATCGGTGTGAAAGTTATGTCGAAGGTTTTAACTATAATATAGCGATGTTGTTTAAAACTACCAGGATATTAAGCCAAATAGGTTTGGTCAAAATGTACATTCTCATTTATAGTTAGCTGGAATTTGACGAATCCTTGAGGTAGGTTGTTTTATGTTCAACCGAGATGTTCGAAGTGCTAAACACAGTATATTCACGTTATTCAATGCTATTCTTATAGAAATAAATAGAATTTAATATCTTGATTATTTATGAATGCATATTGATGAAGCTTGGTGTGTGGTTTTACTTGTTGGTTGTCTATTGATATTCGTACAAAACCTTTTTTGTTTTTTGCCCCTATAGGAGCAATCCTGCATACTCAGCTCCAATGTTTTTTTTATGGAGTTTATGTAAAGTTGTAAATCTTTCTTAATTATGAACCTAGATTAATAAAACTCAGTATACTTCACCTGGTTGAGTTATATTGATAATTGAAAAAAACACACGCTTCTTATTTTCCCTGTTGCAGCAAACTTGCGTACTCAGTCCTAATGTTATTCTTATAGAGAATAAATAAAATGTTACATATCACTTATTTATGAATGTATTTTTATGAAACTTGGTAAGTCACTTTATGAAGTAGTGAAAAACACATACTCGCATATATTAATTGGAAATTCGCTGAGTTTGCAGGTTTGCTGTGTAGGGGGTGTTTAGCACCTAACATGAGATATAAATCAACGATATTGGACTAACCGTTGAGGAGCGACGGCTTTGAAATTTAACACTGGCCTTATGGGGGAAGCAGGTAAAAATGTCAAATGTTTCTCGTCTAGAGCTTTAGCAGGGGCATTTGTAAGTGTAATATCATGGTCTTATAACCAAAACTTAACATTTGTCTACAAAAATCCGTTTTGCATTAACTGTCGTAGTATGAGGTACTTAAAAATTCTACGGTTATAGGTCTACTTGAGATTCTTCTGTTAAAAATATTTGCAAATATTCTATTTTACTATTTTTTCACTTCAACGCCAAGCACACTCTTTTTAGGGAATCAGGTCCAAACCCCTTAACTTGTGTGGACATCCCGAGAATCGAACCCGTTACCACTTGAACCGAAGTCCAAGTCGCTAACTGTTAAAACGAATGCCCCTAAAACAAATAAGTACCTTGCAAACGGTAAGGTAAAATATAAAGTTTATAGAACAACTAAAAACGTGGAAGTACCAAAGTGGGATGAATTACCATATAAATGTACATTACATTCGCGAGGCTCTCTGTTAATTGTTCTGTATCTGAGATATCACTGCTTTAAGATAACACATTGGTTTGGTACATTCCCAGAGAGTTAGTCCAATGTAGAAAGAAACGAGTTTTTCTTACTAAGTCATACAACTATAGATTTTATTTTGTTATATTGAGCTTATTAAATATTTTCAACGCAAGTTTGATTTTTCGATTGGTACAATAATAACTGATTGTACCCATTAACATTGAAATGACTTAATCTTTAATCACACTGAAATTAAATGGTAACGTCGGTTTAATCTAAATGTAAATGTAACAGTTATGGCATCATCAGCCTTCGCCTTGCACTGTGCCACGGTTTTAGTTCTGCCTAACTTCTGTGTTTAAGTTAAGGAAATATTATTTAAACTCTAAAGTTGGTTATCTGCTCGAACAAAGATGCAAATTAGAAGATTGAAATCATAATAGTTAATTAGTGGTTTATCTATTAATTATAACTACTGTTTGAAATAAACCACAAGTTTTTTAATATTATGTGGCTATTGAATATTCTAAAACTATTGCGCCAATTAAAAATTTATTAACAAGTCTGATGATTTATATCCCACTATAATGTTTTAAATATCTGAATACTCACCGTAGTGCGTGAATTTTCATAATTTAATTTTCTCTTCAGTAACATAAAACTGTTAATTATGTGTCCAATGATAAACCTAATGAGCTCTTCCACTAATGGAGTTAGTTTCATTAAATATCTGACTAAATAAACCCTTCAAAACCCATAATTATTGGAAAGGTTGAAGGTAAATTAATCTAGGATTTATAAAAAAATCACCGGCAGGTGTATTATCTTTGTTCTAATTGTAATATTTTATAATAGAGTTACACAAATTATTAAATTCCATTCGCTTCAAGGAAAATGATTTTAATATGACTCATGAAGAGCTAATTGACTTCGTATATTATATTTTTTTACAATATTACCTTATAGTTTTCATCCACGAATATCTGCCTTAATTAATTCTTAAACAAAGTTTAGTTAATTATAAGTCTGAACCCATAAACAATGCCAGGAAATACTATTTTTGATCTCACAAGAAATTATTTTGAATGTTGACATGAACAATAAAATGCCTTGCATTTAAAAAGGACGAAATAAATGTTTTCACAAAAATAAACAGTTTTCAAAGCAACTACTTGAAAAAATATACTCTTTTTATAAACAGTAATTGCAATCATAACCCGCAGAGGAGATTGTATCAATGAATGGAACACCGGAGGCAAATATCCAAATAAGCTGTTTTCGTTGCTTTAAGATGCAAATTGAAAGGCAAAGAAAGTTGGAGCACCTTGATTTATCGGTCACAGAAAATGGAATATATGAATACATTTTAATATAAGGGGAAACATGTTTCTTGTAGTGCGATATCATGAGGTTTAAGTATCTTAATAAAACTCTTAAACTATAAATACCCTTGAGACGTTTGAATGACGATACAAATGAAAAGGGTAAAATGTGAATAAATAATAATGTATAGATTTTAAATTTATAAATTTTTAAATGTATAGATTTAAAATGTGCTTTGATTTGAAATTTATTTTCAGTACATTTAAAGTGTATCCATTTCATATGTAAACCCTTATATGCACATAAGAAATAAAAAAAAAAAATATAAATTTGTATGCTTCCAAACTTTTCCATTAGTCATTGTATTGCACTCTATTCTAATATGTTAATTCTGATTACAGGTACGTTTTCAAAGATCAGCTCTTGTAAGTACAATTGATAAGTCTTAGAAGTCTTTAGATCAATAAGATTGATAAGTGATTGACAACTTAGCAAATTTATCAAGGAACAAATCGTTGAATAAACTGAATAATAAACACAAAACAAGGTTTTTTAATGACTTGTACTATTTATTTGTGTTTATGTTAGGGATTACGTTAGGGATTATTTGTTGAATTTATTTGCCCTATTTTAACACACTGCGTCTCATATGGAGTAATGTAAACTATATAACAAAAGGATTTTTAAACTTCAGGAAAGAGCTATTTGAGTGCTATTTGAGGTTCTGTAACTGGAAACACTTTATATTAAATATTTATAATAAATCAAATAAAAAACAATACAAATATAATTAATTTTAAATACAATGTTTTAAAAGGACTAAAGGAGATATTACCTGTATACAGTTGTTAGTAAGAGCAAGGAAAGAAAAGAAAAGAAAAGAAAAGTGTAGTTTGGTCTCAATCCTGGGAGATTTGCAGATCTGTATTCCGTGACAAAAATATTTATTTTCCTCACTTTTCATTATAGAATCGTTATGTTAAAAACATACTCACATTTATTTTCTATTAATAGTTTGCCGGTTCATAATTTCAATCTCAGACACAAAAGCAACCTGACAAGTCCTAGATCTAGGACTACATTTCATAAAAAACACCCTTTACCCTTCTGCCTTCTCCACCTGTTCAGATCCCTTCCTGGTTTTTTTGAAATTTAAAAATTACTTTCAAGGATTTAGACATGGTTTAAGATAACTATTCCAGGTGGAGAAGGAGTTTGACATTATCAAATTTTCTTAACGGAAATACTCATTGTCATATTCATTATTGAGGGTATTTTACTTGTAAGACATTGGCATTATTAGAAAAATTTTCTATGGAAAAGTGAACTATTAGCATGACCCGCACGGTGAGACTTAAGCCCGGGACTACCATAGAAGTTCCTAACGTACCAAAGTGGAACACGTCCCCTGAACACGTTTTGAGGGGTCTCTAAAAACTTTATAAATATATATATATATATATATATATATATATATGTACATATGTGTTCTATCTGTCGCAATTTATATCCGATTTACTTTAAATTTAGTGGATACATTCCTTTTTATAATCAGTTTGACAAGATCGTTGGGAAAAACAATCGGAAAACTCTAACCCTCTTTTTGGGGATTTTAAGTTTTCAAATTTTGAGTTTTTGGGCCCAAAAAGGGTCAGAAAAGCCCCAAAAATACACTTGTTGTTTTAAACCCTTTATTTGATCTTTTTAAGGTTTTAATGCGAAAATTCACTTCCCTAACGTCAGCGTGCTGCGTGCAATCTCGTTTTACTTTGTATTCATAAGATATTTTGTTCATGCACATTATTCCTACAAGCAAGTATCTCTTTCCATGTACAACATGTATTTTATGGCAAAATGAAGGATTCTGATTTTGATTAAATATAATGGGAAGTGGTAATTTTATTGAATAATTTGTGCGTAAAACAGTTTTGGAACACTAAAATTAATTATTCTAGACTTGAAGAATTCAAGACCAAGAGGTGTAACAATTGGAGCAGTCCCCGGCGGTTTCAAGTGACTGTCCTAAACAACGAGGTCTACTTTCATGTCAAGGGCCGTTTCCTTCGGGTCTATTGTGTTTTGAACTAAGTTTCGTTGTCGTTTCTCTACAGAAAACCTGGCCAATTACTAGAAAACAAAGACCGTCCAACTGGTCTTTGTCTTAATAATTGCGTAAAACATGCATTTGTTTGCAATTACGTTTAATCGATTTTCATTGAAACTTTGCTCATTTTAATCGGTTTTGCAATTAAATTACATTTGACAGCAAAATTAAACTACCCTACAATGATACTTTAGTTAGGTTTCGTTGATTTCTCAAACCTACACTCTTTTTGTTTAATCTTTTTTTGTTTAATCTTTAAGTATCTTAACTTGTAATGAGAATTTATTGTCAATTGTAGGCGTAGCTAGTTTCTGATCAAAACGTTGGTTTAATTGGTTTATTGGTTGGATATTACCTCAAGGTAAATATACATATCGTCGTATCATAGGTCCTGTAACTGAAATTACTTGATATTTAAATTATATAATATATTTATAAATAAAAGTCAAATGAAAGGAAATTAAAAGATACTTCATTTGAAATGTTTTGAAGGTCGAAAAGTGATTGTGTCTGAATACAATTGTTTGTGTATATGATAAAAAGTCGAGAAAGAGTAGAGCTTCGGTATAACTAATGCAAAGGATAATAGTATTATTAAAATACTAAACAAACTACTTCCCCACTAAATCGATATCAGTTATCAAATCGTTACTAGACGAATGAGTTTAAAGGACCCACGACCTTAAAATGATCACTTAATTTACCTGACATGTACATAGACTGAAAAATTTGATATTTTCATATTATTTAAATCTTGTATTGAATAAATATAACCATTAACGATGTACTAAATTTAATCCAAGTACTATGAACATTGACATTTTAATATTTAGAAACCAGATTTGCTCAACCAATTAAGTTAAGACTATTCGGCTCTGTTTTAACGCTACATCAACTTACTCAAAATGTTCAGTTCATGATTATTATGCTTTATTTTTTATAGAATATTCCGATTATCAATAAATAATACTAGAAAGTTATTAATACTCGTATAATATGATTTAGCAAACTGAACAATTTTGAATTTACCGGTTGATATGATTCTGATTGACTCCTTAGTTTGAAAATCAAACGAAGATTACTCATAGTTTATGAGTGCTATAAAACATCGCATCCTTTTTTTACAAATATAATTTAATTGAATACATGATTTATGCTAAGAAATAATAATCCTTACATAGACTTAATAGCCTGTGCGTAAGAATGAGTCTAATAATCATCTTATTATTATAATATTTATTTGAAAAAGGGTAAATATTTATTCCTTCATTCAATGTGGGAACTACGTTGATTAGCTTATTGATTATACTTAATTCATTACTAAAAGTGTTCTGAATCAAAATGCTGAACGCCTATCAGTATAATCCAATTACGTTTCCAATTACTTGTAAACTTCGATTTCCATAAGAAACCATAAGAGTTCCATAAGAAAACCACAATGAAATATTGCCCCATTAAAATAGCGGACATTATTTCAATGCAATTGTATTAAAGTCAAACTTACAAGCAATGTTTACTTTACGCTAGTATCACAATGGTTTCAGGTAAAAAAGATCACTAAATTTACAAATAGTAAAAAAATTATTGGAGAAAACATAGGCTTTTTGTACTTCAATCAGAAATGTTAAGGAAACTAGTTTTATAATACCCTCAACAACTTATAAAAAATAAAAAATTGAAATGTTGCCTGCAAATAAACATTGAATGTTTTGCAGTACTTCATTTAGATTTTGCAATTGATTTTGGTTAATTGCATTATTTTATTCAATTAACATTATAAAACTTAAAATATCTACAATTTTAATCACGGAATGTAGTGAAACACGTATACAACCCGTACAACAGTGGAACTAATTACGCGATCCGTATTTTACCATTTTACCTCAGTATGTAAATGAACTATGGTGCAATACATATAGTGCAATTAGCCCCAACCGGTGCATCACCGAAGGCCCAATATTTACAGACTGAAATTTCAACTGCCTTATTATATGTACAGTTATAGTAGTAATGGCGGATGTTGAGTGTAAATACCTTGCAGTGATATAGGACGTGTTTCAATCTATATAGTTTAGTTATAACAATTCATGCCATGCTGAACACAGTATCTATTGATAAAGAAATAATACACAAAACATCTGCGTAAAATATAAACGTAAACAGACACTAAATATATTTATGGATTGTAAAATATATAACCTCAAATGTAAATGAATATCGATCATTATTGTAGTGCGTTCAGTGAACTTGTTCACAAATATAAAGTTCAGCTATGCTTACATCCACGTAATGCTTAAGTTTTACAGCGAAGTTAAGACAAAAATTATGAAGATTGTTAAGAGTAAAAGGTTTTTAATGCAAATTGAAAAGCGGCTACCGCTCCCCTCATCCCGCTCGGCAGAATTACGTTAACATCACATCATGAGCAATGTTTAGAACGAGTGAAATGTGTGTTGGGCATCCACATTAAAACTCTTATCATTTAATGAATATTTTGAGCTAGCATTTTGAAACCAGAAATTACTTGTTAAAGGATCTATTTCTACAACGGTTTTCAGTTTTGATTTTCACTTTGAAGAAAGTAGAATAGTTGAAAGTGTTTAAGGTAGCTGGGAACAACAGTATTTTTGTACCTTATTGGATTAAAAAGTGTTAATTTTACTGGTTAATTTTAATACATATATAGTTTATTTTTCAAAAAATAAATATAAGTTTAAGACATACAATGTAATTAGTGAGTCGTCTTTAAAATTTACTAATATATTATACTTGACACATTTCCTATTCACATGTTTATTAAATTTAATAAATGTTTTTGTAAAACTATCTTTATTGAGGGGAAGCATGTGTAATCTATTTTGAAAGCTAGATGAACTATTTAGAAGAAAACTCATTTTTAAATTAAATAGCTTCCTATTTAACTTTAATATATTTTTCAACAGTTGGATTTGTTATAAAGCGTTTTCATACTACTTTTTGTGAGGATGTTAAACTGAATATTAATAATATACAAGGAAATTAGTAAAACTTGTATGTAAAAGTTCACAATTATAAAAGAAGTGCATTAAAATGTGCATTAAAAATTTTGTAGAAAAGTATAATGCACAAATAATGATGCACAAATAATGATGCACAAATAATGATGCACAAATAATGATGCACAAATCTTTTTCCTATAAAATAGTGCTCGCATCCATTCATGATTGCGAGTCAAGAACATCGTAATCTTTCCCACAATAGAACTACAGATTTATATCTGGTAGAGTAATTTAAAAATATACTTCAATCAGTACCTGCAGCTCTAATTAAAACAAAATATAAACTAAAAATTAACTACTTATTTTATAATACACTGATTGGCCTATACATAAAGACCTTCAACTATAAGTGATAACTGATAAAAGCTCAGAAGGTTTTCCCTACTAATTATAAATTGTCGTTGCAAAGTTGAGAAACAAAAGTTTCTGGTCTAGAGCGCCGAAACAGCTTCTATTATAAATTACAGCTCTCCGGTTTGGAGCACTCAAGCGTTTCAAATACATTTCAGTGGTAATTTACATATTTATTTATGAAGCTCTTACCGTTATTCATAAGTGACACTTGAACTCTTTATCATGCACACTAATGCTTTTCAAAGCATTAACTGTCTCTTCTGAATAAGGCCTAATTAGCCGAATGGCAATCCTAAAAATGTTAGTTTTGCTTTCAGCTTTAATACGACACTCAGATTGTGTTACTATAACTAAGGAAAAGATTAATTGGTTGATTTTGGGCTGTACTTCAGTATGTCCTCAAAACGAATATTTTAATAAAAAACGTCTTAATTATTTTATAGGATTTTTAGTAATGTTAAAAAATTCACGTTATTATGTATTATGTCTCAAATCATACAGATACTTACTGAGTATGCAAATTTGGATTAGTAAACCTCAACCAGTACAAGTAAAAACCTTTTTTCTGAAAAGTTTGAAACCATATTTTACTGACTTACGGTATGTGGGTTTGACGGTTTTTTGTGCTTAAATATGATTATAAACCGAATAAAATTAATTTAAAACCTATTTTATAACATTTTTCTCAGCAAGCATGCTCAAACATGCAAGTTTCAAGTTTTGCTATTAAAATGCCCAGTTAAATACAAATTTGGTATCGAATACAATCAATATTTTTAGCAGTATGGCAATTGAAATGAAAACTGTATTAATATCAAATACTCCCGTTGCAGCAAACCTGCGTACTCAGTGAATTTCCAATGTATAATTTATGTCTTAATACCACATAAAGCCGCATACCAAAATTATAAAAATATATTTACAGATAATCGATAAATACAATTTTTTATTCTCCATAAGAATAACATTGGTGATTAGTACGTAGGTTTGCTGGAACAAGGAACACAAACAATTGGTTTTTATGCAAATATAAATAGAATTTAACTAGGCGAAGCCACATACCAAGTTTCATCAATATTCAATCATAAATAAGCGCTATATAACATTTTAATTATTCTCCATAAGAATAACATGGGGACTGAGTAATCAGGTTTGCTGGAACAAGGAAAATAATTGGTTTTTATGCAAATATCAATATAACTCAAGAATAATTAAGGGAGTCATTACATTTTACTTATTCTCCATAAGAATAACATGGGTGCTAAGCACGCAGGTTTGCTGCTACGGGGATAATCAACAAAAAATCAATTTTTGTGCAAATATCAATATACCTGGCTACGTGAAGCCACATACCAAGTTTCATCAATGTACATTCATAAATAATCAAGATATCAAATTTTATTTATCCTCCATAAGGATAACATTGGACAACGTACTGTGTTTAGCACTTTGAATATCTCTGCAACGGTTGGTTGTAGAATCACAATTTAAACAAGAAAATTATTGTTTTGTGGAGCTGAACTAATTGGTAAAAGCAAATGTGAAGTTTACATTAAAATGAACTGAGAAAAAGCCAAAACCATTTTTCCCATAAGATTAACATGGGAGATTTTATGAGTAATTTTTTTGGATTTTCTCAACAACCAGTTAACCTAGGTTAATAATTCAAAACACTATATTATTTGTTTTAAAGCTCTATAGCATGCTCAAAACCAAAATTAAGTTTTTTTTTAAATTTTAGGGTGAACAATGCAAAAAATTGATTTTCCTCACAAACCCTCCTTCCCATGGTCCGGTTTTTCTGGTTTTAGAACTTAAGTCATGAATGTCACTTTACACATTTGAGCCAAATTTCATCGAAATCGGATATTTTTACTGATGTTATCGCATTCACGGACACACACACACACACACACACACACACACACATATATATATAATTTTTGTCTTTCCGAATTTGTGCAAACTTGGTATATTGAACCTATTTATATATATATATATAAATAATATACATATATATATATATATATATAAATAAACGAATAGTATTTTTGGCTTCTGGTGACCTAAAAACAAAAAGTTATCATGGTCTCGAGCTTAAGTCTTACCATGAGACCCACGGTAATAGCTTCTTCCCTATAGGGGAAATTCGATAAAAGGTAAAGAAATAAACCCCAAGGAACAATGTGAAGTTATTTGGTCTAGATAAAAGCAACAGACATGCAAAAACATTCAATTAAAATGAAAATAAATGCAAATGAGTTTGTAAACGAAGTCATTGTGCTAGGCGTCGCTGGTGAGAAAAATCTAGAGGTAAATATTCAACAATGCAGTGAATTTATTCTGTTGTATTATAAATTGGTAAACATGTTTTCTGATTCTAACATTTTAAATTCAATTTCCCAGTAAATCAAATTGAGGGGCAGCAATATTCCTATTACAATATTCATATTTACATGTAGTATAATCATACTACATGTACAAGGAAAAATGTATAGCAGAAATCTCTGCTATACATTTTCCTTATTCTACGTTTTGACGGCACTGGTATTTTAAAATGATTTAATGTGCGAATAAAACTGCCCTGCAAGTGGTAAAGGCCTTTGGTTCGGTTGTCATTTATTTGCTTAGTTGTGCGAATAAAGCATTATATTTCAAAATATTTTTCAGCATCACTCAAAACCGAAATGCATATTTGTGACAGTATAAATACTATTATACTAGCCTACTTTTAATGTGAGTACAACAAGATAATATGCCATTTTATTTGAGTAAATAGTTTCTTGAGTAGCATAATACGTATTGTTAATATAATGTGCAAAGTTGTGAGATGTAGTTTTATTTCTTATCCTGTTATTTAAGTAAATCTAAAGACAAAAATAACACAGCATTACTTAAAGATTGGAAAATACCCCCGTAGCAGCAAACCTGCGTACTCAGCGAATTTCCAATGCATATATATGTATCTTAATACCACATAAAGCCACATACCAAGTTTCATCAATATACATTCATAAATAAACGATTTATGACATTTTAATTATTCTCCATAAGAATAACATGGCGGCTGAGTATGCAGGTTTGCTGAAGCAAGGAACACAAAAAATGGGGTTTTATACAAATATCAATATAACTCATGTAGGTAAAGCCACATACCAAATTTCATTAATTTATTTTCATAATGAAGGCAGACAACACGTTACTTATTCTCCATAAGAATAACATGGGGCTGAGTACGCAGGTTTGCTGCTACGGGAGCCTTTGGTAAAAATTTTTTTCGAGCAAATATCAATGGTCCACAACCAGATGAAGCCGTATACCAAGTTTCGTCAGAATACGTTCATAAATAAGCGAGATATAAAATTTGTATTTTCCTCCATAAGAATAACATTGACAACGTACTGTGTTTAGCACTTTCAATATCTCGGTAACCAATTGACGTAGAGAAATGATCAAAATACCAAATTGTGTATTTTTTAAGCTGAATCCAATGGGAAAAACTAAAATTTGACTATTTCCAAAATTATATGTAAAACATTCGAAAAACCCATTTTTGGGGTACAAAACCCCCCCAAAATACCCCTTCGGATAGAGCGATCTGGCTGGTTTTCGAACTTAAAGTCATAAATGTTGGTTTACACGTTTATACCAAAATTCATCAAAATCGGATAATGTTTACGAGAGTTATCGTGCTCACGGACACACACACACATATATATATAGTTTCGAACGAATGGTGTTTTTGGGGTCTGGGGACCTCAAAACGAAAAGTTATTATGGTCCCGGGCCTAGGTCTTACTACGGTAATAGCTACGACTACGGTAATAGCTTCTTCCCTATAGGGGAAATTCGCTAAAACGCTCTCTTGTATGACGTAACAAGATTTTTAGTTTCAAGTTTCATCGATTCAACTTATCCTGCAGATTAACCTGATCGACAGCGACGTGGCTTTCCTACTTAACTTGATCCTACTCAGGATGATTGTTATTAAATCTAAAGAAGCAGCTCAGGTTATGAACTAGTCGGTTTATAATCTTGAATATAACGAAGTTGGTTAACTTATAGTGATTTAATATGAACTACTGATAAATTCTGGAAGTTATGTATATTCATTTTTGATCATTATTCTTGTCAAATCTTTCAGTTAGGCTTTAGTAAAGTTTTCATTTTGTCCTCGAGTCATTGAATCACAGTGGTATTAACCTCATCAAAAAGTTAAGACTTGTAAACTTAGTTTGGCAATAACCCCTTGAAAGCTTTACTTCTAATAATATTGTTAGTAAAATGTAATTTAATAATATATCGTCTACCATTTAAATTATTTTTGTGGATTAGTAGAAATGGTTAACTTGAAAAAAAACAACTTTATGTTAACTTACTATCTTAAAGCATTATGGAAATTAAAATGCCAGTGTTTGTTTTTCCAACCGTCGTCGAGTTAATTTAAATTGAAAATATAATTCACCTTAAAATTAGGAGTAATAACGCAGTAATATGTATAAGATTATTTTGCCGAAATATGTTGTGATAGTGGACGGTACACAAAGAAGTTAGTTTTAGGGAGTGATTGAATGAGTTTTGTTTCACTTCTCTACTAAACATGTCTAAAATTTTAAAAATAACGTGGGCTTCTTCCCTTAAAAGTGATTATTTACTGGTTTCTGTTAGCCTAACATTATTTTAAACTTGATACAAAGTTTAAAAATGATCTCCTGATGTTGATGTCAGTTTGATCACTGCCGCCACTATTTTCCTATTTATTTCAAATATTATCATAGGGTTAACTACATGTATTAAGAACTAACTGAGTAATTTGGTAATTAAAGTTAGGTTTCCTGCTAGTAGAATGACATAGAATTTATAAAAATATATATTTAAAAAAGCTTTATATTTTTTAATCCAACAGGAATAATGGGATAAAATTTAAAAGTGATATGAAGTAGAATTTGCAAATTCTGAAATGTAGCACACCAATGTGTGTTTTGTAATTCCTACGTTTCTACAAATCAAGAACATATTTTCGGAAATATCTTTCAGCTTCACCCCATCGGTCTTCTTTGCCCACTAATCAGTCCACGAAAAGTAAAAAATACAAACAACAAAAACAGAATTGCAAAGCATTAACCCGTCGTAAATTGAATTATAAAAACCAGTAAATAATCAGTTAAAGTTTTTGCTAGGGAAACACGAGTGAAATCCAACATAAACGCTAAATCCGCATTGCTTAAGTTGGCATTTTTATCACGAATTTTACTCAAATTCCCTGCAAAACTCTAATCCCTTTAAATTTAGCATTTAAGGAAATATTAATCTGAAACAATAAGAACGTGTACAATTATGCTCGAACTTTTAATCCATCAGCGGTGTAGTATACATTCCATCAGCTGTATGTTTTAAACCCTAGATCATAAACTAGTAGCGCAACACCGGATAGAACTTCCTCAACTGCAACAGTGGCTTGATACTCGCTTCCAACTTATAATTAGCAGATCCAGGCACTTAACCATAACTTTTGGATGCAACTTGCCATTAGTTAGTGATGAATGTTTTAAACAAAACCTTAATATTAGGTATTTTAGTATTAGCTTGAATATTCTTCTGATATATTCGGTACGTTTGTGAATAGAAATTACTTATGTTATTGTTTTGTCTATTTTAATGTCAATAATTAACTGATCATACATAACTGTGATAAGTTTTTTTATATTTTAAGTTTTTTCTTTTGTATTATAAAGAAGTAAATAAATCATTTATCATCATATCATATTTTATTTTGCATTGAGACTGTATTCTTCGACGAGTCAAACAAACCTGATCAAATCTTTATTTGTTTATAGTAACCTTCTGGTAAGTTTCAAATTAGGAAAAACTGCTAACTTTATTATTTATTTACAATTTTAATTTCTAACGAAGATTAAGTTCAAAAGAGAGGATCTTAAGCTCCATAAATTAAGAAAATTCAGGATATGTTGGTTTCCAAGAAGTTTAATAAATTGTAACTTAAAACACATTTTCAGTGTGTTTATTGTGAATTTAGAGGCATATCAGTTTTATGCTTTAATAACATGAAGTTAATAATGCAATGAAAATCAAATATTTAAAGGATTTATTACTCTTTATTGCCAAATATAATTAATTTTAAAGCAATTAAGTTGCATTTTATCAATCTGGTGATTGTCATAATTAATTCATCCAATAATTTAAAATAACTACCAAAATATAATCATTGGATATTTTTATTACATAAATGTATTTTTACACTGTTACAACATGTGGAAATGTTAAACCTTAGCAGTATGCAAATGCAGTTACGCATTAGCATACAAATGATTTGTTCTAGGAAAATCAAATTGCAATTGGTAATGACGTCATGTTAACAATTGCAATAACCTGATGAGCGATTAGATCACGACCTATACAAAGGATGTTTGAGTTGATTAAATTGTAAAATTGCGACTTGCAAACGGAATTTCTAACGCAACGTTTCATTTAATCATTGTACAGGAGTAGGGACAGGGTTTTATAAAGTAAACATTAAATTATTTCCTGTATTGTAATTAATAAAATGTTTTATTTCTATAGTTATATATATTTCCTTCAGAGGATGATGCGTTTCCTTCAAATGTTGGAGCTTGTGAGTAGAATTCTAGCTAGCATAAGTTAAATGTTAATTTAGGAACCTCATTTCTCCATTATCTTGGGAGGCCAGAAGCTTTAGGTCACTTGACGCAAAGTTAGGTGCTACTCAAATAGCTTAATATAATCATAAATACGTAGTTATGAGCTTTAATAGATTCAATCTAATCTATTCAATACTGAGTATCGGGGGACCGAGACATGCTCGGTGTTTGATTACGCAGAAGAGGCATTGAATTTGTTTTATTTAAAATACTCGTTCATTTTCAATATGAGCTCGTTTGCTACGCTCACTCGCCTCCCGAATGAGCTCGTTCGCTACGCTCACTTGCCTATCGAAGAAAGTGTTTGAGTTGCCGTTCAAGTAGTTTTTTATTTCCATTATGAGAGTTGCCATTCAAGTAGGTTTTTTATTTCCATAATGATAAACAGCTGTTTACAATATTTTAATTACTGATTTTTGTTTGTTATTCATAGTAACCGGTGTTATGATTTTAAACTCCATACGCCCAATGTTAAAATTTTAAATTTTCAAATGAGTTGATTAGAACAATACGAGTTTTCCTGAGGTAGTGGTTTTCACCAATAGATTTTTTAGACCCAAAAGCCCCTAATCCCAAACTTTCAGCAAAATCCTTCCGCTGTATCTCGAGATAAATTTTGCAAACAAACAAACAGACATAGCTTACATTCATAACATACATTCGTATTAGAGTATAGGATATTTCCTGAAGGCGAAATCTGAGAAAATTCTCAGACTTCGGAATCACACCTTTTTAAAATCGGCCTCAAACCTGCCTCAAGAAATGTAAGGAAAGTGTAAAGAGTGTCTGTGGTCTGTTTGAGAAAATAGTTTTACCGAAGGGCTTGAAATTTGAATAAAATAAATGTTATGTTACGTTTTTACACTTTAAATTCCAGTGGGTTTTTACTTTGCAATTAAAATACAAACACCATTTTCATTTTCGGTTAGCAGGGGTTTCCTCAGAGTTACTTCATTTTGATTGTTTAAGCCTGTCACAGTTTAAGCAAATAATAGACGTATAATCACATTGAGTGGAGAAGGTTAGGTTAGTAAACATGTAGATAATATGCTTTAAATTTCACCATATATTTTGTTCTCCCATCAAAACTTCATCGATTTACTTGAAATTACTAAAATTACATCAGAGATAAAACTGAAACTGTCATTCAATATAAACAACGATATAAAGAATACTGAAATTGAATGGTTTGATTTTGCTCTTTTTCGATACCACCAATAAACTTAAAAGGTACGTTAGGAATCCGTATTATCGCCTAAGGGTGGTTGAGGGGGCTCTAGTCTTCTTGTTCCTACCTGCTTCACTCTTAAGACCTATGCTAACTTTCAAATTCCGTCCCTCCTTAATGAATTATCCGAAATTTTTGATCTATGACTGATTTTTTAAATATCTACCGATATCAGTAAGAAGAATTTCTATATCACAAATAATATTCAATTAAAAAAATTCCAAATTATTCAATATTTGCGAGTTTTTTCAAGGGTTAAGGGTATTTGTGATATAAAAAATAATTTTGATATTAGTGGGCATAAGCCCACTGAAATCTCACGAAGGTATTTTTTGGTCTTTAAAATGAGCCAGAAAATCTAAAAATTTCGAGTAATTAGTTGAAAAGGGACGTAATTGAAATGTTAACATTGGACTTAAAGGAGAAGCAGATATAAACGCAAAATTTTACGTGACTGGAACCCCCTCTTAAATGGAGGCTTCAAGTGAGGTCGTCTAGAGAACATTTGGGGATTCCGCAAGATGTCTCTAACGCAAAGCACGAAGTCCAATTATAGACAACGGATGTGTATTGAATAGCATCAGTAGATTAATACAGGAGGCAAGCCAGTCATTAATTAAGTGCTATAGTTATTGGATAGATATATGGGGACCATTGTGCAAACTAATTATTGCATACAGTGAATTTAAAACAGGTATTATACTTTCTAAAGAGGGTTATGGGCTATTAAATAATAATAATAATTGTAATTATTTAAACTATATCAAATACAAGTTAGAGTTAGATTTTAGATTAAAAGTAGCAACACACATTCAGATTAGTCACTCCACATTTATTCAATTTGTTACAAAAAAATAGGTCTTATCTGAAGGCTAGATAATCTACAAAAGTTATACAGAATTTACAATTTAATTTGTAATATAATCTCTTCTACACAGATAATGATTCTATGTATTAATAGTGATAATACTTATAAATCTCGATTGCCTTTATTAAATTAATTTTTTTTGTATATTTCAACGCCAGTGGTAGTAATCACCTAATAAGGAATTCAAAACCCTTATTGTATAGCGTGTAATCCTACATGGGTTTTACGATATAACAATGTAAAATTTAAAATGTAACAACAATAAAATTAGATTTATTTTCAGATTGTCAAGTTTAGATTTTATTCATTAAAATATTTAAAATTTGGAACGACTTTGAATACTATTACGTCATTCTTTTTCATAAGTCGTACCAATAATAAAGTTCAAAATAAAAAATAACTCAGAAAACCTTTTAAACTAGTTTATAAATTTATACGCTATGGACTTCATCAAAAGTTAAATTTGTTTCCAAAGGGACACTCCAAGCTGCTCCAACACAATGGCACCCATATACATTTTGAGAAAAGGAATGAAGATGTATTTTGCAGCAGTGCCGCGGGTGGTAGCAAATGAGGTCCGGTTTTCCACTCAAACTTTTATTCCTAAGCAGGGTCAAATGTAACTTTTTCATAATCGCTCTTCTGATTGCTTGATCTTACACTTTGATTGGTCTAAAATATTCCTTTGAGTGAATAATTTTAAATAAATACCTACTAGAAATATTGTTATTGAGGTGTCACTTAGTCCAAAGAATGCCACAAGGAGAAATAATGAGAATACTTTTTAAGGATTATCCAAAAATGTTAAGTCCCAATACAATTTTTACAAGTCAAAGTTAATAGGTTATTTTATTTCTACAAAAAAAATCACATAGGTGCCTGTGGAAATTATCGATTTGTTTGGATAAATTATGATACAAAACCTAAATCTGCTAGAATCCAGAGTTACCTTTTAATTTATCCTATACTCTAATATGAGTAAGGTTTGCTTGCTTTCGACACTGATCTCAAAAACGGCTCCAACGATTTCCTTCAAATGTTCGAAATAACTTATTTCTGGGATAAAAATAAGTTCTAGACAGGTCTCACCCCCAGGAAAAATCAAATAATGTAAAAAAACTAAAATGAAAAGTTAACAAAATTAACATTGGACCTATGGAGTTTCAAATCAAAACAAAATAATTGTAACAGCTGTTAATAATCAACCAGGGAACTGTCAAAGTAATACTCATGTTGTTTATGATTATTAACATGTGGTTTCCTGAGAGCAGAGATTAAAAGATTTGAGTGAAGATTACATATATAGAATAGTAAAATAAATCAAAGAGACATTGAGCTATAAATAACAACTGGAGGGACCTTAAAAATGTAGAAAAGAGGCAAATGAGTTATACAAATCTGATTATCAGTAGGGGGAAGTTGTGAAATATTACTCCGAGTTATCTAAACAAACTGACTGGTCTTCCTCCGAGCAAAGCTCGGCCCCCCGCATCCAAAGCTGATAAACAATAAAATAAGGTTACTTTACCTCCGTCTTCAGCTTTAAAACAATCCAAATGGACGACCGCGGGTTTGGAAGTCAAAATACTTCCATCATCAGGAAGTATCTTTTAATTTCAAATCTTATGAGGATTATAATTTGTTTGATTGGTTAAAATGGTTTCCATTGTGGAATCTCATTAAATTATTACAAACTAAGGAGATTTTATAAATTAAAAAAGCCATTAATTAAATTAATTACATTTTTAACGAGTGGAAAACATGAAAGCAGTTTCAGTCTTTGGTGCGTCTCTGCAAAGAACACCTAAAATGCAACGGATGACTGACTCTCTCTCTCTCTCGGTTTTTAATTATATAGCTCTGTTTAAGAATGGAAATAAAATTGTTTTTATGTTATTTAATTCATTTTCAAATTTGTAAACACGTAAAACACTATATAACAGTAATAACATAGACTTATTTTCATATTTTTTCCACATTTTACCACTTTGTTGAATTGTTAGTGAATTTCCTATGGAAAAGTGAACTATTAGCATCACCCGCACGGTGAAACTTAAGCCCGGGACCACCATAGAAGTTCCTAACGTACCCCCTGAACACGTTTTGGGGAGTCGTTCAAAATTATATATATATATATATATATATATATATATATATATATGTATGCACTCTAGTGGTCGCATCTTTTGTCCGATTTACTTCAAATTTGGTAAGGATGTTCCTTTCTATAATCAGTTGGACATGTTCGTTGGGAAAACCAATCGGAAAACTCTAACACCTTTTTTGGGTATTATTCTTTCAAATTTAGAGTTGTTGGGCCCAAAAAGGGTCAGAAAAGCCCCGGACGTAAAATTAATGTCTGTATTAAGATGGGAATTAGTGAAGCGAAAGTTTTAAGCCCTCTCTCGTTATTCTAGCACAAATATTTACCGAGTTATTAAAGAAAATGTATATCGGCTAAACACAGTACGTTGCCTTATGAGGTTTTTACATTAGAAAAGCATGTTATTCATTTGTTGGTGTATTTCTATTATCCCCAGCAACCTCGCGCCTACTTTCAAGCCTGACTGGACCTTCTCCTAACTTTATAATGCGCAAAATTGTATTCCTAGCATTGCAGGTAGCATCAGGAGCATCAGAACAGCCATTTTGTTATTACATAGAAGGAACAAGGCGGTTTATTTTGAAAACCCGCCCTGGGCTTAAAGAGATAATGTCTAAATAAGTCATTCAACCTTTATTGTGCATAGAAAATGGAGAAAACTTTCATAAAAGCTTTTCTTTGGAGTAATTTATACATTTATTTTTCATACCAAAAGGTTCTACAATGTTTATGAAAATATCCATATGTGGATACATTTTTTAAAATGTTCAAACTCTAATTCGATCTTATTACTTCTGTAACCTTTGTACTTTAAAAACATCTCAGTTTTATTCAAGACATATTTTTTATCAAAATTAAACTAAAAAAACTTGAAAATATTTGGTTTATCAAAGTAGTTCGTGTATGCAGTTTAAAATAGGGGATAGAGTAATTTTAAGTTTAGGAGCGTGAAGTATCCTTTAGAATTATTTAATTGATAAATTATTATTACAGTAAGTACAAAAAATAAATATGAATGAAAATTATACCGTAAAGTGCTCATTATTTTTCTAAAATCACCGCCATTGAAATTACATAAACTGTGGATCAGTTTTAACATGAGAGGGACTGGGCCACAAGTATAACTGAACTATGATAGCATCTGTGACATGAAAGTAGCATCCCAGGAACACTATTGTTTGTTGCTGCAGTTCTGGGCTTTGCTTGTTACCAGTTTTGAAGGTAGGTAAAGAAGTCATACAATGCATTGCTAATCCGTATCAAACATTTTATTCATCCTACAAACAGCCATATGTATTGTAACCCAATTATCTGCGAGAGACTGATTCAGGCGTTTTCTCTAAAGTTTAAAGTGCAAATCTTTATAAATGTAATACCGCTGATTAGAAAATACATTTTTTCTTTTCTTTGTCCATAATCTTATTGACATTGTTTTATAGTTTTCAAAATCTAAATATTACTAAACTAAGTATACAAATAAATAAAACATGTTCAATATACTTTCCTCAGTTAATATAGATATTATAGTTTACATTTCCGGTACATAGCTCAGTGATACTATTGTAAATGTGATACTAGTGAAGCTATTTGTTTCTCGGACCTTCGTATCCAGTGGGAATTTGTCAGCTAATCTTCTTACATCGAGCTGTAAGCTGCACATTTAACCTTACATTAGTCTAGAAGTTGTGTTATCGATTGCCGAAAATATCCGTAAAGCTTTATTATTTTGATTTAGTTTATTTGAAGTTATATAAGATATATCAATTGATAAGTGAATATGTCAATTTTAAACGGTTACATCGTTGAAACCCAACGAGAGTTGTATGGAGTTCATTGCGCTTGAAACACAATCTTGATCTTTAATGTGGTGCCTGGCGCTGGACTAAATTGAAGATAGAGAATTGAAAAGATTACAATGGTGAGTAACTTTAGATAGAACTTTTCAAAGATACATTTTTATCATTTTTTTTTACAAAAAAGAGTGCTTAAACATGCTGGCACTCAATTACGAACTCATGGTTAATACATATGAAAACAAATCTCAATTATGTATTCGGAACACACTAATGAAGAAGGGTGGAGGGGGGGGGGAGGTGTGGACAAACAGGTAGTGTTTATAGATGAACTGACTGGTCAACTGAGGTTGGCTCGAATATCACTATTGTTTGTGTTTTGTTGGCTATTCCGGTGTTATCACCACTGGCTAGTTCTCGAACAACCTTTCATCCAAATTTAATATTACAAAGTCTATATAGTGATGGACGTTTTAATTGAGTAATATAAGTTGTGTTTAACTGGAAAAATTGCAGGTAAATTACCATTTAGTTTTTGTTTCCTCTGATAAAATACGTATTACAAACGAATAATTGCTATTGTTAGTAGCTAAATAAAAATAAGTATAAATAAAAATAAATATAAACAAGAGTTGTTAAACAATATCACCAGCTTATTTAATAAATTCTGCTGCTAAAATAAATTCTGCTCGTTTTGGCAAAATTGAAATTTAATTAGTACATTTTTGTAGCATAAGTTTGTATCTCGGAAACTGTTCAATGTATAACTTTTGTTAACCACTCCATTGTGGATTTCACTCTAAATTATATATAGCTATTTTGCATCTATACGTATTACAACAAGAAATACCTTTAAGATCATGGATAAATGTAGAGTGACTTTTCAAAGAACATTAGGACATGAATATCTTACGAAGACGTTTTCTTAAAGGCATGTTAAGATACTGAATTGGAAATCAAAGGCTTCCCAGATTGAGAACGTCACAAGAATAGTACATCATTTTATCAAAGGAGTTTGAAATTTATCAGTCTCTCCACCTGATACAGTATTAATATACACAATATGTAGCCATTTACCTAGTAGAGGTCTGTATGAAAAGGCTCATTTCATAATTAAATTGTTATTTAAAACGCAAAATAAGATAAAAATACACTGCAAAACATTTTTTTAAATATTCGAAAAATAACAATTTGAAAGTATTTCAGGTTCAAATATAATAAGTATTACTTATTTAAACATACCGTAACATTTACAAGTATTTTTAATTACAGCTCTGAACAAAAAACTTCCAAGATTTTTAAAAAGTTGTTCGTTAAGCCTTTGAAAAACTCACCAGCCAAGTTTTTGTTTCCCCGCTGATGAGGCGATTGCTCGTTTGTTGTCAAACTCGTTGGTTTGTTATCTGAAAGGTAGTTGGTTGTCACTCTTCAGCAATTTTCTGCGGTTTAGGAAAAGTAAAACCTACATCACAAAACGCTAACTCGAATCAACCGTGATTTTCACACCGGCAAATTTACAGTAAAATTCTTTGTAATTTGTAATTGAAGCCTTTTTAAAATTAAACTCAGATGGCACGCCAAGCAGAAAGTAAGAATAATTAAATATTAAAGTTGTTATTGTGACGAAAACTATGGAACTGAGTTTTGAATTGATTGATGGCAAACACATTTGGCTACGGCACAAATGTTTGTTCGATGTGACACATTTGTTATTCAAAATCGAGAAAATATTTAAACAGTTGTAATAATAGAACGTTTTTCAGTTTTTCAGTTTCAATCTAATGAATATTATTTTTCTGATATTACAGTCTGTGAAGAAAACAATTTAAAAAATGTAATGTGGAAGTTTTTTGCACGGAAAGCCTTAAGTGAAAACTTATCAGTTGACCAAACACATGAAACGGTCATGCTTGAATAACCTATTGCTATAATATTAACAACATATTTAGACGAAAAACAGGCAAAGCCCTAATGTTTAATCAAATTTGATACATTCCATCCAACAAATCCTTTAGTCAACAGCGAAGGAGCTGGTAATGGTAATGGTAATAATGACAGGCATTAAATAGGCTTAAACATTACCATGGAACCACATAACAATTTTGTTTGTTTTTACAAATCCAGAGACGGCGTTTATTTGAGAAAATAGGATAAGATCTGGCCCATGGGCAAACCTATTAAGGTAAAAATAAATTAAGATATTTACACTTTCGACTTCTTTGATGCATTAAATGTTAAAATAACATAAAACTTTCCGACTTGAAAAAACACTATGAAAAGATAAAATAAGATCAATATTGCGTAAAAAAAAATCCACTGTGGTTGTTTAATCCACTCAATCTACAACAGTTAACAGGTATGGACATGGACATTGGAAAAATACAATAAAACCAATTTTGAATTTCCAAAAGGGAAGCAGCCTACCACACTAATTTTATATGCGTGTCTATAATTAATATAAACAAATATTTTTTGATGCTCGGTTTTAAGGAACATATAAAATAACTATAACACAATACTTTTCTGTTGACAATCAACATAACAGATAGGCTATGCTGAGGCAGGGAACCGAATTTGCACAGCACAATAGCGTCTTAGCAGAAGCGATCAATGGCCGCTATTGTGAGTTGGGTCTCAATAGCTTCTGCTCAATTTGTCAACAGGAATAGAACTAATTGTATAATATCCACAACATATATTTGAAAATTCAATATACCTTGATTTGTAAAAAAAATACAATTATATGACGATAACTCCATTAAATACAAACATTTGAAATTGTATAAAAAAGGATCTTATTGATTCAAAAATATTAAAAAACAATATAGCTTAAACGAAATCAACCATTTTAAAACTATTTCCTTCTTTTAATAACCAAACAATCTGTAAAAAATAATTCAAATTGCTGTGGACTTTGTTGCAAACAATTTTTTTGTTTTTATCTTCTTTGACGTAATTATTTCATTAAATGAAATGCATCGAATCATGATTAAATTAATTTGTGAACCAGTTTGGTAGCATCACCTTGTGACTACCGGTGCAAAATACCCTCTAATAAGAGCGGTGTTCGTACACTAGAGGGATGATTTCTCAAAGGGCATTGGAACACCTTTATTCATACTCATATACCTAAAGAGCACTTTGATCCCGCATTTCGTGCTAGAATAGTTAATTTTGCTTCTTTATAAATTTCAAAAATATTATGCTTATTTTTAATGGAATGTGAACATTGTACCATTATTGTACTAACAATGCGGTTGGTTATACTGTACAATAATACAAATTCCAAGTCCTAAATGCATCGACATGGCTGTATTAGTTAACTAAAAGCTCAAAGCCTAACCAAATGATTCTTTTGAATTGCCCACCCCAATAACTCTACTTAATAATCCATCTACTCCCATTTATACAAATACAAAGTCATATTTTCAAACGTAAATATTTTATAAAAATAATTACGTCAATTCAGTTTAAAGAAAAGTGGAATACATTTTATTCTAATTTATTCAACCTTCAATGAACTGTGTACCTAAACTGACCTAGATGCAGATAACTGAGTAATGTAACACAATGTTTGCATTACTCGGCAACGAAGCAACTACGAAATAACAATCTAGGCAGCAAAACACTGGTTTAGCTAATAATACCTCATAATATAAACTTTCTCCTTACAATCAACTTTAATTGTTATAAACTTTAAATTTGTATATAGCTGTCACGCATGTTAGTAAAAGTTTTGATTTATAACACACAATTTTGTCCCCTTTAAAACGTTTTTTTACAACAGAAATACTTAAAGAGACATTTAGTCCAAAAACTTAGTTTAATCTGAGGGTTAGTTAGCTTAGTTAAGGGTTTAGAGTTGAAGGCTGCTGAAATGAGATAAGGAGATCCCTTCCATTACTATGTTTATGTTTATGTGTTGTTAAAGGGACGGATTCAGAGATCCAAAGATTCAAAGATCCTCACACGTCAACCGAAGCTTATTGTGTGTCCCTTGTACGTTAGTATGGCAAACCAATGCCCGTACCCTTTACGAGATCCAGGAGTTTTTTACCAATACTAGCGTCCCTTTCATCACCTGGTTGCTTACAACCGAACAGAGCCCTTCTCCTTGCCCCGAGTCTCTCGCAGTCCAGTATGATGTGCTTGGCAGTCTCTTCAGACTGATTGCAGAGCCTACACACCTGACTTTCATTTCTGAGTCCGAGAGTGTGGAGATGTTTCCTGAAATGGCCATGTCCAGTTATCAGAGCAATCAACTGCTTAACCCGACCTCTGCCCAACCTCACCAACCAGTTAGTGAAGTAAGAGCTAGTATCTGCTAGCAGCCTTTTGCCAAGTGCTTGACCAGTATGACCTTGCCATTGCTGGCGATGTAAGTCCCTGGACCATTTGTTTATTGTGTGAAAAGCAGTTGTTTTGCTTATGCCACAGCTTGGCTCTGGACCAAAGAATGGCATACCGGAACCTCTTTTAGCAAGCTTATCTGCACACTCATTGCCACCTATGCCTACATGGCCAGGTACCCAACCAAGATGCACCGAGTTGCGTGTCGCGAGTTTGCAGAGAGTGTTGTAACATTCCCACACCAATTTTGACTTGATTTCGTTGGAGTCAAGAGCCTTGAGGGCAGCCTGACAATCTGACAAGATTACTATATGCCTGTCGCAATAGCGTCTGGCAATGCCGAGATTGGCACAAACCATGATGCCACAAATTTCTGCTTGAAAAATAGTACAGTGTTGTCCCAGACTTGCACAGAGTTCTGTTCTAGGTGATTCACTGTACACCCCGTAGCCAGATTTTCCTTCAATGAGAGAGCCGTCCGTGTACCAGACAAGGCTGCCCTTCCTGGAATAGGGCCCTTCCTCAGATGTCCACTCTTCTCTGGAGCAGAATCCAACAGAAAAAGGTTTAGTGAAAACCATCTCCGTACTCATGACATCTGATGTCATATCAAGCACAGGGTTTTGAGCAACAGCTTTGGTGATGGTGCAATGGCCTGTTCCAGACAGGCCTTCCCTCCATTGGCCTGCGACTTTTAATCGATAGGCTGATTTCCGTGCTTCTGCCTTGATGAAGATATCCAAAGGCAGTAATCCAAGAGCAACTTCGAGAGCTGCTGACGGGCTACTCCTGAAAGCTCCAGTGACTAGAAGTGTGCCCAACCTTTGTAAACTTGTGAGTTTGGCTATGGCTGTAGTCTGGTTCACCTTTGTCCACCAGACTAGTGATCCATATGTGACTTGAGGCCTTATTACTGCCTTGTACAGCCACAGCGCTATGTGAGGCTTGATCCCCCACGTGGAGCCTACAAATCTCCTGGACGTCATGAGCGCCCATTTCGCCTTATGCAGTGTATTATTCAAATGATCATTCCAAGTCAGCTTAGAATCAATTGTCAGCCCTAGGTATTTGACTGTACCTGATACTTCAAGCCGTGTTGGTCCAAGTCTCAGCCTGGAAAGAGACTCCAGGTTCTTTTTCCTTGTGAACGGAACAACTACTGTCTTTGAGGGGTTTATGCTTAGACCCTCTCCAAGACACCAGACATTGACATATTGAAGATTGACATTCATGACATCAGCAACAATATTCGTGAACCTTCCCTGTACCATTAGGACTATGTCGTCTGCATAGCCCTGGACAAAGACGCCTCTGCTAGTGAGCTCACGAAGGAGACCGTCCACCACCAGGTTCCACAGAAGAGGCGAAAGTACACCTCCCTGCGGACAACCCCTCGTGGGTGCGATCACTATCGATTCACCTTGAAGATCGGCTCTAATCCGCCTGGAGCAGAGCACGGTCTCAATCCACCTACATACAGCAGACTCAAGACCACGCCCACGCACCGCCCGGACCATGGCCGTGTAAGTGACATTGTCAAATGCACCTTCAATGTCCATGAAGGTGCATAGAGCGATTTCCTTAGCAGCAAGGCTGTCCTCCACCCTGCTAACAAGTTGATGCAGGGCAGTTTCGCAGGACTTACCAGACTGATAGGCATGCTGGTTTCGATGGAGAGGAGTACCTGAAAGCACTCCCTTTCTTAGATGTCTTTCTACCAGTCTCTCCAGCGTCTTCAAGAGAAACGATGAGAGACTGATAGGCCGAAATGATTTTGCAGTTGAGTAGTCTGCTCTTCCTCTCTTGGGAATGAAGACCACCCTACTGAGGCGCCAGGCTTGAGGAATGTACCCATAAGCCAGACTCGCTCTGAAGAGTTCGCACAGGAGGACCAAGAGAGCTTCCGGTCCTTGCTGTAGCATTGCCGGTATGATACCGTCCCCCCCAGGAGATTTGAAAGGGCCAAACTTGCTGATGGCCCATTTAACTTTGGAAAGTGTGACAATCCGTCTGGCTAAAGTCCAGCTTCCGCGATCAGCTCTTGGCCATGAGCCCCTTTCGCTGTTGCCGGACATGCCTAAACAGTCACTCTCAAAAATGCAATCCGGAAAGTGAGTCTCAAGGAGAAGTTTGAGACTTCCTTCAATTCCAGTGGTATATTGTCCCCCTGGTGACCTCAGGGATCCCAGGAGGCCAATAGGGCTTGAAGCTAAAACACGCTGCAGTCTTGCTGCTGCGCTGAAACTGTTTACCTCCTGTGTAAACCGTCTCCAAGAGTTCTCTTTGGCTTTTTTGATTGCAAGGCTATATTCTGTGAGTGCTATATTCCATTACTATAGTTTAATTGTTTCTGTTCTGTGTGAATTCTTTCCTTTGTTTCATACTTTTACCATTGACAAAAATACAGTTCTGACAAATAAAAAGCAAATACATATCCCGTGTTGGTTGTGTCGATAATAAGTAATTGTTTCGTTAAAGTATTAGAGTTTGTCATTGTTAAAACTGCTTCCAAACTTTAAAACCGCAATACTGGTTAATATAATTTGTCTACGGGGTCACGAAGAGTAAAATTATAAAGTTTAAAACATATTTCTGTCTTGAAATATAAATGTATCAGTGTAACTACCCAGTTTTAATAACAAAACAAATGTGATGTTTTAAAAATAAACTCTCTAATCACGATACAATTTCTTCAACAATCTTAAAAAACGTACATGCAGCCATCACATTCAGACATGAGAAACATCTATATTCATAAAGGAGAAGTTTGTAAGTAGATTGAAAATGCAGAAACAAATTGATTCAAAGTAGCTTTAAAACAGCAATTCTTTTGTAGCTTTTTACAATAACGAGGTTCGACTGTGGCATTGCTAACAGTTCCTTTCCGAGTTTGTCAGGTCATGTTCTGACCTAACTGAATGAGAACGGCTATACGTTGTCCTCTAGCTAATGAGATAAAATGTAAAAAGGCTTCCAGTTTTTTGTCTTAAAGAAATTTATCATTTTTGTAATTTGAACTATTTGAAATGTGGCTTGTTGAATAGATTTTGACATCTTTACTCCAGATGATCCCAATGTAATATAGCATTATATAGTTGGTACGATGGCACGATTGGTATAATGGTAGATTATACACTCATAGGTATAGAAAACAAATTACACTTCCTGTAAAATAAAATGACTCAGAGGCTTAATATAATTGGAACCAAATTAATACTCATTTGGATCATTTGTGTTCTATTGTAGCCTGAGAAAACCAAACTTGTTTTTATTAGTGAATTTCCTATGGAAAGTGAACTATTAGCATGACCCGCACGGTGAAACTTAAGCCCGGGACCACCATAGAAGTTCCTAACGTGACCCCCTGAACACGTTTTGGGGGGTCATTCAAAATTTTATATATATATATATAGACATATATATATATATATATATATATGTGTGTGTATGCACTCTAGCGGTCGCATTTTTTGTCCGATTTACTTCAAATTTGGTGGTAGGGACGTTCCTTTCTATAATCTGTTGGACAAGTTCGTTGGGCAAAACAATCGGAAAACTCTAAACCCCTTTTTTGGGGATTAATCTTTCAAATTTCGAGTTTTTGTACCCAAAAAGGGTCAGAAAAGCCCCGGAAGTGAAATTAACGCATGTTAAAAGATGGGAATTAGTGTGATGAAACTTTTAAGCCCCCTCTCGTTATTCTAGCATACATATTTACCGAGTTATTAAGGAAAATGTGTATCGACCAAACACAGTACGTTGTCTTATGGGGATTTTACATTAGAAAAGCCTATTATTCATTTGTTGGTGTACTTTTATCATCCCCAAAAACCTCACGCCTACTTTAAAGCCTAACTGGACCTTCTCCTAGCCTTATAATGTGCAAAATTGTATCCCCACCATTGCAGGTAAATAGAACCAGGAGCATCAGAACAGCCAAAAAATCAATATTTTAAGATTTGAATAAAAATTGGAATAAATGTATGTTTTTAACTGATTTTGAGTTTTTATAGTTTTTTTTTGTGGAAAATTCACTTCCCTCACGTCAGCGTGCTGCGTGCGAACTCGTTTTTTATTTCAATGCCAACGGCATTTTTTATGAGAACACACCAACGCTTTTAGGGAAAGCCGTCCAAACCCCTCAAATGTTTTGGACATCCCGGTATTTGAACCCGTGACCTCTTGAACCGAAGTACAAGACGCTAACTGTTAGCTTAGTGAGATATTGATTGCAGAAGCGACATTTGAAAAGAAACCAACGAGGGTGATGGAGTCCGAGCGCCGATGTCACATGGTCGAGGTGATGTGGTCCATCGGGCTGCACTTGTTTTGAGTTTTATCGCAGAAGCGCTTTGTTGTTGTTTTTGTGAGGTTCCAGTGGGCGGGAAAGTCCCTGGCCCACTGAGGCTGCTTTAGGGCGCTTGGGCCCTCTTCAGCCGTCGGATAGGGGTTGGGTGGTGAGGGGGAGATTGACACACTGCAACAGGACATTTTTTTGGCCTGCTACAGTGGCCAGGGGATGGTTTGGGGGTTGGGAAGGTGAACACACTGCAACAGGACTTTTTTTGCCTGCTACAATGGCCAGGGGATGTTTGGGGGGAGGAAAGATGAACACACTGCGACAGGACTTTTTTGTTGTTGTTTTATAACGAGTGCCTGTCACAGTGGTCAGGAGTGGGAGCTAGGGGAGGTTTACATGGGGTTTAGTGGCGGGGGTTATGGTGCGGGCTACTGGTCTAGGTCGGCAAGGTGGTGGATCGTGAGACTGGGGCGGTCAGTGAAGTAAGGTTGGAAGTAAGGTTGGAGGATGTCGGAGGTGCGGGCTTTGTCGAGGTAGGTGATGTTGAGGTGGTGGAGGAAGTCTTTGAGTTTGGGGATGGAGTGGGATTCGTAAGCCGTGTGGTTACGGGCCCAGGGTGGGAGGTGGGAGGCAAGGCGGAGGGCACGTCTCTCAGTGGCCTCGAAGCTTGAAAGGAAGCTGTTCGGGGCGGATAGAAGGAGCGTGTGGGCGTAGGTTAAAACAGGGCGGATGACTGAGGAGTAAAGGCGGGCAAGAGTGGGTTTGGAGCAGCCACGGCTGCGGTGGTTGAGGATACGGAGGGCACGGAGGCGGGTGGTAGCTCTCTTTTTGGCTTCGCGGAGATGAGGGACGAAGGAAAGTCGGGAGTCAAGGGTGACACCTAGGTAGGTGCAGGATGTTTTGAGGGTGAGAAAGATGTTGTTGAGGAAAATGGGATCTCTCTTGGTGCGGGAGCAGCGGCGGGCGTGGAAATTGAAGAAACAAAGTTGGGTTTTGGAAGCGTTGAGGAGGTTGCGCCATTTGTTGCAGAAGGAAAGGTAATTCTGGAGGGCTTGGGAGGTTTTCCGGATAAGGGTATCGTGGTGTCTTTCGGAGATCCAGAAGGCGGTGTCATCAGCAAATTGGGTAAGGCCACAGGAGGTGTCAGTGGGACCGCGTGGAATAGGGGCAGGGAGCTCACGGACATAAATGATGTAGAGGAGGGGGCTGATGGCGGAACCTTAGGGAACGCCGGCACGCAAGGTGAAGGGAGAGGAGAGGGAGCCACGGAATCGGACCTGGGCCGTTCGGCCGTCAAGGAAGTGGGATATCCACCTGATGATAGGAGAGGGGAGTTAGAGGTCCAGGAGCTTGACACGAAGGCCGTTGTGCCAGACGGTGTCGAAAGCTTTCTGGACATCCATGAGGGCAAGGATTGAGGGACGGTGGAGGGCGTTGTTCGTTTGGAGGCATGTAACGAACCTCAGAAGCTGGTCGTACATGTTGACTCCGGGACGGAAACCGGCTTGGGTGATGGGGAGGAGGCCGAGTGAGTTGAGGTGGAGGTGGATCCTGGAGGCGAGGACTTTCTCGAAGAGTTTCGAGAGGGTGGAAGTGAGGCTGATGGGGCGGTACTTGTTGGGATTCCGGGGATCTTTGTGGGGCTTGGCAAAAAGGATGACATGGGCGTGCTTCCAGGATCTCGGGGAGAAGCCCAGAAGAAGGACGGAGGTGTAGAGGGTGGCAAGCAGGGTCACAAGAAGTCGGGGAGCTTGTTTGAGGAGGAGGTTGGAAATGCCGTCAGGACCAGGGGCAGTGTTTCTGAGGTGCTTTCGCTTGAGGTTGATTTCCTGGATCTCACCAGTAGCAGTTGAAAATGGCAAGACGCCGAGAGCGCTTCTGCAATAAAACGATAAAACTCAAAACAAGTGCAGCCCGACGGACCACATATCACCTCGATCATTTGAAAAAAATTTAGTTTGTAAAATCTAATATGAACCTATGGACCCCTCTTTGGCAAGGGAGTGTAGTAGAATCCCACATTACCCAGAGTAAATCTGCCGGTGCAAACTTGTGGCCAGTTTGTTTTCAAAATATAGTTAAGCTATGTTTCTCTAAGTGCAAAAATATTTTAATCTATATTCAAATATAACAGTCATGGAACTAATGGCTGTTATACGTTTCAACTAGATTGATTTGGAAAGTAGGGCAAATCTCTTACAAAGTTGGGCCCTGCCGTTGAGAGATAAGGGGATTTCCCTGTCTACCCTCCGTATTGTTTTGGTTTGTGTCATTCGATCGTTGTTATCACTTTAAATTGCATCCTGGGAACTCGAATAGAACAAAACCGCCTAACTGTTTCCACATTTAGGGGCTGTAATAAAATTGGTAGCCAAAAAAACGCTTGGTAGTATTATGGAAAAATAAGACCTTAGCGAAATTACTTCAAGTTTTCTGAAATACAAAAAGTGTTTTTAAACAATTCTAATATATTTTGGACACTATCGTGTAAGCAGGGATTTAGAAGTGTTTTTTTTAATGATTTGTATTGGATTGGTCCATGTGATCGATAGATTTCTTGTCAGTATAGATTGCTTATGACATGTAATAATTACCGTATAATCACCGTACTATTTAACTGCTGGTGTGTAATATTATTTAACAGGGCGAAATAAAATCCCCGTAACTACAAAACTGATATAGGTTACTAAATAAATTGGAGTAAAATAATTAATTTATCCAGTACTTAAGATGCATTAGAGGGATACAACCAATTATATAACAACACAGTTATATAAAATACCCCCGAAGCAGCAAACCTGAGTACTCAGAGAATTTCCATTGAAAACATATGTATCTTAATACTACTCAATGCCACATACCAAGTTTCATCAATATGCATTCATAAATAAATTATTTATGACATTTTAATTATTCTCCCTGAGAATATCATGGCGTCTGAAGATGCAGGTTTGCTGAAACAAGGTACACAACAAATGGGTTTCCCCAACTAGGGTGGTAGGAGTTGGGTGAGACTCAACTAGGTGAAGCCATATACCAAATTTTATTCATTTATGTCCATAATTAAGGGAGATAACATTTGACTTATTCTCCATAAGAATAACATGGGGGCTGAGTACGCAGGTTTGTTGCTAGGGGCACTATCGGCCAACAATCTTTTTTCGTCTCAATATCAATAGACCACAACGGTATGAAGCATTATACCAAGCTTTGTCAGAAAATAAGTTGATAAATAAGCAAGATATACAGTTTTTCTTATTCTCCATAAGAATAACATTGGACAACTTCCTGTGTTTAGCACTTTCAATATCTCTGTAATAAATTGACGTAGAGAAATGATCAAAACACCATATTGTTTTTTTAAGCTGAATCCAATGGTGAAAAATAAAATTTGATTTTCTAAAATATTATTATAAAAACTAAAAAAAAAAACATTTTTGGGGTACAAAACTCCCCAAAAATACCTCTTTGGATAGAGCGATTAGGCTGGTTTTTGAACTTAAAGTTATAAATGTTGCTTTACATGTTTGTACCAAATTTAATCAAAATCGGGCCATTTTTACGAGATTTAACTTATCCACACACACACACACACACACACACACACACACACACACACACACACACACACACACACACACACACACACACACACACACACACACACACACATACACTGTTTTGAACGAATGGTGTTTTTGGTACCTGGGGACCCCAAAAATAAAATTATTATGGTCCCGGGTCAAGGTCTTTCCATGCCGACTACGGTAATAGCTTCTTCCCTAAAGGGGAAATTCGCTAAAACAGGTAAAATTAATAAAAACGCAATTTAAATGGATCAGTTATAATCTGTTCAAGTGCCTCAGATACGTCAGTTACCATGAAACTAGAAGGAACTGTCTGAAATCCCTGTCTGAATTTTTAATTCCTTATTGCTCAACTCAATTTACGAAAGACATAGTTAACCACATTAAGGAACTCAAGTTATAATTTTTAACATCAAAGTCTTAACATTGTGACGACCAATCCGAAATCCGCTAATTCATTCTAACTTTTACTTATTAAATTATTACTCATTATATTATAATAAGTTTACTTATTATATTACTCATCGCTTCTACCACTGTGACACTTTTGATTAAATATATATTACTGTAAGGTATAAAATGATTTAACTTAAAAATATTTGTACAGTAGTTATAAATTGTTAGTTAGATTGTGATAAAAAAATTTTTGTGTGGAACGAGTAATATGTAATGTAACGAAAGTTTATGTTTGCAAGTGACTGGATAGCCATTATTTATTTTTATTCCACGGCAACAATCTGTTTTACCGTTCAATGTGTCGGTTTAACATGGGATAATTTGTAAAAGAAAGAAACTCTCCAAATGTATCTTCATTACAGTATTAAACGACGCCAGAAACCTTGAAAATCTTATAAATGTTACAATGCTTGACAAATTGGGTTGTACACAAATCCTAAGAAAGAGGAAATATTGAAAATGAATACAGAGTTAAATATAGGGACTTTAATTTCTTCAGAATACAAATTACAGTTTTCATTAGTAAAAAATTAAGGTTTTCTGTTGAGTGTTATAGAAGATAAACTAACGTAGATTTTATGTAACATGGGTGCATTACAATTTGAGGTCCCAGAAAACACACATTCCTTGTAATACGATGTTCACTATGTCTATATGACTATGTCAAGAGGGTTTAAGTAAGTATTTTAGTGTTTGGAATCATTTGCTAGTGTATATAAGATAAAGTTTGTTTTTCATAAACAAATACATGTTACTTCTAAAGAACCTTAAAATACTAGTTTGTAAACAAAAACTAGTAAAGACGGGGTCCATTTGGCCTTCACACTACAGTAGTTGTCCGAGATGTAAGGGAGTAAAGTAAGTAATGAAAGTAATGTAAGTAATCCTGTGTTACGTAATGACTGCTTCTAGCGCCAGTAATGTTGCCATTGGACACTACAGTACTTGTCGGGGGATTTGTCTCTTAAGCTTCTTAGGCTGAAGCTGTAATCCTGCAACCAGACCTACGGGTGAAAAAATTGAGTAATGAAGCCCAAAAAAGCAATAAAAATAAGAATAATAAATACCCCCGTCACAGCAAACCTGCATACTCAGCGAATTTCCAATGAATATATAACATAACACATTAAAACACTTAACAGGATTCATAAGAAATACATTCACAAACAAGCGATATTTAAAATATTAATTATTCTCCGTAAGAATAACATTGGGGATGAGTACGCAGGTTCGCTGCAACAAGGCACACAAAATAATGGGTTTTTATGCAAATATCAATAGAATTCATCTTAGTGAAGTCACATAACAAGTTTCATCCATATACATTCATAAATAAGCGATATATAACATTTTAAGTATTTTCCATAAGAATAACATGGGGACCGAGTACCTAGGTTTGCTGCTACAGGAACCATAGCGACAAATTTTTTGTGTGGAAACAACAATAAACCACAACCAGATCAAGCTATATACCAAATTTTGCCAGTTTATGTTCATAAATAAGCGAGATATACAATTTTTCTTTTTCTCCATAAGAATAACATTAGACAACGTACTGTGTTACCACTTTCAATATCTTGGTAACCAATTGACGTAGAGCAATGATCAAAATACCACAGTGTTTGTTTTTTTAAGCTTAATTCAATGGTATAAATTTGATTTGGTATGGTATAAATAAAATTTGATTTAAATTAAAATTACGTCTGAAAACCCCCAAAAAACACATTTTTGGGGTACAAAACCCCCCAAAAAAACCCCTTTGGATGGTGCGATTAATCTGGTTTTCGAACTCGTTCAAATAAATGGTACTTTACACATTTGTACCAAATTTCATTAAGATCGGACCTTTTTTACGAGAGTTATCGTGCTTACGGACACACACATATATATACATATATATATATATATATATATATATATACAAATTTGAACGAATGGTGTTTTTGGCATCTGGGAACCTCAAAATGAAAAGTTATCATGGTCTCGGGCTTAAGTCTTACCATGAGACCTACGGTAATAGCTTCTTCCCTATAGGGGAAATTCGCTTAAACAAAAAAATCAATGGAAGAAGAATAAAAAGTAAATTGACTATAAATACATAAACTGGTAAAAAACTAAATTGTTGAATTGTCAGAGTATAACATAGGCTATATTTAACATGTAAAGTCACAAGAACTCCCGAACTTATCCAATTATTACTCACAAATATCCAAGTTGTTCAAGAAATGGTTTCTTCATCTTACACGAACTTTAAATGTTTTCCAACCTATACCTTATGCTATATAATTTTATCAACTTTGTTCGAAATAGACAAACTAGAAGTATTGTCTTTGCTCTTAATGGAGGTTAATAAAAAATACCTAATTGGAAAAATAACTATGATTTAATGTTATCATAATAACATAATATAATAATAATGTCATCATATAACACGATGTTTTTATGTTTAAATTATTTAAGTCAAAATAATTGATTTATAATCTATTCTTAAAGTACTGCACTGTAAAATAAAAGTTAAAATACTGTAGGTTAAAGTACTGTTTAAGTATAATTCGAGTAGTATTTGCAATATTCACATGCAAAGACGCATCTTTTCCCTACAATGGCCGGTATTGATGAAGGTAATAATTGGTTTTATTGTGCCTCGACAATCGGTGGCACCATGGGCCAATCCCTCTATACATTTGTAGTTCACAATGGGAACATAGACTAGATTTTAAAATAAAACTAGTCACATAATGTGACTAGGCTGAAATTAGTGAACATTATAAAATAGCCAGAAAATATTAAATTAATTCCCTAATTTAAATGTTATCCTTTTGTAATCTGTTAAACAACAACTTCTCACTCTTCTCTTATTCTAAAATATTTTCTGTTTCAACCTGCATGGTTTTCCTCTCTCATCAACCTATGATGAATGTGATGTGATGGGGGTTGATGCGGGTGCCCACTCGTAAAACGAGATAATAAATTTAAATTAACAGGAAACTGGTTTGTACCCAAAAGGCACATTCTATATCAAAAATTATCGGTTCCATATTCCGTTAAAGCGGTTGGCAATAATATGCAATAATGTAAGTGGTTGGTTGTAGCGAATATATTGTAACTACCAGGACCTTAAACTTATATCTGAAGAGTTTCCGTATTGAATTTTGTACATTGTGAATTCAGTTTCATATTTAATAATTTTCCAAAATTAGTTCAACGGAATTAGTTCATCACATGGTAATTGAGTGTATGGGGTTTTCTACTTAAATTGTGACATAAACTCTAATTACAAATATATTTTAATGTACTACAAAGAAAAAGTACACAACATGCTTTGTAACTGTATAATATACAACTCACTTCGCTCGCTGAGAGCTCCACCCCCAGACCCCCGGCGTAGGGTAGCTCCAGTTGTAATTATAACTAAATGTCCCTTAAAATTTTTTTATATATTATACTATTTTGATTCATTTGGACTACATCCACTATAGATTTGATCTTGATTCAATGGTCATATTATTTGTTTATATTCTACAATGTGAAAGTTACATTAACAGTTTACTGGATATTTAGACACAGCTGTTATGATTATTTTGTTTTGATTTGAAACTACAAATAATTTTAAAATTTCCAATATTCAACGTAAAAATTAGGGATTTAAAAATTAGAACTTGTAATTTTTGACGATTTTCCCTGGAGTTTATAGGTACAAGCTTCCTATACAAGGTACATGCCAAATTTCACGTTTCTACCTCATCTGTAAGTGGTCTACGTGAGTGAGTTACTCATCGGTTTGTATAGTTATTTAGATTGATACTTTTAACAGTTATACTAGACATGTAATATTTATTATAATACTTTCATTACCTAATCGGCTGATACTTTTTCTGTTCCAATATATACAAAGCGGTATTATTTACTAAATTATTACGGACATTTGCCATCACCAAATGAGAAAAACAAGTTTCACGACGTGTCGGGATTTCTGATCTCGTCCTCAGGTGAGAAGAACACATAGATAATAAACAAAATACCCCGTAGCAGCAAACCTGCATACTCAGCGAATTTACAATGCATATATATAACTAAGTTTCATCAATATACATTCATAATAAACGATTTATGACATTTTAATTATTCTCCATAAGAATAACTTGGCGGGTAAGTATGCAGGTTTGCTGAAACAAGGAACAAAAAAATGGGTTTTAATACAAATTTCAATATAACTCAACTAGGTAAAGCCACATACCAAGTTTTATTAGTTTATGTTTATAATTAACGGAGATATCGTTTTACTTATTCTCCATAAGAATAACATGGGGATAGTACACAGGTTTGCTGCTTCGTAAACTATCAACAAATAATCGTTTTTTGTGCAAATAACAATAGACCACAAAGATACGAAGCAATATACCAAGTTTCGTCAGTATAAGTTGATAAATAAGCGAGATATACAATTTTTCTTATTCTTCATGAGAATAACATTGGACAACGTACTGTGTTTAGCACTTTCAATATCTCTGTAACAAATTGAAGTAGAGCAATGATCAAAACACCAAATTGTTCTTTTTTTTAGCTGAATTCAATGGTGAAAAGTAAAATTTGATTTCCTAAAGTATTACATGTAAAACCTCAAAAAAAACATATTTGGGTACAAAACCCCCAAAAATACCCCTTAAGATCTGGCTGGTTTTCGAACGTAAAGTCATAAATATTGCTTTACATGTTTGTACCAAATTTAATCAAATTCGGACCGTTTTTACGAGAGTTATCGCACACACGGACCCACAATTGTGAACGGATGGTGTTTTTGGGGTCTGGGGACCTCAAAACGAAAAGTTATCATGGTTCCGGGCCTAGGTCTTACCATGCCGACTACGGTTATAGCTTCTTCCCTATAGGGGAAATTCGCTAAAATAGAGCTGTAATGCAATGGGAGTTGTGATCCTCAAAGTTCATGTGGGAATTGTGGTTATATCCGTCCATTGACAATGTCATCGACCGCAGGGGATCCCAGGAACATGTAAGCCCAGACACTGTTGCTGCATGTATATGCATGTATAATCTGACCTTAATCTTCTGGATTGAGCGGTACCCAATAATAACATGTTACTTCCAGTGGACGCGTATTCAGTATCGATGGTTCCAATCGATATAACATATCTTCTGATTGCGTCTAAATCTCTTGGAATAAGTATTATTATGCTAATACCTGTTCTAGTTTTAGATATGTATTTTTAAATTCTGAAGCTTGTTTTCTAATAAATAATTTTATTCTTTTGTAAAAGGGTTTATTCATGGTAAAATAATAATTAACAGCCAGCCTTCATTCTGGTACGGATGTTCTTATCTAACAAACTTCCTCATTAATTTATTTTACATTATATTTGGTAAAGCAGATACAATTTTCGAATAAAACATAAATTTTGTCTTACATTTGTATATTACTATTACATAACGCTGGGTGCATGAAGAATGCATGCATATCATCTATCAAGTGGAAAAATAATATCATAAACTTGTTTTGAATATTAATTCTTAGCAAGAACTACTAATATAATATTAACGATGATTTAATTACAAAAACGTTTAAATATAATATTAATACAATTTCGAAAAGTATCGTGTTATTATTATATTATTAAGTAATTCATAATGATTGTAAAATATTCTCCAAGGGTTGTAGTTAATAATATTATCTGTTTGTATTGCAAGGTAAACTCTATTCCGGAGCCATCACAATTCGGGTATTGTTTTAGGGTCAATATGATTCTGTGAAAGCTCAATTCCGATAATGACAGTATTGACATTGTTAGCATCACAAGTGTTTAATAATATTACATCAATTCAGTTTGTCCGGATGATTAATTACTTTTATTCCTTGGCTGTGTTACATATACATTCTTTTAATCTTTACAAAATATTATAATAACGAATATGAGTTTATGAGTTTTCCAAAAGTTGTATATACGAGTGTAATATACTTTAAAATATCAAATCCTATACTTTAATATGAGTAAGATTTGCTTTCTTGCTTGCTTGAGACACTGATCTCAAAAACGGCTCCAACGATTTCCTTCAAATGTTGGAAATAACTAATTTCTGGGATAAAAATAAGTTCTAGACAGGCCTCATCCCCAGGAAAAATCAAATAATGTAAAAAAACTAAAATGAAAAGTTAAAAAATTAACATGGGCTTATGGAGTTTCAAATCAAAACAAAAGAATTGTAACAGCTGTTTATAATCAACCAGGGAACTGTCAAAGTAATACTCATGTTGTTTTGATTATTAACATGTGGTTTCCTGACAGCAGAGATTAAAATATTTCAGTGAAGATTACATATATAGAGTAGTAAAATAAATCAAAGGAACATTGAGATATAAATAAAACTGGAGTGACCTTAAAAATGTAGAAAAATGGCAAATGAGTTATACAAATCTGATTATCAGTAGGGGGAAGTGGTGAAATATTACTCCGAGTCTTATAAACAAACTGACTGGCCTTCCCCCGAGCAAAGCTCGGACCCGCAGGTACTAAATCCCTTGGATTCACTGAAGAAAAGTCAATATTGTTGGTGACACAAAATCGTTTCACTGAGCTTATAATATAGTAATTTTGTAACACAGAAATGGATAGTGAATTCCTGTTTTAAGTGTAAGACTGGATTTATACTTATTTTTGTACATATTTTAAAACGAGTATCACTTGTAGAATGCTCTCGAGGAATTGGTTTATTAGTTCATTAGAGTTAGGTAATAATTAAGTCTAAAGAGCTTTTGAGAACGGAGATTCTGCTTGGATTTGATAAAACAATGAAATATTTTTAAAGGCCCACTGTTTGTTTTGAAAGCAGAACTGAAGAACTTTGTCTTTAAATGTACATTAATTTTACAATTTCAAACATTTATTGCCAATATAATAATTACACTCACACATCAAAGCATCTTAACAACGTCATCCGTAGTCCATATACAGTATGTTCGTCGATTCAAAATTATGGACAACTATCATGAATAAAATCACAATGCAGTTATTGGAAATTTTCCCCTTCAGTACCTCCATTGTGGTAAGTAGACCTTCTGGCCAGGCGGAAGGGTCGATATTGGCGTTGCCCATTGTTAAAATGCCGTCTTATATGTTGTTTGCGTTTGAACACGATTTACTTAGTGAATATACAATGCAATCGCTTCAATCTGGTATAACTTTACCCGGGTAACGTTGTGTGAAGTCAATGTTGTGTAATGTCAGGGTGGTAACATTTCGGACAGGAATTGTAAACCAATCCCTAATATCAGTGGGTGTGACGCTATTGTTGTTAATTTTTGAGGAATACCAATACATTATACTAATATTTATGAAGAACCAATGGCAGGGATTAGGCAAGACATGCCAAATAAAAATAATTAATGGTAATGAAGAGAATGAATATATTACAAATGTGAGAGCGATATTAGAGTTATATTTTGGTAAAAGCTATTGGTATAAAGGTTGTTTGATGTTTTGTTAGAATTTATTAAATCTCAACCTATGTCTTATGTTCAAAACTGGAATGGAATTGAATGATACACGAATTAGATACATTAAAAAGTTAAACTCATTAATCAGTAATATCAACACAGTAATCCCAACCGGACTAGTATTTTGAAATTGAAATACATAGTTAAAACGAAAGAGTTTTACAGAATTTGAGTAACCGAACCTAAAATAACCGCAACTTGCTGTGTAAATGTGCCTGGATTAAATGCATTGTTAATTTGGATTATACACAATGAGATTCCCTTTGAAATCCACTTAATTAAACGTAACAACACGAATGAAGAGCCATTGTGTTACAGAGATCCTAAAATTATAAATGCATGAGGGTGATTTCTGAGAGGTTGACGGAATTTTAACGGAACAGATTCAGGTGTATAGCGTAACTGCCGTGGGAATCAAAGTTTCTGTACTTCCCCAGATAATACACCTATTCTATGATGTAGAAGGAAGGGAGAGAACAGGAACTGATGTTAAAACAGTATTATGCCCTAAAACAAAACTGAAAAAAGTAATTGTCGGGAAACCATCACTATATTCTGACTCCACTGGCATCAAGTTTTTAAATATTAAATGTTCAAAGAAGAATATTAGGTGGAGAAGTATTAATGAAGAACTTCTTTAATTAAAAACAACTTTATTTTTAAACCATCAGTCCTGTCACCCTGCTAGACAGCATCCTGCATCCTGCATCCTTCAGCATTAGCGGTGATTTGTTTTCTAGAACAGATTTTCTGAGGGAAATTTCTCCAACACGACACCGGCTGGGTTGGCAGAATCCATTTAAGTTTCTCGCAAAAGAAGTTTTCTCACCATTTCTGCTCCAACTTTAACATTACTGCCACGTTTCCTACATTTTTTGGGTGGGAAGGAAAGGGAAAATACATCTGACTTCACTTTATCCTTGCTTCCTGGTAAATAGGTGAAAACGACGTGTTTGTATATCTATGAAAAATAAAATTATGTCCCGTAAAATCATAAAACAGATATTTATTTATCAAATAAAATAGTAAAGTGATTGTAAATAAAGATGGATTGAACTAACTGGTAGTTATGAATTCAATTCAGTATCAGCCTGTGATTTGTGGGGAAGTTATAATATACATATTTATATATAAATCATCATACACATTTTTCCAATATTTGGTTAGTATATTTATTTTTTCTTTTTGCAGTGGGACCACTCTTGAAAGATGACCACACAAGCTTAATCAAAACTGTTACTAAATAAATCGCCAGAGTTAAGAAAACGATATATAACAAAAAGGAAAGGATTGTATTCGGTTTAGCGAATTTCCCCTATAGGGAAGAAGCTATTACCGTAAGACCTAGGCCCGGGAACATGATAACTTTTCGTTGTGAGGCCCCCAGATACCAAAATCATCATTTGTTCAAATTCATATATATATATATATATATATATATATATATATATATGTGTGTGTGTGTGTGTGTGTGTGTGTGTGTGTCCGTAGGCATGATAACTTTCGTAAAAATGGTCCGATCGTGATGAAATTTGGTATAAACGTGTAAGGCAGTATCTATTTTCATGAGTTCGGGAACTAGACAGGTCGCTCTACTTTAAGAGGGATTTTAGGGGAGTTTTGAACCCCAAAAATGGGTTTTTAGAACCTTTTACATATAATTATTTTAAACCCAAATTTTTGTTTACACCATTAAATTCAGGTTAAAAAAAATTTGTCATTTTGATTATTGCTCTACGTTAATTGGTTACCGAGGTATTAAAAGTGCTAAGGACAGTACGTTGTCCAATATTATGGAGAATAAGTAACATTGTATATCTGGCTTATTAATGAACATATATTAATGAAACTTGGTATGCGGCTTTAATTGGTTGGGGTTTACTGATATTTTCATACAAAACCCATTTTTTGTGGTCCCCATGGCAGCAAACCTGCGTACTCAGCAGCTATAATGTTATTCTTATGGAGAATAATAAACATGTGATATCTTGCTTGTTTATGAACATAAATTGGTAAAAATTGGAGTGTTGCTTCGTCTAGTGTTGATCCATTGGTATTTAAATAAAATCCATATTTTTGTGGTCCTTGATGCAGAAAACCTGTATACTCAGTCCTAATGTTTTTCTTATGGAGGATAAATAAAATGTCATATCTGAAAGTTGGTAAGTGGCTTCATGACATAGAGAAGTACCACTTGAAATTCGCTGAGTATGCAGGTTTGCTGCAACGGGGGTATTTTAAACCACCACGCATGATCTTAGGGTGTAAACAATTACAACTGTTCGTAATAATCGTAATAAAGTTTTCCTACAACGATTCAAATTAGTTTTGTAATATTTTTATTATTGTAAGCCATTGTCATTACAAGAAAATTGGCTTGTATTCGAGTAATCTTTTTAACTAAAACATCATAATTTCTAGTTAATATTTTTTACTGAAACAGAACCCCATCTCGACTCAATTTGCAGGCAAATTAGTACTCTGGAGTAATTATAATAACATTTTGGCAGGTCGGAGACCTAATTACAAGACACCTGGTCGGTGCTTCGTCTCCTGTTGTAAATTTACAGAAAATAGTCCAGAAAGAAAGAAAATTGCTACAGATATTTTCGCTTTATGTATAATATGATAACAAGAGGTTTTGTTTATAAATAATCTTCAGTCGTCCGGGAATATATGTATTGCAGCAGATGTAATTAAACTGAAAAAAACTCAAAGAAAATAAATCTCTGAAAATCAACCAAAACAAATTGGCTTGGAATGAAAGAAAATATACAGACCATTGTTTTGTGATGAATTTCAAAAGTACATTAAAAGTTCGAAGAATAAATAGATGTAAACAAAGAAGAGGAAAATGAACAGGTAGCGAAGTCGGTGTCGGAGTAAACAACCCTTTATATTCCTTATCATTTGTTCCAACCCGAACTTCGCGGCGTACAAAACAACGTAAGCATTTTATTTATAACACCCTTAACCGGTGGAATAAATTATATTACCATGGAATATTAACACAACATACCCGTTGGCATGGTATTACAACATATGAAGTGCATAAATGTACTACAGGCGATATTGAGAACAGAATAGTAGTTTAAATTGTTTTATTGAATACAGTAACTCTAATAAGAACACCTTAATTTCCTATAATCTTTATAATATCGAAACCCCTTATTTCGACTAAAACGAGCAATATTACCTAATCAAAGAATATGGATTTGTTTAAATGTATATTTAGAACATTTTAACCCCCTTAACACAACATACCCGTTGGCAGGGTATTACAAAATATGAAGTACATAAATGTACTACAGGCGATGTTGAGAACAGAATAGTAGTTGAAATTGTTTTATTGAATACGGTACCTCTAATACGAACACTTTAATTTCCTATAATCTTAATAATATTGAAACCCCTTCTTTCGACTAAAACGAGCAATATTACCTAATCAAAGAATATGGATTTGTTTTAATGTATATTTAGAACATTTTTAACCCCCTTAACACAACATACCCGTCGGCAGGGTATTACAACATATGAAGTGCATAAACGTACTACAGGTCAGGTTGAGAACAGAATAGTAGTTTAAATTGTTTGTATTGAATACAGTACTGTACCTCTAATAAGAACACCTTAATTTCCTATAATCTTTATAACGTCAAAACCCCTTATTTCTTTCGACTAAAACGAGCAATATTGCCTAATAAAAGAGTTTGCATTTGTTTTTAATGTAGATTTAGAACTGTTTTAACCCCCTTAATCCAAATTGTTTGATTTGGAAAATAGGACAGATAAAGTGTTATCTGTATATGAAGTTGGGCGCTGCTGTCACGAGATAAGGGGATTTACCCGTCTACTTTCCTTTGTTTCTCTGTGTGCAGTGTTGACGTTTATAAACCTTTAAATTACACACTATATGGACTAAACCACAAAGCTCTAAAATCCGTATGTGTAGATCAAGACTAATATAATGGACTAAAATATCATCTCAGTATTTTGCACTTTCCGTTCAGACACGGATGTGATAAAATTGGATAATTTTAACTGAAATATCATAATTTCTACTTAATATTTCTTACTGAAAGAGAACTCCCATCTCGACTCAGTTTGCAGGCAAATTAGTACGTTGGAGCATTTTAACCTCCTCCCGTCCTTAATTTTTACTTAATTTTTTATTTTTTGTTTTTTTTGTTTTGTTTTTTTTTTCAATTTTTTAACTTTTGTCCTTAATTTTTACCTCCTCCCGTTTTTAATTTTTACTTCTTCCTTAGTACTTCACCATATCTTTCTATGAAGCTACAATTTTATTTTTATCAAGAGGATTTTATTTGATTGAATTATAAATTAAAAATACGTCATATTCTTCAAAACTGGTTTTCGGAGGATTCCACAGAATGCAGAAAGGGCAACTACTTTATTCTTAGTGACTTCTTAGTGATGTAAATATTTTGCAGAATTGCATTATAATTTTAAACTTATGTCAAACATATTACTGTACACACTAACATATTTTTTTATTTACAGGTATGCACATGTTAATGTCATCTTGTATGTAAGTACTGATAACATGATTTAAAATACCATAAACAAATCTTATAGTCTACTGTGTAGTTGTGGTGAATATTATCACATTAGCATATTTAATACTAATTTGATATAATATAAAACAATATTAAATAAGAGACTACTTAAATCATCTGCAAAGTACCTTAAACAGTTGGATTACAATATTCAATCTAAATCTATTATCTATGCTGATGATACAAGCCTATTAAGTTCTCACAGAGATCTGGAAACAGTAAAATATCAGCAAGAAGAGTCATTAAGCTGGGCTAAAACATGGTTCTCGGCAAATAACCTCTGTGTAGATGAGTCTAAGACCGAAACAATTTTTTTCTCTCTAAACAATCAAACAGGCAAATTTTTAAACACCATTCATGTAAAAATTCTTGGAGTTCATTTAGATAGTAAAATGACATGGGAAGTTCACATAAACAAATTATGCAAAAGGTTATCCAGAATATTATTCTTGCTTCGGAAATTAAAAACATGCGTAACCCGATTAGTACTTCTCACTTCTAACTTTGCATTTTTCCATGCTCTACTTTCTTACAAAGTCCGCCTGTGGGGGAGTGCTCCATCATTATCCATAGCATTTGTATGGCAAAAGAAAGCTATACGTGTAATTAATAATCTCAGCCACTTTCAAAGTAGTAGGGAGAGTTTCAAAGGTTACAAATTATGACTTTACCTTCGTTATTTATATTCACAAACTTATTATATGTAAAAGAACATGAGCATTCTTTCCAAGACAGAGCAACAGTTCATAACCATAATACCCGTAATAAACATCACATAAATCTGCCACAGGTTAGACTTAACAAATCCATCAACAGCCACTATTACCAGCAAATTAAATTTTTTAATAAGCTTCCAGTCTCTGTGAGAACATTAAATGTCATTAGATTTAAGGTCTTGAAAGTCTTCTTACAGGAAAATGAGTTTTGCTGTAACCAAGAGTATAGAATTTTGATTTTTCTGGTTTTAAGATAGAATAAATATTAAATAACCACATGTGGAGTAATTATACCATTATTATCTATATACTAAACTATATTTTGTGTGCTTTTTAATTTCCAAGACACATTGTTTAAACTGAGTGGAATGCGTTTTATGTTTATTTTATGTTTTGCATATTGTTACTCGATGTCATGGCCTATTGTATGGTTATGTACCTAATGGCTAAATAAATTACTATTATTGACTACTAGTTTCATAAAAATTAAAAAAAATTCATGAGAGATAGTTTATAATCTAGAAGTTTGGAGATTTAAAAGTAATTTTCAAAAATGAAACGCAATTGTTAGTAAACCAACTCTGCCGTCAATTAACTAAATGACTGACGAGATAGTAAAGTGACGCTAATACAAACTTTATGACTGTCTTATTTTCAATCTGTCACTTAAAGCTACGAAATTATGATTATTCCAAACCGGTATTATAATTCATGCAGGTAAAGTTCTGATGCATTTCGATGGTCATCATGTTTCTCTTAAATGTTGATTAACTAGTACCAACATTTAAATAGTAACTGGACCAGAGTTTTGCCTATTCAAAATTAAACAAGGTTTATAAATGTCATTTTTTACAAATATTGTAAATTATGATAATTTACTAAAAATCAAGTTAAACTCACGATTTGTTGTGAGGTAAAGCCTACTTATCCGACGTGACAGATCAAAAGGGCAGTGAACCTGCTCGTAGTGGACACTTCACTTGGGGATTGGTCCCGACACTTCACTTGGGGATTGGTCCCTAAGCTTCTCTAAGTGAAGCTGTAATCCTCCACCAGACCAACGGTGATTAGCCTGATTACTGCAGGATGTGATATCGATTGAAAAACAACTGAAATGTATCTCAGATATGTTTAGAGGTATGTTCGGTATGTTCATCAATCAACTATGGTGTTTTATATTCGGATGTCGCTTGAGTCCTTATTCGGATGAGTGTTATCGATAATGGCGAATTAAGCTAAACATGTTTATGGCTTGGACGCGTAACTTGATAACTGAAAAAAGTAGTTGAATGGTTAATATGAGAGTTAGCACATAGAGAGTTTATCGCTTCATCGACAAAATGGTGTTAGGAGTTTAAAAGTGTAGTTTCCTCATTGCACTAGTTTTGAAAATAATATAAAGTACCTGGGGGACCAAAATTCCCTGCCTTGGAGAAAACCATTTAGTTTAATCTAGGTCTAGAGTAATATTTCCCCACTCCCCTCCCCTCTCTATTACGAGTAGACTGGTTTTATTCGTTTACATCTATTTTTCATTGCGAACTCCAGTTGTTTCATAAGGTAAGTATTTATTGTCAATTAATAATGCACTTCTTACTAAAAGAACACCAGAATGATTTTTATATATTCCTTATTCAAGAAATAAATATAAGAGCAATTAATTGTTTACGAATTATTGCTTAACAGATCTAATTATGTGAAGATGTTTTAATTACGTTTACATTTATGTTACACAGTTCAAATACTGCAAAGTTGAAGCACTTTGAAAACATAAATACAGGATACGATAGTCAGGACAATGATGAACAGTGGTAACAGTGATGGTTGACTGATAGATATTGGATCTCGACAATCTGTACCATGATCCAATCCTCCAATCATGTTCTGCATTACATTGGCGACGTAGATTGGGTTCTTGTTTATTCACATTTAGAAAAATATATAAAATAGTAATACTACATCTTGTTGCATTTGTCCCTTAGTTACTTAACAAGTATTTAATAATTATTGCGCATAAAATACACAATTTGTGGTAGAGAATAAAAATGAAACATACTGTATAAATTATAGACAGACAAATAAAAAAATAAGGAATAATATTATTCTTTTAAAAAGTGGACTGGAAATACTTTCGTTGTTTAGCCAGTTTAGCCCATCAGTGTATTAGCTAAACTTTAACAGCCATTACAACAGATATTTTGGTTGTGAAATAAATCTGTTTTGAAACTTAAGTGCGAGCTACAATAAAATACTTTATTACGTTTTAGCAAAAATACATATTTAGTTTAATGTATCCGTTATCTAACTATTATTCCCAAGGAAAGTAACTTATTGTACGCGAGATTCCCAAAATGTGGAATTTTTATGCAGTATTTTTAGTTAAGATATAATAATTCACGTGTTAATTAGTTTAAATTTTCCACACCGTTCAAATACCGTCCTATTTAAAGCATATTTTGAACAAACTAAAAATATCGAACTGTATGGTTTTGTAAAATTATTAATATTTAAAGACTATACTAGTTGAACAACGAGTTCGCACGCAGCACGCTGACGTGAGGGAAGTGAATTTCCACATGCAAAATTATAAAAACTCAAAATCAGTTAAAAACATACGTTTATTTCAATTTTTATTCAAATAGGAAAATATTGATTTTTTGGCTGTTCTGATGCTCCTGGTTCTATTTACCTGCAATGCTGAAAATACAATTTTGCGCATTATAAGGTTAGGAGAAGGTCCAGTCAGGCATTAAAGTAGGCGTGAGGTTGTTGGGGATGGTAAAAGTACACCAACAAATGAATAACAGGCTTTTCTAATGTAAAACCCCCAAGACAACGTACTGTGTTTGGTCGATACACATTTTCTTTAATAACTCGGTAAATATTTATGCTAGAATGACGAGAGAGGGCTTAAAACTTTCGCCTCTCTAATTCACATCTTTTTACATCCTCTTATTTTACATCTGGGGCTTTTATGACCCTTTTAGGGCCCAAAAACTCGAAATTTGAAAAATTAATCCCCCAAAAAAGGGGTTTAGAGTTTTCCGATTATTTTTCCCAACGAACTTGTCCAACTGATTACAGAAAGGAACGTCACTACCAAATTTGAAGTAAATCGGACAAAAATTGCGACCGCTAGAGTGCAAACACACACATATATATATATATATATATATATATATATATATATATATATATATATGTCTATATATATACATATATATATATATACACATATATATGTATATATATACACATATATATACAATTTTAAACGACCCCCCAAAACGTGTTCAGGGGGTCACGTTAGGAACTTCTATGGTGGTCCCGGGCTTAAGTTTCACCGTGCGGGTCATGCTAATAGTTCACTTTCCAAAGGAAATTCACTAATAATTTAATTAACTCCCCAGTGTTTTAGCAAAGACATGTTTGATTGACTTATTTGGAATAGGTTTTCCCGAGAGTATCCAGCTATCTAGTAAATGTAAGTGGTATTTGAACTGACCGACGTCGCTGTCAATACACACTCCGCCCTCTTCAAGAACCGAATGACTTTTGACACTGTAATGTTTTACTGGAATATCGAAAAATTCCCGAAGAGTAATATTAAATATGTCTTAGTATCAATAATGAATTGCTTACCTTTTAAAATGGATTCGTACTCATGTAGTTTATACATGTATTAAACATAACAACACTATTATTAAAATGTATATCCTTTAACACTATTAGAATTCTTTATAGTATTATTAGCACTAATAACTAATAGTACCTAAAATTTAATACTAACTATACATTTATACATTACAATAAAATAAGTAAACATTAAATGTATAAGTGTTGTGTGAACTTAATACTTGGTTGGTTAGTTAATACAAATTATCCAGTCTATTTAATTTAAAACGTAATACAACTTATAATTACTCATAATTATTTTTATGGATGTATTTACCCAATATTTGTCTTTTATGACATAAACCATGACATCGTAATAATATTGACATACTAATAACGAAAAAAGGGCATTCATTATATGCCCCAGATTGCTTGATATATATGTATATTTTGAGAAATCTTACCTTAGCAATCTAGTAAATTCATTTAGTCCTTAAAATCCGGAAAAAAGGTGATCTCTTTTAGTAGTTCGTAATGTATTTTTATATTGTAGAGGTTGTCATTTTGTTTTCATCGTGATATTTTTTTCAAAACTAATCCTCATATATTAACATTTTGATATTTGGGTTATGGATTACAGTTTTGTCATATACTCAAGAATTCATTGAATCGAAATCTCTTATCGATGATAATATTTGCAATGAACCTCCAGCTTTGACAGACACTGAAGTCATATACCAGCTGTCTTTGCTCAGATTGTTAAATTATCTGCACCAATCTCCACTTATTTTCCGAAATTCATCGGGAAAATATCCTTCAATGATAATAACAGTGAAACTTTCATTCAAAACTCCATCTAAAAGAAAAATAGAACATTCTTTATTCAGTTCAAAGATTGGATAGTAGTTTGAATCTTTACTGTCAGTAAATACATACGTCTTAGTTCTGGGTTTTCCTTGTAAAAGAAATTAAAAATCTGACAAAATAAATCCTTTCTAAAATACAACTCGTTTCCGTAATAACGATATCAAGTTTATGTTTCCCTCTCTATTTTCACTTAAAAACCTGTGAAGAGGTCATCAGTGTTTAAAGTCACTTAAAATGAGCAATTCTGCTGGAAGAGACGGCAACTCTTCCGAAATGTTAAAAGAGGCAGCTGAGTTTATTACTTTTCCACGTCATATCTTTCAAATATCCTTTCATTCCTGAAATTAGCAGTTGTAAAACTTTCCAAAAAAATGTTCTTCAAACTAACTATGGGTCAATTTCTCTTTTACCAAATTTACCAGAAATTTTCATAATGTGAGAAAATTGGAGTTTGATATTTATGTCCATTTTTAATTTCCAATGGTGCACTCTTTGATAAACAATTCGGATTCAGAAACAAGTATTTTGGAAAGTGTTTTTGGAATCTTCCTCCACCCTAGGCACCCTTAGGCATTTGAAATGGTCAACCACAAACTGCTCCTAGTAAACGTTACCATCTTGGCATTACAGGAAGAGCAATTGACTGGGTGTCTTCCTTCCTCACTAAACACAATCCGTTGAGATAACATGCATCTACTGCATCTACTATTGAGGGAATTTTAAACATTGGTCTAATATGAGGTATTTGTTAGCTCTGGGGTCCTGCAAGGATCGGTTCTTGGACAGGTTTTCTTTTTATTCGTTAATGATATTTTTAAAACTGCCCCTTGTTTCGACTTACCATTATTTGCAGACGACACTTCACTTGGTGTATCGAACAAGTGCAGAAGATATTTTGAAGGAGATTCATTTATATAAAGCAGCAAGCTGCTCAGTGGTTTTATGAAAACTACCTTCGTGTTAATGTGGAGTAAAACAGCTGATTGATTTAAAGTTGATAAATGCTGATGGAATATTTTGTTAATATTGTTGCATTATTGTTGTTATATATTACAAGATTGTTACTCGTCATCTGACACATTGTTTAGGGCTTGTTGATGAACCCCAACTATATTGTTTACTACACATTGTTAGAAAACCATGTAAAAAAAACTAAGTAGCCAAATATTTCTCCTTAAAAAAACTCTTTATGATTATCAAACAACTTTTTTATTAGCATATTACGTGTTGTTATTACTTACGGGATGTAATAAAAGACGTCTTACAAACTTAAGATATATTTACAATTATACTGATTCACAACAGACCACAAAAGACGGTAAATCATCTTTTATATATGTTTACCGTCTGTTGTGAATCAGTATAAGTGTAAATATATCTTAAGTGTTGTAAGACGTCTTTTATTACATCCCGTGATTATCAAACATAAAGTTACTCAACTCCCTTACTCTTAACCTAAAAGCAGGATTTAAAATTTTAGAGCTAAGTTGAAAGTACTCCTCAATAGAAAATAATATTTCCCTGTCCGAGATTTTTTTAACGAAAAGTAATTAATTGTTATATTGATTTAAAATAACACAGCTATTTTTACTCTTACAACTTTATTTAATTTTAATATAATAATGGTGTTAAAAATATTGTAAAATATAGTCTGATGATAATAAATTATATGAGTTGATAACCATTCTTTAATAATATGAAATCCTTTAATAACCAAGGATCGAACGCTTTGTAAAGAGAATGGGAATATTAATATTTGACGAAGACTCTTTCTTGAGTTCATTTATTATAGATATTGAACGGAATATCAACGACTCTAATATTACTGTTATAAGAAAGGACAAAAACCTTTATTTATGTTTCTTATAGAGATGATTCTTAATCACGTTGACGAAGAATAACTTGTAATGTCGTAATATCAGGTATACCTGCAATATGATCTTTGATTATCCCTAATTGGATCATATGTTTTTTCTATAACAATGGTCATCCAATCTGCCCGTGTAATTACAAGCTCTTCTTAAAACAGAATGATGATGATGAACTATCGTTAATGGTGTAAAAGGATGGCAGAGCATATCAGGTATATTTTTAATTTTGTAGGCTTATTTAGTTTAAAATGTTAACCAAACAATATAATTAAGACGCTCTTATATTTTTACAAGTCTCAGTATAACTTTTAACATTATAATTTACAATTTATAATTTTAAAGTTTTCGGCTTAAATTTAGAGGAATGTAAGATCTTTATGAATTTAAATCCAAAGGACCAATTTACTATGTGTACACGCCACTTGTATTTATATATGTTCTTGTGATTTAGCTCCTAATCTGTTATAAGATAACTTACTAAAGTTTAAATCTATTAAAAAGATAAGCACAGTATAAGTTAAAATATATTTCAAAGTGTTGCAATACGAAATTTAGTCTATCTTAATAAACAAATTAAATAGTTTTATGTTACTTTGTAATCAGCTCATTATATTTTTTTACAATTTATAATTAGTAACATTTAGAAAGATTTTAGGTTTGTTAAAAAGGGCTCGAGTCCTTCATTTTTTCCAGCTTCCAACGGATTATCCGAAATCGTTGGCGGTTTATTTTTAAAGAAAATACCTAGTGATTTTAGTAATGCGTTATGCCATTCAACAAATCACAAAGAAATCCGCAGGGTTTATTGTTTGTATAAATTGAATTATTGTGTAGCTTATATTGTAAATTGGCCGTGTATTATTATTCCATATATATGTGAAACTCTACATGGTTGTAATACAAAATAATCTTGTGATTTATTTTTATTAGTAATAAGTAAATTATAACTATATTAATGATATTTCTTCGGATTTCAATAGAGTTACAGTATTGTAATCTGTACCAATTGAAAATAACACGTTATAAAATTAAGTATATAGGTCTTTAAATGTTTCCCCTCTTTTGTCGTGTTAGTACACTAATGATGAGATGAATTACTAACTGTAGTTAGATGAGTTACCCATACTAACTAAACTCTGCTGGAATTACTTAGAATTTACTTTCACCCGAATGTAAGGTTGTAAATTTTTTATATTTGATATCATATATGATATGAGATACGAGCCTGCCCTTGTTAGGACTGTACTTGTTGTCTGTAACGATTGTAATTTGGTTTATACCAGTGAGAAATAAATAAGAAATCAGGTGGAACAATCATATCCTTGTGATTTACAGTTTTATTACGCGGTTATTAATCAGTGCACAGTTTTATAATTCAAAATCTCTGGTTACTTTCCAATCAGTTGCACCCGATTGGCGGACAACGGGTCGACAGGCCGGTTTTGTGCACAATGGGTCGACAGGCCGATATTGTGCACAATGGGTCGACAGGCTGATATTGTGCTGCCACAATATGTCCCTGGGGATCCACTCGATATCCTCCATTGTGATTGAGCGGGGTCTTATCTCACTGGAGTGGCTGAAGAACTGAAGTTTACGATGTTTAAACTTTTATAGATTTGTAAGCACATTACAATTTATAAGGTATACCTGAAACTCTTCTGGATTGGTTAGATATCAGTGTTTAAAGTATTTCCAAACACCTGGATATTTTAAATAACTATCTCTGTTTTTGTGACTTTTGGCTTGACCTATAAAATACCAACAATTTATAGTCCAATGACGTAAAAGAATTTTATGTAAATCTATTTTTTAAAATTTCAAAACCAGTGTTAAGGAGACATAAACGCTTTTAAGGGAAGGCTGTCCAAACCCCTCAACCCCAGGAATCGAACCCGTGACCCCTTGAACCAAAGTCCAAGACGCTAACCGTTAGGCTGGGAAGATGTCAAAAGATGATGCAAGATGTAAATTTACAACCTAAGGCTACATCGAAAACAACGACCAATTGTCTAAATTAAAAATAGCATTCTGGTACTACAATTTTAATGTCAACGGATTTAGTATTTGATGGCGTTTAGGATTCACCTTGAATAACTATAATACTGACAATATAAACTTATAGTACTGTACTGTTGTTATTCAACGATTGAATAGAAGACCAACAGTTTCCTCTTTTCAGCAGTAATGTGGAATAATATAACCTTTAACATCATATTATGAAATATTGTACAACAATAGTATAGCATGCATGATAAAAATATAGACATATTTATGTAGATAAAGAAATTGAAAACAGTTTTTGAAATCTCAAGCAATTTAAGAGTTTTTTACTTAAATTACAGTAGATAAATGAGAAATATTACATTTTACTAGATTTTGTCCGGTTCATTGGCCAGGTGATTCACGAGCTGTAAAATGTACATAACTCGATTTATTTCCTCATTTTTTGTTGGTGCCTTAATCACCTGGCAAATCAAATATTTTCTCGTCCCTCCATCCTTGAGTTAACGTTCTTTGAATTTGTCTACGCGATCAATGAGGATCGTAAGCATGACCATATGATATTTACCGCAATCTATCAAATAGTGTGAACGTGACTCTTGTAATACACACATAAAACAACAAAAACAAATAATCATGCGTTACCTCAGCTTTACAAAATTATTACTCATCTAATTTATCTTTATGTAACAGAATGACAGACCTCTGTAACCGTACGGGGTGATCTCGGGTTATAAAATAAATAAGCATTTTAAAAAGTCAATCATTTGGAGATTTAATTTACCACACAATATTTTGCCTTGTCCTACTTATTAGTGAATTTCCTTTGGAAAAGTGAACTATTAGCATGACCCGCATGGTGAGACTTAAGCCCGGGACTACCCTAGAAGTTCCTAACGTGACCCCCTGAACACGTTTTGAGGGGTCGCTAAAAACTTTATATATATACATGTGTGTGTGTGTGTGTGTGTGTGTGTGTGTGTGTGTGTGTGTGTGTGTGTGTGTGTTTCCACTCTAGCGGTCGCAATTTTTGTCCGATTTACTTCAAATTTGGTTGGGACATTCCTTTCTATAATCAGTTGGACAAGATCGTATTACTCTATAAATCCTATACTCTAATATGAGTAAGGTTTGCTTGCTTGCTTGCGACACTGATCTCAAAAACGGCTCCAAAAAATGTTCGAAATAACTAATGTCTGGGATAAAAATAAGTTCTAGACAGGCCTCATTCCCAGAAAAAATCAAATAATGTAAAAAACTAAAATGAAAAGTTAAAAAAAATAACATTGGGCTTATGGAGTATCAAATCAAAACAAAAGAATTGTAACAGCTGTTCATAATCAACCAGGGAACTGTCAAAGTAATACTCATGTTGTATATGATTATTAACATGTGGTTTCCTGAGAGCAGAGATTAAAATATTTGAGTGAAGATTACATATATAGAGTAGTAAAATAAATCAAAGGGCCATTGAGCTATAAATAACAACTGGAGTGAGCTAAAAAATGTAGAAAAGAGGCAAATGTGTTATACAGATCTGATTATCAGCAGGGGGAAGTGATGAAATATTACTCCAAGTCATCTAAACAAACTGACTGGCCTTCCCCCGAGCAAAGCTTGGCCCCCCAGGTACTAGTTTGTAACTTCAGCATAATAGTTTTAGCGAATTTCCCCTATAGGGAAGAAGCTATTACCGTAGTCGGCATGGTAAGACCTAGGCCCGGGACCATGATAACTTTTCGTTTTGAGGTCCCCAGACCCCAAAAACACCATTCATTCGAAACTGTATATATATATATATATATATATATATATATATATATATATGTGTGTGTGTGTCCGTGAGCACGATAACTCTCGTAAAAATTATCCGATTTTGATGAAATTTGGTATAAACATGTAAAGCAACATTTATGACTTTAAGTTCGAAAACCAGCCAGATCGCTTTATCCGAAGGGGTATTTTGGGGGGGTTTTGTACCCCAAAAATGGGTTTTTTGAATTTGTTACATATAATTTTGGAAATAGTCAAATTTTATTTTTTACCATTGGATTAAGCTTAAAAAAACACACAATTTGGTATTTTGATCATTTCTCTACGTCAATTGGTTACCGAGATATTGAAAGTGCTAAACACAGTACGTTGTCTAATGTTATTCTTATGGAGGAAAAGAAAAATTTTATATCTCGCTTATTTATGAACGTATACTGACAAAACTTGGTATACGGCTTCATCTGGTTGTGGACCATTGATATTTGCTCAAAAAAACAATTTTTTGCCAAATGCTCCCGTAGCAGCAAACCTGCTTACTCAGCCCCATGTTATTCTTATGGAGAATAAGTAACGTGTTATCTCCCTTAATTATGAAAATAAATTAATGAAATTTGGTATGTGGCTTTACCTAAATGAGTTATATTGATATTTGTATAAAACCCCATTTTTTGTTTTCCTTCCTTCAGCAAACCTGCATACTCAGCCGCCATGTTATTCTTATGGAGAATAATTAAAACGTCACAAATCGTTTATTTATGAATGTATATTGATGAAACTCGGTATGTGGCTTTATGTGGTATTAAGATACATATATATGCATTGGAAATTCGCTGAGTACGCAGGTTTGCTGCTACGGGGGTATTTACATTGCTGTGGTTATATACCAATTGGTCTTACACATATTGCCTCTAATCCCTTTTAATACCCTTTAAGATTATGTAAAAACATCAATAATTTTCACCGAGGTCTATGAGAAGATCTAAACAAAATTTAAACACGAATAGTTTTTGATTGATCAAGTAAGAAAAAAAAACCTTCCCATGTTATAATTGTTCGTTTTATATTTTTAAAAGTTCAAAACATTATTTATACTAAAAAAGCAACTCGAATAATTATCCGAATGGAAAATTGAACTAATTTAGACCCGTCAAAGATAATTGGGAATCATTACCCTTATTTCCATCAATATTTTAGAAATAATAATGTTCTTAAATCTTAAGTGAAAATTCAGGTTTATTCATATTATACAAAACAGACAAAATTGTAGGCCTTTCAACACAGATTAAAATAATTTCTTCCCTTCCATCTTACGCAGGTGTTAATTTATTCTATGACTGCCCAAATTATGTTAAAGTTGGAACCAATCGGAATTTATTAAAATATAAATTCCGATTGGTTATAATGTAGACGAGTTTATCATAGCCTTTAAAGGCGGCTATGGTTTATCTCGTCTTACAATGACCTGAGAAAAAATTAAAATTTTCCAAACTATCCTGTTTTGTTTTAAAAGCTTTCATAGTTATATATTCAGGATGTATTACATTTTAAGTATTTAATTTTCATAATCATTAGTTAATATGAAAACTTATGATTTTAATAATCATTGATACAAATTTTTATAGTTTTTAATGTCAATAAACTATATTATTATTACATATTTACTGTGATATTAATCCACTAGAAAACAACCGCACACCCGGTCCTTGTATACTGAATAGAACAACAGTCTACTGGAAGCTATAAAGACAGCTATTTGGAAATTGAGATTCGCATCCAACAATGCATTGTAATAAATTGTCGTTGCCCTCGGGGAACCCTAGAAGCATTTATGCTTAGTCGCTACAGCAACTTAAATGCATGAATGTTTTCCCTTCTTTATTCCACTTTACTCAATAATATGCTATAATATACTATGCCAATAATATACTATAAAATAATAAATGACGAATTCATCGTAGATGCAATCCTAAAAATAGTGTTTAGTTTCCTAACAAGCTTTATGTTTGATTATGTGTTTTATTTTTTGAAATAAATTCATTATTTAATTTAGTTGAGTTAAATTTGTTGGATTATCTATCTATATTTCAAAAGGGTAAAATTGTTTTCTGTCAATACATTTTAAAACTATCGTATCCTAGGCCCTTTTCAAAACCATGTGGCTAGTTATTTCGTTCCTCACAATAGGGAAGCCTATGTCATGTGCTATCCCAATACATAAATCCAAAATAATCAATGAACTTTTAAGGAAACTACATTCACCTATAGATTACATAATTAAAATTATCTGCTTGATGAAAATCCTTGCAAAATACTATTAGTTTTCTATAAATACATCTTAAGAGCGGAATACATTTTCAGGGAAAGGCCAAACAGGTATAAGATTGTCGTTTTAATATGATTAAATGTTATCATTTAAAAATAATTTGAATTAAATGGCTGAGAAACTACTAATGAAATTACTAATGAAACTTAGTGAGATAAGTAAACATTGTAAACATAATATCCATTTATTTTTATGTATTAGTTTTATTAATTTGCAATACTTGAAAAAAAAAATTCATTACTTATGTGTAAAGATAATAAATACAAATTTATTAGCAATAGTAAGCAATTTTAACCCGAACTTTGATTATAAAACCCTGCATTCAACGGTGCAGGCATGTTAATTTATCATCCCTATCTCACTGTTGTTATCACTACACAAGATTAACTTAGTTGATAACAGCAATAGTAGCACAGTTTACCCTCATTATATTATGTATGGTCATTTGGTTAATTAACTCCTATTATAAATTAATTTATCTTATCTTTTACAACAGTCGTATTCTGTTTACATATAATTAGCTGATTTAAAAAAAAAACATATTTTCCACTAATTTTTTACTTTTAGTGATTAAATATTTTGTACTAACCCAAATTATAAATTACGTTTTGGTAAATCTATATTAGCTCGTTTAGTTCAACCAATAGAAATGCTGTGTACATAGAATAAAATCGAACTCCATTTTACATTCACTGCAGATATGTCACCGTAGTTAAAAACTTTTGACACCGTTTATCACCAAGCATGTCAGTTACATTTACATGTCAATGTATTCGTTTTTGCCACACCTCTCATTGTATTTGCACAGAGACGTAATCACTAGACAGTTGTTAGATTTATTTTTAGAGTAGTGTTAAAAGATACTAACAATTGTTTATGTGACAAAGCTCGTAGTTTGCTTGCTGTAGCAATCATGATTTTATACATTTAGTAAAATATTAACTGTTATTTTTGTTAAATAAATATTTTTTCTTAACGGTTTAGAAAAGGGTCCGTTTCTCGCATTTCTTTTATAATAAAAAGAATTTGTCATTGATTTCTTTATGCAGTTGATTACTAGATAAGTTGATTCATATATTAGTGAATAAATACTTTGCGATGGACTTTAATGAACTTTCTATCCAAATGAGAAAAAATCAGTAGAATTTTGTGGTTGACCTAAACGATTTTTGAAGTATATTGTGTAATATACCAACCTGGTTCATCAAACTATTATACCACAGGGCGCTCACTACCTTAATGACAATTTAAGATAGTAAAAATTGTAGACAAATGTAATATATAAAATTACCATACAAAAGTTGGAGACTTTTACAGTCAGTGCCTTTATTGCAATCGATCAGCTGGTGGGTGGAAGGTGACGGTATTGGCAATACCGAGTGTCACAATATCGTCCAGTTACACGCCCAATGTGACTGCCATTGTGTAGGGCCAATGTGCCAGGGTGACCGACCATTGTGCCGCTTGGCAACCTTACCAATCCATTCTGTTCCACTCCTGCACGACTCTACTACATATAAGTAGCAGCATATACCACATACATAGCACTACATATACCACATACATAGCACTACATATAACACATACATAGCAGATAAGTATACGTATTTAAATGACACATACATAACATATAAGTGAATGTATATGAGTATTGTCAATTGCTTCATATTATTTTTTGCTCGTTATTTTACCTTTTGTCCGTATTAAATGACGCCTGAAAAAAATTTGGGAAAGAAATTGTTTGATAAAGTAAAATTAGTAAAGAACGGTATTTATGTCTTATGACAAGGTTAATGTACAATCTAAAAAAAAGAAAAAGTCGTAAAAGAAAGTTACTGAAAAATCGAATTGAAAGATTTAAACAACTGAGCAATTACGTTTACCCAGGTGGTGATTTATTTTACTGGTACTACACAAAGTAATACTCTTTTGGTAATAATATTTCGCTAGATGAAACTAAAAAAAATAACTCATTTTACAATTAATTATTATAATTTTAAATATTTTATGAGCTTATTGAGAAAATTAAAATTGAACTGTGGATATATGTAACTAGCTAAACACGATTTTTAACCAAAATAACTGTTTTAAACCAATTGTCTAGCTAATGGGAAAAGTATCGGACAGTATGAGTAAATTACAATCATCATCATGGATATGCAGATTTCCTGAATTTGGAACAAATTAAAGATTTTAATAAGTTTTTAAATCAGCACAAGCAAGTTGATAAACTTATATAAATAATACCCCCGTCGCAGCAAACCTGCATACTCAGCGAATTTCCAATGAATATATAACATAAAACATTAACACTTAACAGGATTCATAAGAAATATATTCACAAACAAGCGATATTAAAAATATTAATTATTCTCCATAAGAATAACATTGGGGATGAGTACGCAGGTTTGCTGCAACAAGGAACACAAAATAATGGGTTTTTTATGCAAATATCATTATAACTCATCTAAGTAAAGCCACATACCAAGTTTCATTCATATACATTCATAAGTAAGCGATATATAACATTTTAATTATTCTCTATAAGAATAACATGGGGACCGATTACCTAGGTTTGCTGCTACGGGATCCATACGTGAAAATTTTGTATTTTGTGCAAACAACGATAAACCCCAACCAGGTGAAGCCATATACCAAATTTTGTCAGTTTATGTTCATAAATAAGCGAGATATACAATTTTATTTTTCTCCATAAGAATAACATTAGACAATGTACTGTGTTTAGCACTTTCAATATCTCAGGAACCAATTGACGTAGAGCAATGATCAAAATACCAAATTGTTTGTTTTTTTATGGTGAATTAAATGGTAAAAATTAAAATTTGATTTAAATAAAAATTACATGTGGAAACCCCAAAAAACCCATTTTTGGGGTACAAAACCCCCCCAAAACCCCCCTTTGGATGGTGCGATTCGTCTGGTTTTCGAACTCGTTCAAATAAATGGTGCTTTACATATTTGTACCAAATTTAATTAAGATCGGACCTTTTTTACGAGAGTTATCGTGCTTACGGACATATATATATATATATACAAATTTGGACGAATGGTTTTTTTGGCATCTGGCGACCTCAAAATGAAAAGTTATAATGGCCTCGGGCTTAAGTCTTACCATGAGACCTACGGTAATAGCTTCTTCCCTATAGGGGAAATTGGCTAAAACAATGCTTTCGAATTAAAACTTAAATTATTTAAAAAGCTTTCGGTTTGCTTGCTAACGATAAAAACACCTTACAGCATTGGCGTTAAGTTGTATTTACTCAGGTCTTTATTTTGCACGAAACTACCAACTGCGCTGCTGCACCGGCCGGAAGCACCCATTAAAGCTTTCCTGTAAAAGTTATCCTGAAACAGTCTGCGCCCCCGCCAACTTTAGCATTACTGCGTTTCACGTTTTATAGAACGCCCAGCTACAATATGTGCCTTTCAACTAAACGATTCTTTTAATATTTGTTTTTATAAAATTATTACATCTGTTATTTCCCTCTCTCCCACATGGTTTTTGAGACTTTGTATAAATAGAGGTGTTTCCTTTATGAAATAACTACATTAAAACGCACTTGATTTTAAAAATAAAATATGTTGTGCATTGCATGAGCATGCGAACAGTACAGAGTTTATTTTGTATGCAATTGTAATAGCTTAGCCATTCCCCTACCTTTAAGATTGTAATAAAACAATGGAGGAGAAAACAGTTAAAAAAGATTAACCGAGATCCAGCGGACCGAAGAAAGAGATCATTGAGCGGAGACAAACGCCGAAAGATCAAAAGAGCAAATCTGTACAAAGAACGGACAAATGGACACCGAATCTTCGTTGTAGTGGAAAACTCTTTTATCTCCTTAATCATTAGTTATAACCTGTACTTCTCGCAGCTTAATGCGGTGTGAGAATGGCAGTTACTGTAAGAAGATAGCGCTCTTTCTCATTTAAGAATAGGTTTATTTCTACATAACATTTATAAGTAGATAACTTTTAAATCCTACCTATTTACAGACAACATTTACTTACTCAATATTCTTTAAAAAAAATAGGTAATAAGAACTAAGAAAATTCTATTCTGTCATTGTTCCAGCTTTAGTCTAAAGTACGATTGAAAAAAAACTTCAGATACTGTCGGAAATATTCAAGGATTTTTGAAATATATAGTGTTCGGAAATAAATCTTTTAATAATCTTGGATATAACTATTCGTGCAAAGGTTAAGAAAAAAGTCCCCATAATAGTGTGTTCTACAATGCTTGGTTTTCCAGTTATGTGTATGTAAATAACTTAAGTTTTAATTTACATTGTAAAAAAGCAATCACTTTTATTAACAACACGCACTATTAAAATATACATATTTGATGTACATTTATTGTGTACGGTTCTCCAGAAGCGCTGAGAATACAATATTATACTTTCCACGTATATAAAACCAACATATATATATATATGCATATATATATATATATATGCATATATATATATATATATATATATATATATATATATATATATATATATTTAACTTTGGTAATATTTGGTTAAAAAAAACCTCAATATATCAGTTAAAAATGGTTGACAGTAAAAATGTTAAAATTTAAAAGACTGCTTATGTTACAAAACATTCATACTATACCTTTTGGTTGTGTTTTATCACATATCCAAAAGGTATAATATGAATGTTTTGTAAAATAAGCAGTCTATATGTCTTTTAAATTTTAAAATTTTTACTGTCAGCCATTTTAACTGATATACATCTATAGTGTTTGTAAATCAGGTGAGAAATAACAGAGCAGCACAATCGCTGTTGTTAAAATGTCATATGAATTCTGTACTGTGTCAAAACTGGTACCACATAATTTATAATTGAACTTCTCTATTTTTCTCATCCGATATTCTTAAACTAGCCATTCCTGAATAAGTAAAAAAAAACAAGTTATCATATGTATTTTTTATGTAATTTAATTTTTAAGACTTTTTTAAAATTCCAACATATTAGAACAAGTAAACTTTTTTAATTTTTTACCCAAATACCGTATTAATAAAAATAATATGCGCGCACATTTTTTCTTTGGATTATCAATGATTTTGATTTAAATAAAAACATACATACAGAAAAAAATTGAAGCTACATACCAAGTTTTATTAATTTATGTTCATAATTAAGGGAGTCTTTACATTTTACATATTCTCCATAAGAATAACATGGGGGCTGAATACGCAGGTTTGCTGCTACGGGAATAATCAACAAAAAATCAATTTTTTGTGCAAATAGCAATATACCAGTACTTCGTGAAGCCACATACCAAGTTTCATCAACATACATTCATAAATAATTGAGATATCAAATTTTATTTATTCTCCATAAGGATAACATTGGACAACGTACTGTGTTTAGCACTTTGAATATCTCTGCAACGGTTGGGCATAGAATCACAATTTAAACACCAAAATGATTGTTTTGTGGAACTGAACAGATTGGTAAAAGCAAATGTGAAGTTTACATTAAAATAAACTGAGGAAAAGCCAAAAACCTTTTTCCCATAAGATTAACATGGGAGATTTTATGAGCAGGTTTTTTTGGATTTTCTCCGCAACCACTTAACCTAGGTTAATAATTCAAAATACTAAATTATTTTTTTTTAAGCTCTATAACATGGTCAAAACCAAAATTAAGTTTTTTAAAAATTGTAGGGTGAAAAATGCAAAAAACTGATTTTTGGAAAATTTAAAACCCCCATGAATCCCCCTTCCCATCGTCCGATTTTTCTGGTTTTCGAACTTAAAGTCATGAATGTCATTTTACACATTTGAGCCAAATTTCATCAAACTCGGACGTTTTTTACTCAAGTTATCGTGTTAACGGACACACACACACACACACACACACACACACACACACACACACACACACACACACACACACACACACACACACACACACACACACACACACACACACACACACACACACACATATATATATATATATATACATATATATATAAATTTGAACGAATAGTGTTTTTGGCATCTGGGGACCTCAAAACAAAAAGTTATCATAGTTTCGGGCTTAAGTCTTACCATGAGACCTACGGTAATAGCTCCTTCCCTATAGGGGAAATTCGCTAAAAGGCTAAAATATAAAAGGTTTTTCCGAACACCCTCGTTAAAAGAGTAAGGAAATTAGGTAATAACCATTAAAATATAACATAAATTAACTCGTTTAAACAAAAATTCGTATCGGAATCATTTATTACTTCAGAGCGTTACGAGATCCATACATCTCGTTTGTGTTCATGGTTACCAATCGATCCAGCAATCAACAAGCTGTATGGACAATATATATCTTATTTCTATATATTCTCTATGCCAATTTACATAGAGTTATCGACACCGTATCTGAGGGAAGAATATCATATTATGCAAGCGCATCAAATGTAGGTTATGGTACGAGACGTCGGGAGCTCGTGACGCAGTGAACGTGTTGATTTGATTTGACTATAAAGCTGAAATCAGATGAACAGCGAAGCTCTTCGGAAGAGCTAGTACAAACTAAAACTAATTACATGGCAAATATGGATTACACTTATCTTATTCCATAGCCTAACGTGGAAGGGATTGCATCAGTTTCAATAACAGGCTGATTTGCATCTGATTTCCATGCCAAAGGAATATATGATTGTTACGTCCCAAATGTTAAATAAACCTAACCACATGGCAATGACGCGTACAATCAAGTACAATGCAACTGGAAAAATGCATGAGTTAATAAAAGTAAAATAACTGAGGTAATTGATCCATGGAAGGTTATAACTGTGATTGAGCTGTTGCACTAATCTTTTGGTTAGAATTGAATGTTAATAATTTAACATAAATTGTTTAACAAAATATTGTTGATTATTTATCTCTAAACAATATTATTGTTGGGTGATAGTTTATTGCTGTTTTGTTGTTTATAGTTAGTAAAAGTACCTAATAAACTAGCAGTGGCTAGTTTGATAATTTCTTTACAATTTCATAATTATGAAAACCCAAAAGTAAACATGTTCAATTAAACTGTAGAAAATATGAAATCGAAGCAATAATGCCTTTTGTGTAATAAAAAATAAAAATTAACATAACTTTAGTTAAACGAAAACAGTCTGTAGTTCAAAGGAAAAAATAGATGCTTTCTGTAAGTAATTTAATTTAAATTTGCTGTACTGTTAACTGTAACTGTAATTAAATTATGCAGCATAATTGAACAACATTTCCAATGAACGGTATAAAAAAGTCAATTGATTTCATCCATGCCGCTATTCAATATTTGATGGTTTAGCAAACATGATCAGTGAGTTTCCTTGATTGAATTTCAATGTGAGTTATGACAGTATGTGCATGATTTAATTGGCTGTTAGATCAATTAAATTAACGAAGGAGGAAAAAATCAGCTTTAGTACTGTTGTACAAAGTATTTAAATTAAAGCAAATGTTTGTATTTTTGTAGTGATAAATAATATTATAATAAAACAAATAAGAGAATGAAAAAAATTAGTTTTTCAAATTTAGATTTTTTGTAAGTATGGTAAACAAATTAAATAATAAGAATCTAGCGCTGTTTTCCCATGGGCATTAGTATGATATTTAAACAGAACACAACTTCTTCTTATTAAGTTACCTTGAAAGTTAGTTTTATGACTCTTCTAAACAGCCCTAAATTCCTAAGAAAATAAAAATAGCTGTTAGAATTAGCAATAGATAAATTTTAACCGATTTTAACGTTATACCTTACACACTACATTGCCTCCTTTAATACTAATTTAGGAAATAATAAAACTACAGCTTCTTCAAGGGTTACATTTATTTTAAAGTAAATAAGTTTCTTGGATTTCAAGCGGCTAAAACGTTTCTCCAGTTTAAAGTTTCAAATCTTTATTACATTTGGTTGATCCAATAAACGTCATAATATATATATATATATATAATATGTATAAACATTTACAGAATACAAAATAAAGGTGTATAAACAGACTTAAAATGAAAAGAACTTAGAAAAAGATCAGCTTTTGGCAAAATGTTTCATTTTTGAGTATGATTTTTAAGACAAATTAACTAGGTAAGGACGTATACAAAAAAGGGTGGTATTTTCCCAGGGTTAGTTGTGCTTTCTCTGATTCTCCTTTTAGAAACAATTTTGCCATACATTTTTTTCATCAGTGTAAATAACACTTTAGATATATTTTTGAAGTAGACCAAGAGAATAACATACTTTCCGTATTAAACTACGTCAAACAAAACTTTTTGTATTTAATAAAATACAATTTTCAGGTTCAGTAACATTTTTGGGTCCAACCCTGTCTCGGGGGGGGGGGGGAAGTCTAAGAATGCAGGCTCGCGTCACAACAAAGTCTAGAGTCTTCATGTGAGGGTTGCTGAGGAGTGGGGGTTGTCTGAGAGGCCAACTAAAGGTAGACAAACGTGATAACACAACACCACCGCGTACCTCTTACTCTTACACTAATTACTATTAAAACAACCGCATTCTTTTAAGTCCTCGCGCGTGATCCTCTTGTGGGGAACAACTCTCTTTTGAATCACTGAGTTTAGTTTATTATGCACCTACCATTTGTTTTGTCTACAGTATTATGTCCTTAGACAAAATCGTATTATGTGCATGTTTTATAAATAGTTAATTATTATATTAGTAAGATTAGTTATCAGAAGATTCAGCTACTTATCAATACACTCCCATTTCACAAAATAATTACACTATTATTATAGGGTGAGGAGGTCTAAATTTCAAGAGGTCTTAAGCTAACAGTGAACCGTTAATGTTTCAGTTTGTTTTATCTAAAAAGTGAACAAACATTTATGAACTGGTTTAATTTATTAAGCTGCTGTTTTTAAATCTGTCGTCTTACTATAGAACTAGATTGTCCATAGAGTCAAAACGTTGTTTTACGTATAGTTGCACCTGGTTTAACTATATTGTACGAATTAATAATTAAATAAACTCGCTAGGTAGCGTATTGGTTATCTTGCTCGCCTCGTAATCCAAAGTTCGCCAGATCGATCCTGATCAAAATCGCAAAATCTTGAGAAGGTTCGAAACTGGACCTAGCTGCCATTTGTCATTGGGCTGTTAATTAATAATGCTTTCTAAGAACAGGTCGACCTTAAATAGTAAAAAGACCAGGGTTTGGATTGTTTCCTACCAAAACGTTGAAAAATGCCACTGGCTAGATAGACAAAAAAAACTCATTCCCTAACGTAAATTTGAGACTTAACTTCATGAAAGGGCTCTAAAGCTAACAAGCTTACGTCGATAGCTGGATTGCTTTTTGAAACAAAATTACTATTATCTAGTTACTCAAACGTGACAGCAACGTGTATAAAAGAATGTCATTCGATGTCACGATGTCATAACAATATTTTAACCTAAAACAGAAAATAAACAGCATTTCCGCTGTTTTGCCTTCCCAGTCCATACATTGTCTTGATTAGTAGTGAAGTAACACCACTGTTAGTAAACTACGACACGGTGGAATCTAAAATAGCTGTTATTTTTTGCTCCTCGTTCTTCCTAAGTTTACCAGCGTACAGCAAAATTTGGAGACTGACTACCTGGGATTTGGAACTGTTGGAGCGTGTGTTTTCTGAAAATTTTTATTTTGTAGACTTTACCCTAAAATATGTGGCAGTCATAGTTTAGAGGTTTAGTAGGTTGCGATTACTACCCAAAAGACCCGGGTTCAATTCCCGGTGAAATCCATATTATTTTTGAAACTCTGCCACCGCGCTTCGGAAGACATGTTAAGCTGCTGGTTTCGGCTACAGATGTAGTCGACAGGTCATGTCAGAGACACTGTGCGACCTGGAAACTATGACAACAGTCCTTGGCCAGAAGGTTACACGAAATTACTTTACCCTTATAAACTCAGATGTAACCTAACTCAGGGTGGCTTTATAAAACCAGAATAGTGAATATGATAAATTTAAAATACTGTATAGCTGTACTTTAATAACATACAAACTATCTTTGAAATATTTATTGCATTGGTTTTTATTACTATCGCAAATAAAGTTTTAGAAATAAGCCTCACTTATACAATTTTTGTGCATACCACATTCAAGTTATATTATAAAGTTTGTTAAAAAAGTTCAAAAGTAATTGTATTACAAATTTTATTTTTATTTTTAAACCTTTTAAAAGCAATTTAAAACTTAAAAATGAGATTTTGAAAACGTAAATTGCTACAGTAAACGTAGATTAAAAAGCTTCAATACTTTAAAGCTATTTTTTTGTTCTTTATTAAAACATAAAAAATAAAATACTTAGCTTTACAGTTTAAATTGTTAAACACTTTTAAATAACTTTCAATTGCGTTACCTTAGATTTAAACGGTTTAATTTTTATTGTACAGTTGTAGACATATATTAAGGTCAATATTGTTGGTGGGACTTTCAATCATTGTGCCCATTGTGCAAGATAGACCAGAGAGGAACCGATATTGTGTTGCCACAATAGCGTCCAGACACACGCCCAATGTGGCTGCCATTGTGTATTGTGTCTGAGGGCACCTCGCTGTATTGGCGTTGCCAATCTCTTAATCTATATTAATTCTACCTCGATGCGTTTGCCTTCCTCTCCAATAAAACTCTTAATGCTTCGTGTATTACTTTGTTAATTGGTTGAATGAAGTTTAGTTTTAATTTAAATTTAAAATTATAACCATCCATATTGATCTGGTTAAAACCTTTCAACTGTAACTAGTTTTCATTAATTACATCCAAATCATTTTAGAACATTTTCTGATTTACCTTCATAGGTTTTCCGCTTTTAATATCGAATAGTATTTATTTTATGCAACGAATAAAGTTGAGTTTTAATTTAAATCACAAATTATGACCATCCGCTGACTTCTTTAACTCCAATTAACCAACTAAATTTCATTGGTTGCATCCTAACAATTACATAATTATTTTTAATGATCTTATATATCTGTTGAGTTTTTAATCTCTTGTTAATTTTTGGTTCTGCAACTATCTAATTAAATAATACTAAACCTTCCATTTATCACTTTGATATATCAAGGTGCGTAAACCATTTTTGAAACTCTGAGCTTTTTTAATTGGAATATTTAATTAATAAATTGTAAACTTTTGCAAATGCATTAAATTCTTCCCTTATTCAGAGAGCCACCCTACAAGCATTAGTGGAGTCTTCTGTTTTAACGTTGAATTATTTTGCATAACCAAATTCCAGGCGCCGGCAGAAACATCCATTACAGTTCCGACTGAGAGTTAGTTGTTTTCAAACATTCTGTTCCAATCTCAGAACTTCCAATTCACGGTAAAAAAAGCTCGACTAATCTTATTTATTTAAATTAAATATTTATATTATTTTATACAAGTTATTTTTCGACCCAGTAAATCATATCACTAGAAATAAACGTTTCTTCAACCTACGGTATACTTATTACAAAAACTCAATAAATATATCTCAACTAAAACGACTTTAAGTTGCAAAGGACTCACCGTTTTGAGCAATCCAACCACTTGTTTTGTCAGTGGACGATTGTTTCGCCTCCGTGTCCTGAGGGCATCATCAGCACAGTTTTAGGAGTTAAAACATTTAGTAGCGAACTGGTAATTGTTATTGTCGAAACATAAAGTACACCAACGAATAAAACATACACGTCTTACGCCACGCTCACGAATAAAACATTTAAAGGCTTGAAACCGACCCTAACCTCACTTTTTACTTTTAAACGCTACGAGTTTTGCCGCACTTTAAGTTATACCCTCATGCTCGTAGTTTGAAGTTACATATCATTTAAACTGTAACATTACCCGTTACTCCTGATCAGCAAAAGGTATATCTCTGTATAATAAATAATTTAAAAAAACATGTTAGAAAATTATTAATATTTTAAATAAATATGACCCATCTGGCTTCCGTAATAAAGAAAATGTCGATACGTTCCTTCTAAATTCTAAATTCTTATGTTTGTATATATTTTTACTTTACACAAATTTTTAAATAATTTGATTGAATTTAGGAATTTGTATTGAATTATTTTATTAAATAATGTTATTGCATAATATAAATTAATGTATTAACATGGTGGTACAATAAAATGTAATATTTTATTTATAAGTTATCAATCAATCCACAGTGATAATACTCCAGGGGCATTCGATGAATTAATTCAACATAATAAATTATAACGAAATAATCAAATGAAAGTTTTACTATAAATATTGTTTTAGGTAATCCTTTCATAATCTGCATTTTGAAAATGAGTATTTTAATAGTGTGGTTACCTTAAATTATTTATACAGAAATAATAAACAAAACCCACCTTCACAGAAAAACAGAAAAACATAATTTGTAGTAAATAAATACCATTCAAAAACTAAATAAGGTAAATTAAAAACAATGTTTTCTTATAATTAACTGAAAATGAACTCCTGGAAGAGCAAATAAATCCAAAGGTGAATCAAATAAAGATCGAAATAACCAGTCTGCGTCCTATTGGAAACCTCTTTTAATTTTCTTTTGATAAGTTATATCCTGAGCTTACGGGACTTGGTAACTCTGGTTTCTACACAAAAGGAGGATAATTCTTTACAACAAATATTTTTTCCCCTTGGATAAAATTTCAAGCTCAAATCTCATATATATATTTAATATCTTCCTTCGATTGTCAAACTCTAATTTCACTGTCAACACCAAATCTAACAATAATTCTCATCCAGCCTCTCTTTGTTAAATATTAAAGTACCAGATCCCCTGCTCTTATCTCTAGAGATGCCATGAACTCATACTCAAACTCTTAAAAACATAGCTGTTCACCTAAAACACATTTAAACAACTAAAAGCTAAAGTATTGTCACAGCTCTGCTAATGTATTCTCTTCTCTGCTGAATCAATTTGAATAACGAAGTGTGAAAGAACCAGAGACTTTTGCTTATGTTTCTCCTTTTTCTCATTAATCCTCATTTAAATAATCTCGTTGAAATATTCGTACTTTTAACGCTCTTAAGCCGATTTCAAAAATCGTTAAAATATGGAAATATATATAATATACCGGGTGTCCACAAAGTCTTGGTCTGATAAGGAAACCGCATAGTATGAAAACGAGTGATAGTAGGATAAAGATTTACTAACAGAAATATCAGGCAACTTCTTAAGATTTTATAACTATGTACAAACTTAATACACCTCTACGTGTGCGCCTCCAGTGGCCTGCAGATCTTCTAGACGTCTTTTCAGTTCGTCCCAGGTTTTAGTCAGCATATCCTGGGTTACAGACGCCACAGCATTTCTGATTCTCTCCCTCAGTGTTTGTAAATTAGGAACCGGGGAAGAATAGACAGTGTCCTTGACAAATCCCCACAAAACGAAATCCATGGGGGTTACATCGGGGGAACGAGGTGGCCATTTCGTCGGGCCATCACGCCCGATCCTGCGTCCGGGAAGTGGAGATTTAAAAAATCCCTCACACATTTAGCCCAATGAGGCGGTGCACCATCTTGCTGGAAAATTATCATAGGTTGCAGTTCTATAAATTGAGGGACTACATACAACTCCAACATATCCAAGTAAACAAACCTATTCACATGTTCTTCCGCAAATAAAAATGGTCCAATGATTCCATCATGCATTACACCGCACCAAACATTTAGTTTTGGGCTGTCCCTTTCATGTTCAATCACGATCCTGGGATTTTCACTCCCCCAAATTCTACAATTGTGTCTGTTAACCTTCCCACTTAAATGGAAAGTGGCTTCATCAGAAAAACATATAAGTTTCTAATAATTCTCATCAAGTTCCAATGAATCATTTGGGTAGCAAAAGCAGTTTGGAGGGGAAAATCATTTGGCTCAAGCTTTTGAACAACCTGCATTTTATAAGCAGTGAACTTAGGTTCCTTTTTCAAAATTTTGTGAAGAGTAGAACGTGGGATATGTAACTCTTGGCTAGCTTTACGAATTGACTTACGAGGATTGTGCTGAAATGTTTGGGGCACGACATCTACCGTTTCTTCAGGGGTGCGGAGGCGTCCAGTGCATTTCTTGTCGCATACACTGCCTCCTTCCCTAAAATGCGAATACCACCTCTTGATGCTTCTTCCATCAGGAGCAGGTCTTCCAAATGTTCGCATGAAAAGTCGTCGAACTGCTATAGGGGATTGGGTTTCGTGAAACCACAAAACACACTGTGATTTCTCTTGTAAACTCACCATTTCTGATTTGTTATTGTATTGAATCATAACTGTATTGTTGTCAATCAGCTGTGATTAGGTGTTACCAACTTAATGAAATAAAACTTGATTGAATTCCCTTCAAAACAAGGCATAGAAATTAAGTGTGACTCTAATGGTTTTCCTACAGCAAAGCTATTAAATGAGGCCAAGACTTTGTGGACACCCGGTATATATGTTTCATGTTAAAACTTAGCTAGTCTTATTAAAAACCCTAGTTAATTAAGTAATAATTGAATTGTGTATTAGATTTTACTACCATTTTTCACTTCAATCAATATCCAATCAATGTCCAACACAATGCAAATAATACACCGATCGAGAATTGATTAAGCGTAACTAAAACATGACATTTAAAAAAGTATCATTATAAATGTTAGTTAATGAAATAAATTTTATCGTTTTCAGTAGTCTAAGTTTGAAAATAAATAATCGTTCTTCAGCTATACATTAAGCTAATCTGTAGGAACTTTATAGACAACTTTAATCCTTCCTAATAAGAATATTCTGGAATGGAAGGACTTCAAAAAAACCTCACAGTGAATAAATCAAACAAAATGGTAGAATGTAAAATCGTTAAATGTAGTAATAGTTAATCAGATTGCTGTTTTATTTTATTTTATTTTGTACAAAATAAATCGGATGAGTTCATCAATGAAAACATAAAAAAGGCTATTCGATTCTTGTATGTCTTCTTGTATTTAATTGAGAATGGTCTAAAGCTACGTGCCTAAAATGTAAATGTATATGTTTGATCCTTTTGGTTTTTAGTGATGAGTTTTGACTTCAGTTCAACAGGTTCAAGAGACGGGCAACTCGCTAGTCTACCGATTAGCGTCTTGGAACTCAGTTCAAGGGGTCACGGGTTCAAATTCCGGGGTCCCCACAGAAATTTGAGGAGTTTGGACCGCTTTCGCTAAAACATTTGTGTACTCTATTAACAACAATGCCGTTGGGGAGAAAAAAAGAGGTCGCGCGTTCAAATCCCGAGATGTTCACATCAGTAAAGCTTGGATCGCTTTCCCTAAATCCCTCTCAAAAGTAACTCTCTAACAAATTGCATCTGGCGTAAAAAAATAATCTAAAGGGCGTACTCCTTTTACTGCTTCGCCCTGCTATCCGCGTACGATGGGAACCAGGTTTACTGATTTTAATAGTTTGCTAGTAACAAAACCTTACAATAACTCTCACACGGTAGGTCGTCTGGATGCTCAGCACTATTGACGTGGGGCTTAATTAGCCAGTCGTTAGAGTAGGTAAGTTCTCGTTATATTAATTGGTTTTAGTCGTAAGCTAATATTAATATATGATTTTCCATCGAATAAACTCCTTTGGTAAAAGAAACGTTAAGGTACGTGGATCACAGGAACGAAGCTCCTTTGCATTCAATTTCCATTTCAAAGAAATATAATTTTCTTTTGAAATGAAAAATAAACACAGAATCGTGCAAATTATATTGCATGTAAGCGAGTTCCATTTACAAATATATATGAAGTTGGCTAAACAATATCAGACGAAAGTTATATTTTTTCAGTTGTTATTTTCCCAATAGAAATTAAGTTTAGGAACTTATAGACGAATCAAATTAATTATTGTAATTCTTTTATAAAGTTAATAAAATTAGAGTAAAAAGTAGTAGAATAAACATTTGACTCAGTTAGGCAGTTTTTAAAAGATTACGTAAACATTTACGAATAATTAAGTTTAAATTAAACCAGGCTTATTCATCCCGGTTTCACGGAGAAACCTCTTGTTATGAACTGTTTAGACATGTCGTGGAGAATAGTTACGTTGGGACTGCTGCATTCTATGACGGTCCAGTAATAACAATAGCTTTAGTTTCATCTCAATTGTTTGGAGTCCCTAAGTCCCTGAATCATTATCTGATTGTATCACTAACATCATTATCAAAATAATGGGAGAAGTCTGACGTCGTCATTACAATGTTGGCGGCCCTTCTTTGCCTGCTGTTAAGCATAAGAGAGGTTCCATACTTACGTGTTATGCCATGCATTACCTAATACCCCCGTCGCAGCAAACCTGGGGACTCAGCGAATTTCCAATGCATAATATTTGTCTGAATTCCACATAAAGCCGCAAACCAAGTTTCATAAAAATTTATTCACATATAAGCGATTTTAATTATTCTCCATAAGAATAACTTTGGTAATGAGTATGTAGGTTTGCTGAAACAAGGAACAGAAACAATTGGTTTTTATGCAAATATAAATAGAATTTAACTAGGCGAAGCCACATACTAAGTTTCATCGATATTCAATCATAAATAAGCGATATATGACATTCTAGTTATTCTCCATAAGAATAACATGGGGGCTGAGAAAGCAGGTTTGATGCAACAAGGAACAGAACAATGGGTTTTTATATAATTATTAATATAACTCAACCAATTGAAGCTACATACCAAGTTTTATTAATTTATGTTCATAATTAAGGGAGTCAGTACATTTTACTTATTCTCCATAAGAATAACATGGGGGCTGAGTACGGAGGTTTGCTGCTACGGGAATAATCAACAAAAAATCATTTTTTTGTGCAAATATCAATATACCAGTACTACTTGAAGCCACATACCAAGTTTCATCAACATACATTAATAAATAATCGAGATATCAAATTTTATTTATTCTCCGTAAGGATAACATTGGACAACGTACTGTGTTTAGCACTTTGAATATCTCAGTAACTATTTGACGTAGATCAATGATCAAAACACCAAATTGTGCGTCCTTTTAAGCTCATTCAAATGATAAAAACTAAAATTTGACTTTTTTTAAAATTATATGTAAAAACTCAAAGAACCCGTTTTTGGGGTACTAAACCCCCCAAAATACCATTTTGGATAGGTCGATCTATCTGGTTTTCGAAATTTAAGTCGTATTTCCTGCTTTACACGTTTATATCAAATTTCATCACAATCGGATTATTTTTACGAGAGTTATCGTGCTCACGGACATATATATATATATTAGAGAATCAAATTCACAGTAGAAGACTACTATAATGTATAAGTATAAATAATACCCCCGTATCAGCAAACCTGCATACTCAGCGAATTTCCAATGCATATTAATTGATCTTAATACCACACAAAGCCACATACCAAGTTTCATAAATATACATTCATAAATAAACGATTTATGACATTTTAATTATTCCCCATAAGAATAACATGGCTGATGAGTATGCAGGTTTGCTGAAATAAGGAACACTAAAAATGGGTTTTTATACAAATATCAATATAACTCAACTAGGTAAAGCCACATACCAAGTTCTATTAATTTATCTTCATAATTAAAGGAGATAACACGTTACTTATTCTCCATAAGAATAACATTGGGCTGAGTATGCAGGTTTGCTGCTACGGGAACTATCAGCCAAAAAATGGGTTTTTGTGCAAATATCAATAGACCACAGTGAAATGAAGCAATATACCAAGTTTGGTCAGGATAAGTTGATAAATAAGCGAGATATAGAATTTTTCTTATCCTCCATAAGAATAACATTGGACAACGTACTGTGTTTAGCACTTTCAATATCTCAGTAACCAATTGACGTAGAGCAATGATTAAAACACCAAATTGTGCGTCTTTTTAAGCTTAACCAATGGAAAAAAAATTAAATTGTACTTTTTCAGAAATTATATGTAAAAAACTCAAAAAACCCATTTTTGGGGTACAAAACCCCCCAAAATACCCCTTCGGATAGGTCGATCTGTCTGGTTTTCGAACTTAAAGTCATAAATGCTGCTTTACACGTTTGCGAAAAGTTATCATGGTCCCAGGCCTAGGTCTTACCATGCCGACTACGATAATAGCTTCTTCCCTATAGGGGAAATTCGATAAAACAGTTTATTTATTGTGGCTAATCTTTCAATGTAATTAAACCGATTTGAAAATTATAGGAATGGTGAAAACGATCCATGAAATGCGTGTCAACCTATAAATTAACCCACAGAACAATGTATAACCATGCGTGCCGTTTATCGTTTACTGGCTGCTAAATCACGATCTGTTCACCTAAATTAGACGGAATAATTGATTACCAAACATTGCTCAGTTAGTTAGGTCAAACATTTTGTCCTAGAGGGCTGTAGTCGCAAAATAAATTACCAAAGTAGTGATCTAAATATAACCTGAGCAGGAATGTTTTTTGTTACAGGACGACTAAGATCGACAAGAAAACTCTTTTCATTTCTTATTTTCTTGTCAGTTAAAAATGGCAATGTTGTTAAGGTTTGCCAAGGCCTGTCAACCATCACAATTATACTTACAGACAACTTTTTACAGTAATGAATATCACCTTCATGCAACTTCAGTAACAAATAGTGAAGTAAAGAAGTTATAACTATGAACTATGAACTTGTTGACAGGTGATGCAGCCTGGTGTGTTCACTTAAACTTTATTTATTCAAGTTTTCTGATAACAGATATCAAATCGAGAGTATAATAAAGTTGTACATATATCTAATATTCGATTTAGTGGGGCGAGCCTCTGATAAGGTTAAGACTATTACCGTGAAAAGGTGTATTAGTATTGCGTGAGCTTAAGGTAAAAATTCATTGAAGCATAACGAACTGGGTGAAGATGTCCAGTAGATTAAATCGAAGAAGTGTTATGGGTTATCTTTTTGATATGGGGATATCGAAAGATGAAATAGTGGACGGATATAAAAACAATTTAACTAATAAATGAGTGCGCACGCAGAACGCTGACGTGAGGGAAGTGAATTTCCACATAACAAACTTTTAAAACTCGAAATCAGTGTAAAACATACATTTATTCCAATTTTTATTGACATCTGAAAAAAATTGATTTTTTGGCTCCTGATTTCATTTACCTGCAATGCTGTGAATACAATTTTGCCCATCAAAAGGTTAGGAGAAGGTCCAGTTAGGCTTGAAAGTAGACAAAAGTTGCTGGGAATGATAAAAGTACACCAACAAATGAATAACAGGCTTTTCTAATATAAAACCTCCATAAGTTAACGTAATGTGTTTGGTCGATACACATTTTCTTTAATAACTCGGGAAATAGTTATGCTAGAATGACAAGAGAGGAATTAAATGTTTCGCTTAACTGATTCCCATCTTTGTACATGCATTCATTCCACATCCGGGGCTTTTATGACTCTTTTTGGGCCCAAAAACTCGAAATTTGAAAGATTAATCCCCAAAAAAGGGGTTTAAAGTTTTCCAATTGTTTTGCCTAACGAATTTGTCTAACCGAATATAGAAAGGAACGTCCCTACCAAATTTGAAGTAAATCGGACAAAAAATGCGACCGCTAGAGTGAAAACACTCACAATACACACACACACACACACACACACACACACACACACACACACACACACATATATATATATATATATATATATATATATATATATATAACATTTTGAACGATCCCCCAAAATGCGTTCAGGGGGTCATGTTAGGATCTTCTATGGTGGTCCCGGGCTTAATTTTCACCGTGCTAATAGTTCAATTTCCATAGAAAATTCACTAATAGCAATAATTCGTTACAAACTGAAAATGTTTGAAAGCACGTAATTATTTTTATGTTCCTGAACGTTTTGTTACATTTAATGTTACATGAGGAACTGTATGCACTTGCCAAAAGTATCTAAAAAAGTGGTTATTTCTCTAATAGTTGGCTTGGCCATGTATCAGTTTTGATATGTTGTGTTTATTAATATGGAAGTCAAACTAAATACTAATTACGGTTTCTCCCTCTTAAAAACACAGTAATACTATTGATAAAGTTAGAATTGTTATATGATTCTATGATTATTATATTTTTCTATATTACCCGTCCTTCGCTCAAAGAAATAAGCTGATTAAAATTTTGTAAGCTGCAACTGTGTATGTTTCTGATCCATTAAACCTTTTGCTCAAAAGACTAGCATAGTAGCCTTTTAAGGGCGGCTGGGGCGGAGCCATAAGGGATTGCCAAGATGGGAATAGGCCTGTATGTAGCCCAGATACATTGTCCACCTACAAGCACATTTTAAGCTCAATTGGTACAGCAGTTTTTACTTTAAAACAGGACATACAATTCGACAGCCAGACACCATCATTCTTTTATAAATGTATAGTTTATTGTTCTACTACATTATCTTACTTAAAAAACCTTTTTGCTCTATGGATTTATTTTCGTTGTATCAAAATTCATGTAGGAAATTTGACAATCCAAACTGTTAAAAACTATTTAAAATTGCAAGATTCCAATTTGTGAGTATATGCTCAAAACACAATCAGCCTACTGTTATGATTTTGCACTTATTTTTATTATTAAAGAAATTATACCATAAATATCTCATGTTGCTTTGGAATTAGTTATAAAATGCTGTTCTTATACAAAACATTTAGACAGATGTTATATAATCTTGCATATCTACATATTTAGGAGAAAGCTAAAGCTAAAGCACGTGTGAAAACCCTAGGCCGTCCATAAGCCTAATCTTATTAACGGCCTGTTTTTACTTTCTCCCTCTATACATAGTATATGGAGAAAGTATTGTTTTCGTCAAAATTTTCGAATTTGAGTTGTTAGTGGAAATATTTGTTTTGGTGCTCCCTGAACCCAAAAAAGTGGTTTTTACGTGATGTCTGTGTGTGTGTGTGTGTGTGTGTGTGTGTGTGTGTGTGTGTGTGTGTGTGTGTGTGTGTGTGTGTGTGTGTGTGTGTGTGTGTATGTGTCTGTGTGGATGTGTACAGAGCTAGAGCCCTAACCAATGGTCCGATTTTTATGAAATTTGGTATGTAGGTACTAATTCACGATATCTGCGGCATTTTTTCATCTTTTGAATTTTTGATTTTTAAGGGTAAATATCCCCCAAAAACTGCCAAAAAACATGAAAAATCAAAATTTCTCAAAAAAAGCTCTGACGATTTTGATTAAACTTTAGTCGTTTGTAGAACTTACTACCCGCATTCCTGTAAAGATTCGGGATCAGAAATTACAGGACTGAAAACATCAAAACTCAGTTTTTATTTTTCATGAAAAGACATAAAAATAAAAAAAAATACTATTCCCCATTAAAAAGAGGTCAAAAAACTAAATAATTTAGTATTTTGAATTACTATTCTACGATTGCTGGTTTCGGAGAAAATTGAAATTTTCATTTTGCGGTAAACGCAGTACGTTGTCCAATGTTATTCTTATGGGGAATACGAAAATTACTATTTCTCTCTTATTTACTGAAAAATTTCTTTCAAACTTGATATGATTGTCAATTTAGCATTGACCAACAGAGGAAATTCGAAATATGTTGCCCCTTAATAACCCTGGGGGGGAATAGGGGGCATTTCCCCTCTTAAAACCACGAGTGTAGCAATGGATTCTGTAGTGCCTCCAAAGCAGGGATTTTGGGTGGATGTTTTTTTAAAACTACTTGTTTACACGATTTTTTGTACATTCGACCGTGCTTTCAATTCTATATTTAGTAATTAAAAAGTAATTTATTCGTTAAAGTTGGGCTAAAAGGGAGAAAGTATTTGTCAGTTTCCTGATACCGTTTATTTCAATCGTGCAACGCACTGTAATGATTTCTTGCATCACCATTATAAGTTTTCTCTTATCATGAAAAATAATTAATTAATTTTTACAATATTATTACTAAACGAGTGACATAAACTCTGTACTATTACCGCTGCAGACGTTGGTAACGAAGATAGGGATTGGCGTATTTCGTTTTAACCAATCGTCTGACAGTCATCCAATTATGTTTGTGACCCAGACTGCAACACGAATTGAATGTGATCGTTGCGTTTTATCTTGTTTTACGGTAAAATAATGTGAAAATCCTATTATTCAACAACATTTTATAATACGAGAATGATTAATTTTGTACATTGAAATCAAGTGAAATTTTATAATAATGTAATATATAAATTTGTAAGAGTTTATCTGGCCAACCCATTAAAAATATATTGTGTTTATATTTGTGTTTGTCTATTTATTGCTTACACATAAATCTAATATGCATATTGGGTAATAAGTTAATATAAGATTCCTTAAAAAAATGAATGTTTACAATGAATCTTGTGACAATACCTTTAGATTTTTGACATTTTAAACTATAACATTTTTAAAGTATTTTTAATGATGTATAATAGATTAAGTTTATTGAATTTTATGACTTTAATGGTTTTTGCCACCTTTTTGAGGAATAAATGTCAAGTTTCCATTTTAAAATTTGTTATAAATACTGAAGAAAATATTTCAAAAACTACGATATTTCTTAATCCTACATAATGTTTTTACAAAAAATTGAATTACCACGAATTAATAAAACGTAACATCTAATTAATAATATTGATAATTTGTGTTCTTTCGCAGAGGAAATACACTTTGCGCCTCTATTATTAGTTTGTTTTAATTTATAATGTATTTTTAATACTGCTAAAAGGTGTTTTATAAAATGAAATTGAGAAATTTCCGGAAATAAGGTTTCTCACTATTATAATCTGTAGTTTTAAACAAATACATTCTTACTGTAACCTGCCACATCGTTATTGAAAATTTCTGTTCAATTATTTTGCTTGGCTGAATTTCATTAGCCGCCGGATATCCATTAATGTTTTCAAGAGTTGTTTTCAAACACTCTTCTCCTCCCCAGAAATATCCGCCACTCTTCCTCTGATTAATAAGTTAAAATAAACTACATTAAAACTATTTCAATATTTAGTTTTATGATTATTTTAGTATTTTACTACTCGTAGGCTCAAGAACCATTTGCAAGCTTCACAAGCTTAAATATAAGACAATTGAATTTGTTTGTTCTGATGCTATTCTTGGTTACCACAAAAGGAAACATAATATTAGCACACAATGATGCAATGTAAGCGCAGAGAATTGCTTAAATAACTAGGTGTCAGGTGTAACATTAGTTTATGTGTATATTGTTTAAATGGCAAATATTTTTTTTTCATATACTTATGGTTGTAATATATATGCACTGTTTTACTTTTGCTTATTAATTTTAAAATTTAAATAAATCAGGTCCTGTAATGGAATAATGTATATTTTAAATATCGCTTATTTGTGAATGTGTTTCTTATGAATCTTGGTAAGTGGCGTAATGTGGTATTAATACATACCTGTATATTCATTAGAAATTAGCTGAGTACGCAGGTTTGCTGCGACGGGGGTATTGTATAACCACATTAGCACCAGTCTTGGATAATTGCAAAAATTGTACTGTACTATTTAACCATATTGAATATGCATTAAAGATTTTAAGTTGATTCAAGATTTTAATGTACATTCATTTAAATAGTTAACTTTTCAAATAAACGTCAAAGATAAGATTAACATTGGAACTTTGCTAAGCAATTTCCTGGGGCCTTAGAACATCGGTCAACAAGACCTTGTGTTTATTGGGAGTTATTAGCTTCCTACAAAACTTAAGCCCAATCAGTCCAGAAGGTTATTGACCGACAAAACTACAGTCTTCTATATTACGTGGTTTCTATAAAGTGCATGTTAGGCAATACCTAAAGATTAGTACCTATCAAGTACACTCTTTGACACCTGCGATATTTTATGGAACACTGATTACATTTAAAGAAATTAGTTGTAGGCGTAGACAAATTCCAGTACCAATTTAACCCCAGTCTAATTTTTTAAATCTGCATATTTCAGGCCTATCAATTATTTAATATTTATGTAGTTTTAGCGAATTTCTCCTACAGGAAAGAAGCTATTACCGAAGGTCCCATGGTAAGACTTAAGCCCGAGACCATGATAAATTTTTTCTGTGGTCCCCAGGTGCAAAAAAACCATTTGTTCAAATTTTTATAAATGTATATAAGGGGGGTTTTGTGTGTGTGTGTGTGTGTGTGTGTGTGTGTGTGTGTGTGTGTGTTCGTATCCATAAGCACGTTAACTCTCTCTTAAAAAAGGTCCGATCTCAATTAAAATTTGGTAGAAATGTGTAAAGTACCATTTATTTGAACGAGTTTGAAAACCAGACGAATTGCATCATCCAAAGGTTTTTTTTAGCAAATTTTCCCTATAGGGAAGAAGCTATTACCGTAATCGGCATGGTAAGACCTAGGCCCGGGCCCATGATAACTTTTAGTTTTGAGGTCCCCAGACCCCAAAAACACCATTCGTTTGAAACGAATATATATATATATATATATATATATATATATATATATATATATATGTCCGTGAGCACGATAACGCTCGTAAAAATGATCCGATTTTGATAAAATTTGGTATAAATGTGTAAAGCAACATTTATGACTTTAAGTTCGAAAACCAGCCTTATCGCTCCATCCGAAGGGGTATTTTGGGGGGGTTTTGTATAAAAAAATGGGTTTTTTGAATTTTTTACATACCATTTTTGAAAAGGTCAAATATTGCTTTTTACCATTGGATTCAGCTTAAAAAACACACAATTTGGTATTTTGATCATTCCTTTACGTTAATTAGTTACCAAGATATTGAAAGTGCTAAAATTCCAATCCTTATGTTCCAACACAGTACGTTGTTGGAATTCTAAAATTCCAACACAGTACGTTGTCTAATGTTATTCATATGGAGGAAAGGAAAAAAATTATATCTCGTTTGTTTATGAACGTATACTGACGAAACTTGGTATAAGGCTTCATCTGGTTGTGGTCTATTGATATTTGCTCAAAAACAATTTTTTTGTCAAAGACTTCCGTAGCAGCAAACCTGGGTACTCAGCCCCAATGTTATTCTGATGGAGAATAATTAAAATTGTATATACCGCTTATTTGTGAATATATTTTTATGAAACTTGGTCATTGGCTTTATGTAGTATTAAGAAATTTATATCTCCATTGGAAATTCGCTGAGTATGCAGGTTTGCTGCGACGGGGGTATCTTTAATGTACCAGAGACAACACTTCCAATATGGTGAAGACAACGTTGGAATACTCTTCGAAAGTTTATTATTATATCTTTGGGATTTTAATGATCCTGTAACTTTTCTGTTTAAGAATTTTACGTTTAAATTATTTACAGAATAATCATAACCGAGCTAGTTAAAAACAATATAACAGGCTGGGTTCATTTTGCAATAAAATCTAAATAAAATCGTAAAATTATAATTAATATTTTTCATGAAAATGTTAAATTAACTGGGTGGTATGAATGGATCTCTTTATTGAAGGAATAAGACATTCACTCAGGTAGGAGGTTCAGTATAAGAATTGGTCTGGTTTTGCATTCGATTTCCATTTCAAAGGTCTAACTTTTCCTTTCAAATACAAAATAAACATAGACGTATGTAAATTAAAGGTTTATTCAGAACCTTTTTCAGATTGTGATTAAAAAACCATTTTGGAACACCATCTTTTCAATAAGCGTTTTCATTACTGATTAAAGATATAGTTCGGAAAATCGTAGTGCTTATTTCGGAGCCATCGCAGTTCTTGATACTTTAATGCTTTATTGGCTAACTTTAGAAAGTTTAAGTTTGAACATCATTAAACCATAAGTTGCTTGAAGCGGGTTAAATAACTTATAATTGACTTTAGAAACTTCGTGAAAATATTTGTACTTACGCCAAGTATATCTTGACATTATATTTTACAACTTTGGCGTTGCTAATTTACATAGGTTCTCATATCTGAGATTAATGTCGTAATTAAAATATTCCTTTTTGTGGTTACTGTCCTAGGTTTTTGAATATCGGTCAGTACTAATAACTGTATAATAGAGTAAATCATCCTAATTATAATTATAGCATAAATCACCCTACATATAAAATAAAATTAGATTCACTTTTTGGTAATTTCCCCTTCCAATGTTACCTTCCATACTTACAAACCAGACATCTTAAGTTAATGAGTTCTATGTTAAAATGATATTCAAGATTGTCAGTCCTACTCCTATTACATCAAAATCGTAATGTGTACAATGACTAGGTAAAAATACCTTTTTAATTGCCTAAAGAGTTGATTTATTGAATTGTTAAATATATACATCCCGTAAATATATACGGGGATCCAGAAAAAAGGTATTAACTTAATGTTGATACTAAATTTTAAATTGTTAGGTAAAATAAATAATAGCTATCCAATATAAAATAAACTACAAACAATTTGTTTAATAACTGAACAAATTCTTTAACTGTAAAACCATATAAATCATAAAATATCACGTAACAATCCATATCATCGCACTTAAATGATACACTCTAATAATTCTACCACCACGACCTGACATTTTAAACGTCAATTATCATTTTAATCAAATAAATTTACTCTTGATAATTTCAAATAGGATATTGTAATGCATGGGTTTTACTGGGGTGAGCGAGATTATATCACCTCTACTTGCGTAAATATTAATGGACTATATTATATTAATTAGTATTATTTTGTTAATCAGAATAACTAATGGAATTAAACACATAGTTTTGCCATTACAGTACAAGAGTGAATTAGTTGATTAGTGATTTTCTAATTATAATTTTTCAACCCTTAAGTGTGAGGCAGAAATTAAACTAAGTGATTTATCTATAACGTGGAAGATACATTCACGTTAGGGATGACCTAAGAGGAGGTGAGGTTTCAATCAGGATATTGCGACAGACAGTGTCGGAGGTGAATTATAGTGGAGGGGTGAGAGGGTGAGATGGACTAGTAGAGTGGGGGGTGGAAGAGTGGAAGGGGAGAGGAAAGAAGAAGAAGGTTTTGTAAGAGGCTATCCGATACGGACAATCTTATGTGCAATGACGGTTTATTGGTGATAGTATATTATTTAATCCGTGTCCAAGATTAAAACTTTATAAATATATTCAAACAAAATTTCTTTAAAATGTCAACAGTTAATGCAATTAAACTAACATAAAATAAATTTTTCAAAAATAGTTCAACTATAAATAATTCAAATTTGTTTGCAAAAGGTATTCGTCTTGATCTTTTGAGAGATTGTCTTGGTTCATTTTTACCCGAAGTTGTAATCGTTGTTTAGTGAAAAATTCCGAGGCTTCAACTTATACTTTTTATTAATTACAGAATGAGCTTACATATGTACAGTACCCTGCGATGATACTACCATATGAAGTTGATAGCGTTATTATTAATAATGATCTTTTTACGTCAAAGAAGCCCTCACGGCATGTCCTCATAAAATGAGTTTTTAAATTATTGTTTGATTGAATTTATTGAAATGAACTTCAGTTTTAATCGTGAAAAATTTTGATTTAGCTTGTGAAATGATTTGTACAGTCTCATTTCTAAAAGTGGGGAAATAATTTATATATATACTTTTCATTTTTTGGAGGGCAAATCATTTGGTTTAAAGAATCCATGAATAAATTTAGTTTTAAAATCTATACGGCTTTATAATTATTATGTATTTAAGGGATGCTTAAAAAGTTCGACTATCATAACAAAATAAAACTATTTCTACTCTAATTTATTGGCAAACAGTACATCACCCATCTGCCCCTGACAGTCGTTCATCCAACGCCCACCGCCCCAGACCTGGTCTCGTTTTAGATTCTTTGTTGTCCCATCTGCCTTCACAAGCTCTCACAGACCGAGTTGGTGTTAATAAATTTTAACAGTCCATTTTCTCATCATGCAAGTTTCAAACAGTTTGTTACAGTATTTAAATTTTATTTTTAGTGTGCTAAATTTTTTGTTGTGATTCACAAAGCTGGGAAAAGTAGTCGGAGGTACGATTTAGATACAAAACCTGATGAAATGCGATGACGCACTATTTCTGTAGACTCTAGAGGAGGTTTTTAGTGGGTATGGTACCTATTTTAAACTAGTAACAGTCCACAGGCAACTTGCGTTTTTATTCCTTTCTTTAAAAGGATCGGCTACAGCAATCTGTATATTTAACTCAATCCATTTACCTCAAATAAACTATAGGTTTTCTACTGATACAAATAAGCACTCATGTTTTATGTAGCGCAAGATTTATGCGTTGAAATAGATGTATAATTATTTTTTACTAGCGATCGCCCAGAGGTCAAAATTTGACCAAAAATAATTCTACGCAAACCCAAAGCGGCTTATACGAATCATTGCTGTTTAATGTTTTGCCACATCTTGCGTGAGCAGTGTGAATTTGAACCAGTGTCCTTTTACTGAACTTCACGAAAAACCTCTCTTCCTCTCTATCCCTCTCCCCCTTCCACTCTCACCCAGGTCTAATTTGTTTAACGTGGAGTTAAAACGGATAAGAGAAGGGTGTTACCATTCCAGTAGGTAGTAGTATATTTGATTTACATTAATACTGAAACATCTGTTCTTACTGTTTGATAGGATTTGTTATATCAGCTGTAAAATATAGAATTATTCAATCAATAACTACTCTTCCATAAGATTAACATTGACACTTTGAAACCCAGTGGGGCATAGCCCTGAGAGGAACGAAGTAAATTATAATGGGTTTCTAGTTTCTACTCATCCACAGGACAATACCTTTCTAACGGTATGCGGAAATCTTTCCTACGATGAACACAAGCTGAGAAAAAATGAGGGGCAGTTTTGTGCTTGCCTATCAATATAAAGATGACTCTAGTACCCGAACAGTTTGTATGTTATTTTATAAAACTATTACAAAACCGATTTAATTTAATTTCCTATACATCTAATGTATAATGTTTTACTTATTGAATATTCTGTAAATAGTAATGTTACCTCATAATATTTAGCCATGTTAAAGCGACTATTTAAAAGCGGTTGCTTACTCTCTACTAAAATACCATTTCTGTTAAAAAAGGTTTGTGGCAAATTTGTTTTTGCGTTTTTACAACTACTATGTTTTTGTCCAAAGTCAACAATAAGTGTAATAAAACTAACAACAAACTACATTTTTCATAAATTGTTTAGCTACATTTAGTGCCTTTTTAAATTTGGAACACCTTTTATAAATAGAATACGTGGATACGTTACACGGTTATCGGTAGTACGTTTAAATTATTGGAGTTTTATACAATGTAACATTAAAGAGATTAAATATCTCGTGGATTTAAAATAGTTTGTCGCCAAAGTAATCCACGAGACCACTAGCTAGGAAGTCCTAAGGAGATGACCTTCTCAATATGCCCCTCCTAACCTTACCCAATCGCTTTCCTGTCGATTCTATTCAATATTCTTTCCCTCCTTTTCTCTCTTCTTTTCTTTTCTCCTCTCCTCTACTCCACCTCAACTCCTCACCCTCATTTGTCTTAAATGCATCAACTAAGTAGTCAATCTATTACCAAATGAATTTAAATTCTATCCGTTAATCCGTTATTATCCTGTTACACATAAGTTAATATTCAAGACCAATATTCAGAGTTTTAGTATAATAGTAGGCAGTGGCCAGTTCCCCGCAAAGGATTCTTGCAGTTGTAAAACCAGATATTTCAATAATTAAACATTTACTTAATATTAACTTTGTCATTATAAAATATATCAATCTTATTATTATTTTATTATCTCTTCAAGACACCGACGCAACCTACTAGCAGCTAAAAATACACACGAGCCACTGGAAGCGGAGACATTTCCTACGTGAGCACTGCCAAGTGTAAAACTTTGAAATCACACCGAGCGCTACCCGTGGAAAATTTTAAAATCACAGCACCGTCTACTGCTTGATGAATTGTAACTTTTACTTAGTTCGATACGCTATGGTAGTCTAATGGATATGGCACTGGATTACCGATCATGCGGTCCCAGGTTCATTTCCGTCTTTTCGTGTTTACTTTTTGAGGTACCAATTTTTGTTATATTTTACATAAACCCATTTTTGTAATATGTTCCAAAGAAAAGAGCCACCATACAGCGCTCTGCGGAGTTAAGGTTAGATTATATTATAATTCTTTCGTAAATGTAGCGTAATTTTTTTGAATATAAGTAGGTTTTCTCTGTTTACATTAGAAAATCCTACATTTCACCGTTTTCTCATAATAAAGCATCTGTTTCGGGTAGTTCCTTCGTCATCGGACAAGTTCGGCTTCCTTCGGGTGGTAAATTCTCCGCTTCCAGTGGTTCGTGTGTCTTTTAGCTGCTAGTACGCAACCTTGGCGTATTTTAAAGCGAATATGAATGAATGATGAGTGTAGAGTGGGTGAGCTGCCTTGTGTAGCATTGTTACTGACTAAGACCGACTGATTCTTTAGCCAGGATCATTAATTAATAGCCCAATAACTATGGGGTAGGACGTATGATGATTTTAAATAGCTTAAATCATTTACATTAATACTCGTACACAGAACTACTTAGAGCAGTTTGATCAAAATTGGCAAAGCCATTCTCCCGTGACATGCGAACAAAATCTGATCATAAAAGTGTATAAGATGGACAGAAATTGGACCAGTTTAGACTTCTCTGTTAACTTCAAAATAACTCAAAATTCAAGATTGTGAGTTATGGGCAGACATTTTTGTTTTTATTCGGATATATCACTGAATTCTACAGAGTGCACAAGTTTCATACCTGTTTCCTAGTGTCCCTAGTATGAACCATTACGGATGATATTTATCTCATCACTGCATTTAAGTCTCTTGATATCCAAGCTCTAACACTGGATTGAACTCAAAATATTATGTCAAAACAGATTCGAATTGTATAAACTATGCAGCACGTCAAACTGTTCATAGACCTCAGATGACGAGGCAGTCACTCTAATTATGTTTCAGTAATGTATAAAGTATTGAACACAGACAAACTGAAACAAAGTTTATACGTCCATGAGCAATAAAAGGCAATAACAAAGAAAAAAGGCTGCGGCTCTTTTAAATTTGATTTCCTCTTTATAAAAGAAAAACAGAAATAAAGGCAAATGAATTTTGGCGGGAGAAATACAATGTTCCCGACTTTATTAGCTGTGTAGCGCCCGAGCTTTGATTGACCAATTGAAAATTTGATTGGCTTCTTGACAGTCACTCACGTTGAAGCCTCCAATTGAAACAGTGGATGGGATTAGACAAATCTTTATTTTAAACAAACCAAAACAAACCCTTTTATTAAATATAAATTTCGTTTAAAACCCGTTCGGTTTATATTTGTAAATTATAGTATTTTTATCCTTCAGAATATTAGTGTAAATGTGGGATATTATGATAATGTATAGTTTGGCTACTAAGATATAGATGGAACTTCATTATATTTTAAGATGTTTCCAAGTGACTTTATGTAGTTCTGGGGTGGCTCGTAGTATGCTACAACGAAACAAAAATTGATGCGCAATATCAAAAAATAGTATAGAAAAACTGACATAACAAATATAAAGCTAAAAATTTTAAATGAATGCTTTTTAATTTATGTGGTACAGTTTATGAAGGTAGTACTCTTAAAGGTAGGGAGTACCTCCACTAATCATTGGAATGCGACGTTGCCCTAGCTTGAATATTTCTGGACAAAGTCTCCACAGTTCAAGTACATGCATTTACTTCCGTTCACCATTAAAATGTGACGTTGCCATTTCACCAACTTGAATATTTTTCGGCAAAGTCTCCGTGGTTCAGGTGTATCAATATACTACCTCTACTCATCAGTGGAACAATGTGACGTTGCCATTTCACCAACTTGAATATTTCTGGACCAAGTCTCGTTGGTTCAGGTATATAATCTTACCTCCACTCATCAGTGAAACAATGCGACTTGCCTATTTCCAAAACTTGAATATTTGGACAAAGTCTCTACACTTAAGGTATATCTACATACCTCCACTCATCACTGGAATGCGACGTTGCCATTTCCCCAACTTGAAAAGTCCACGATAAAGTCTCCGTGGTTCAGGTGTATCAGTATACTACCTCTACTCATCAGTGGAACAATGCGACGTTGCCATTTCACCAACTTGAATATTTCTGGACCAAGTCTCGTTGGTTCAGGTATATAATCTTACTCATCAGTGAAACAATGCGACGTTGCCATTTCACCAACTTGAATATTTCTGGACCAAGTCTCGTTGGTTCAGGTATATAATCTTACCTCCACTCATCAGTGAAACAATGCGACTTGCCTATTTCCAAAACTTGAATATTTGGACAAAGTCTCTACACTTAAGGTATATCTACATACCTCCACTCATCACTGGAATGCGACGTTGCCATTTCCCCAACTTGAAAAGTCCACGATAAAGTCTCCGTGGTTCAGGTGTATCAGTATACTACCTCTACTCATCAGTGGAACAATGCGACGTTGCCATTTCACCAACTTGAATATTTCTGGACCAAGTCTCGTTGGTTCAGGTATATAATCTTACTCATCAGTGAAACAATGCGTCGTTGCCATTTCCAAAACTTGCATATTTGGACAAAGTCTCCACAGTTAAGGTATATCTACATACCTCCACTCATCACTGGAATGCGACGTTGCCATTTCCCCAACTTGAATATTCCCCGGTAAAATTCCACGGTTCCGGTATATCTGTGGTCTTGACACAGTGGGGACGTTACAGCACGCCAACTCCATATTGTCTGTCTGCCGCAGTCGGGTATTTCTGTCCCAGCCGTCTCGTCTGGTTCAGTTATAAACTCTTTGTTTATCCGGGGTGTTGTGACGCGAACACCCAAACACTGCTTTTGTTGCGCTCCCCACCGTGTCCTTCCCTGATCATTTATTCTGTTGCACTCATTATGTACATTCAGTTAATTTTTTGTTTGAGTTGTCGTGAGTATGTTTCACCATTTTCAATTAACTATTCTTGATGAAATTAAAAGATCTTTGTGAATTCCATACCCAATGGCATATCGTGGACATTTTTTAATACTTTTTGGTGGTGTAGAAAGGGGATATATCCTAAGGGAACATCCTAGGGGAAAGTCTGGCAGGGATATTGTAATACCATCAATGGAATGAATTACAGAATATTCTAAATGTCATGTTCATATTCCCTCGTAACCGGATTCAACATTTTGATTTCATAAAAAGCTTCCTATGGATTTAACTATAATAAAGATGTGTTCTAGAGTATATTAGAAGTGTTTTCTCTTAATATAACAACATTTATTAGTCTTAATAATAAGTCATGAGTATTGTTATTATTTAACTGACGCATCCGTAGTTGGTCAACGTCAAATTATTTTCTTCGTGAGTTTTAGAAGGGAGGGTACATAGTTAAGTCCTTGTATCTGGCAGCGTAACAGCAATATGGATACACAAATGAAAATATACCGTTACAGCATAATAAATGATTTTAAAAGATGGATAAAGTTATGGGAAATTGTGTATGAGTATAACAGGTTTTCTAACACTTTTCCAACTCCTCCAATTAAATAATTCCTAGACGAAGACCTCACAAGGCGGAAATCAGCTAGAAAAGTGCACGTCATAGACGGAAATGAATCAGCCAATCGCGTTGGAGATGGTGAGGGCCGTTTATTTCATCAGAGCTGCAATTTGTTGCAAGCGCCGCGCCGGATCGTCCATCTGATGACCTTTACCTTTCCCCACCCCACATCCACCCCCTCTATCATCCCTCTCGCTCTGTCAGCACCCACCCCCTTGCTACACCCTGTCCCCGTTACAATATATCACCTCAGACAGATATCCAGACCCCAATTTCCTGAGTGAAACCGCACTAGATCCTGTACTGCACTTACTTGCGATTTATTATTGAAATCTTGCTTTTCGTTTTATTGTTACGAAAAATAGATATTAGGTGCAGTTTTTAATTTCATTCGACATAATCTCACGGCTGCTCATATGAATAGTGGTATAGAAATTTAAATATGTAAACTGTAATCCCAGCCGTACATAAACTGTATGCTTACTGTGTTTGGCCACCGAAAGAACGTTTTTAGTAAATTTTACATGTATAGGCGTTCACTATATTTTTATTATATATACCATAAAAACCAATAAAACAACACAGAGTCACCAACTATAATAAAGAACTTCCAAGTTGGAGGGTTTAATATATACCGAGATTTAAAAATATTTTGAATTACAAGAAATATTTTCGGTAAGGAACATAATAAACTGCAGTTTTACTAAATTATTTGAAAGATATACAAGTTGTTAGCCTTAGGGAGTAAATAAAATAAAAAATACATTTGTACCTCTGGGGATATTTAATTAAAACATGTTTACATGAAAGGAGGTAAAATGGTGACTTTCGCTTGCCTTTTTGAAAAACGTATTAACTTAGTTCTATGAAATTTGTCCTCTGTTAAAATATAACTTCAGTTTGAACTCAATCTTTCCCATGCTGACACTGCTTGTTAATTTACTGGCGTACAGAAAATGATCGTATTTTATACTTAAAGTAAAGGCTCGTGTACTCTAATCAAACGTACGACAAACATGTTTGCTCAAACAGTTTTGTAGTGGTTTGAAGTACGTTGTGATGTGTGGCAAAAAGTGTTTCATGTATTTTCTAGAACTAGATTGTTTGACAGAAACCGTTTAATTTGTTTGTAAAAGAAATTGTAACAAACTTTTAACAATCTTTGTTTTGTTTTATTCTCAACAAATATGTTTGGAAAAAAATGTTTTCTCGGTGTGGACAAGGCTTAAGAAGCGATGCATTTTTAACTTCCTTAAAACACATTTTAGTTTATATGTGAGTATAAGCTACTTTAAAAGTGTTAAAAATGATGAATCTGATATTCCTAAAAATAACCGCTCTTTACTTAACATACAAACGTAAAAATAACGAAGTGAGAAATTATATAAATAAAATGCAAATACAGTAATTACCAAATATAAGGTATAACTTGAATAAACGTTCATCGTTTGCCTTTTCAGCACTAATGACCTATCCTGGTCGTTAGCTCCTTCCTAAGTAACTGTTCCTGCTCCTCATATCCTGCTAAATGACCTAGCAAAGTCAGACGTTACATTTCTAAATTAGTTATTATATTAATCTATCAATTATTATGCTTGTAATATAATACCTTTAAAAATAAATACATAAAACACCTACAAACTATGACACTTATTAGTGAATTTCCTATGGAAAAGTGAGCTGTTGGCATGTCCCGCACGGTGAAACTTAAGCCCGGGACCACCATAGAAGTTCCTAACGTGACCCCCTGAACACGTTTGGGGGGCCGCTAAAAACTTGATTTATGTCTATATGTGTGTGTGTGTGTGTGTGTGTGTGTGTGTGTGTGTGTGTGTGTGTGTGTGTGTGTGTTCGCACTCTAGCAGTCGCAAGTTTTGTCCGATTTACTTGCAATTTGGTAGAAACTTTCCCTTCTGTAAACAGTTGGACAAGTTCGTTGGGAAAAACAATCGGACAACTCTAACCCTATTTTTTGGGATTTTATTTTTTCAAAATTTGAGTTTTTGGGCCCACAACGGGTCAGACGAGCCCCGGATGTAGAATTTTGTGATATTAAATTATTGTTCGTAAAATTACAAAATTTTTAAGCCTTCCCTCATCAGTCTAGCATAAGTATTTACCGAGATATTAAAGAAAATGTTAATTGTCTTAACACAGTACGTTGTCTTATGGGGATTTTAATGGAAAAGGCTGTTTTTCATATCTTGATGTAGTTTTATCACCCCCAATTCCCTCAAACCAACTTGTTATCCTTTATTTATCTCCTCATAACCTTGTAATGTACAACATTGCCATCCTAATAGTGAATTTAAATATAACCAGGAACATCAAAACAGCCAAAAAATAACATTTTTCAATTTTCTAAAAAAAATTGACTAATGTTGTTTTAAACCATTTTTTAAAGATTTTTTAAGGTTTTAATGCGGAAATTTATTTCCCTCACGTCAGCGTGTTGCGTGCGATCTCGTTTAATCATACTTTAGTTGGTTCTCTAATTATTTACACTTTTATAGTTTAAAAAACTGTATAATTGTATAAACCAATTTTACTGTTTCTTATGACTACAAACCTTAATAATGATTTCTTTCAATGTGGTAGGTAAAAATATTTGTTATATTTAATATAAAGTTTATATAACTTTTGTGTTATTTAATACATTATTGCTGACATTTGCCAACACTGATAAGAGAAAAACAAGTTCACGACAAACTCACCTTCACCAATATTAAACTTTTAACAAAGAATACCTTTCGTATTTATCAAGTCCAATTCTGACATTTCAAAACATTATTCTAGAAAGTTATTTAAATCATAATATATTTTTAAAGTACAAAATAAGTGCAATAAATTATCGGGACGTTACAAATCTTACTAAAGTAAGAAAAAAATCGCATCGCTTAATTGGGCTTGATGAAATATCTTAATATATAAAACAAATTGGTGTTAGTTACAAATGTTGTGTTAGTTACTCAATAACGGCTGAACGGATTTAAATGACATTTTGCACACGGATAGTTTATTACCTGGATTAACACATGGGATACTTTTTACCCCGGAAAATGTGAAGGGCTCTGCCCCTTTTGCTTTAAAGTTTACATGTTATTCCTTATGGGAACATGTGTTTATCATTTTCTGCTTTTAATTAATAAACAGATAATGTTTCGTTAAAGCAGTTGTTTTTATAAAAAAAGTTTAACGTTCACATGTTATTCCTTATAGGAACATTTGTTTATTAGGAGTACATCCAAACATACTTGAAAGACATAAATATATGTTCATTATGGAAATAAAAAACCTACTTGAATGACAACTCTCATAATGGAAATAAAAAACTACTTGAATGGCAACTCAAACTAATTTTTCGATAGGCGAGTGAGCGTAGCGAACGAGCTCATATTGAAAATGAACGAGTATTTCACATACTGTCGTAAAAATTCAACGGCAGGACAACGTCTGTCGGGCCAGCTAGTTTATGTTAAATATGATTACAATTAATTGGAGGGAGTAATAATTAATATATAATTTTTCCTTACTGAAAAATATATATTTGTAAACAATTTTTTGTACATATATGGCAAACAAAATTGATATTTACTTCATTAATTTAATTTAAATTATTTGCAGTCTATTATCTAGGAATTAAAACAGGTTGACTTCAAGCAATATAAACCCGAACATATACTTGGTTGACACTTCGTTGGGCAACGTTTGGCTCAGTAAACAAGTATAATTAGTGCTGAGGGTTGCTGAGCCCTGCTGGTATAATTGCAAACGCGTGCTTTGATTAATTACTTGAAAGACTTTATACAGGTGTTTAGTGCCGGTTGAAAGATTTTAGTTTTTAAAACTTCTGTCAAATCATAATATTTTGTATTTGTTGAATTTTGAATTTAATAAGAACCTTTTGTTTTAGGAAACAGTTTTAAATAATGTAATAATTTCGAACACAGCTGCCAATGATATTTACAATGTAAAAATTAAACGTTTTTGCTATTTTACTTGACTAAGATTATTCAGAGTCGATAGTTTGAAAAACTATACACACATTTTTCTAATATAAAAATTTTAAGGATTTCTAAGCAATAATTGTATTATATACTCAATAGTAAATTTTTGTTACATATTAAATAATTCAAAACGTAATATCTTGATTTTTGATAACTAACTGGAGTTAAAGGTCCATTTGGTACGACACCATAACAAATTAAAATATTTTACTTTAGTAAACAGTTTTAATTTCCAGTTTCCTAACTGCTTTTATTTATATAATTACAATTTTATCTGTGCCTTTACCCACCTGGAGTTTGTATATTCGATTGGTAAACCTTTTAAAAAGGTAAAAGTTTATTTTATACATTAGACAATTCAACATGATGAATTTTTATAATTCCTTATATTATATGATACGTTTCCAAGTATAAATGTTGGAGAAAAAGTAGGCAAACAAAATAAACAGTTTAGAGTGGATGGTTTGCTGCATCACCTGCAATTATTTACCGCAGTGTCGTGGCGGCCGTCGACGACACATATTTCCTCAATCCTACAGACTCCTTTCCAGCAATCACCTCCATTCCACTAATCCTACCACAACCCACTCTACCTTCAGCCCTCAGCTACTATATCTTAGCCAAGAACATATATCCGTACTTAGATTTTCCTGTAGAAAACTTTACCATGAACTGTGTTAACTGTAAAATATATAGTCTAAGATTTTAGCTAACAATATACCATTTTCAGATGACACTGAAAACAAAAATGGTTAAGATTACCTGACCTTAAAGTTTTCTACTGCAATAGTTAAAAACTTGAAATGAGGGTAGGCCTGGAGTTGGAAAACCTTACTCGTACTATCTGAATCGTCTAACTGGTTAAACCATTCAAAATCTTGCAGCTGTCATTAGACTAAATACATTGTTCGTAACATTTTGAGAGGTAAAGAAAATCTTACCACAGAAAACTGTAAAACACCGTAGAAGGTTGACTACCATGTTAACGGCAGTTGCGTGCAAAACGGTTAGTTCGGTCAGTGGCCGCTTTGAACGCTAGTGGCGCTAGGTCGCTCAGATGGGGAGCATTCAAGTAGTGATGGGATTCACCCAGGTGAAAAAAAGATTCACCCGGTTCTTTTCTCTCAACCGATTCACCCATCTGGTCACTCATCCGATTCACCCAGTTCTTTTTCATTCAGTCGGTTAGGTGAATCACCTGAACAGCCAGAAACACTGGAACCTATTGCAGAACTGCTGGCATTTTAGATAACCGAAGAACTATGTGACTTTCCTGCTCCGTCACCAAATATCCTTGAAAGAAATGTGCAGCAAAAAGCCAGATTGCCAAGTGAGAATCGGCCGTTTATCTTTTTGTCTTGACATATAAATATTCCTTGACTCAATAAATACGGATAAATTATTATAAAAGGCGAAACCGGAACACAGGCTAATATAAACCACAAATCATTGCGCAATCACAGGTGAATTACTAGGATGTAGGCTCTTTCTCCCGTTGCAAAGAGCCCGGTTCAAACTCAGGTGAATCGTTCAGGTTAAAAGAACTGGGTTAATCCTAAAAAAAATCCTGGGTGAATAATCGGTCGGGGAAAGTAGTCGGTTATCGCATCACTACATTCAAGTACACCCGCAGCCATCCTCATGGGCGACCTAACTTATTCCACTCCACCCACTGCCATCCTCATGGGCGACCCGACTTACTCCCCACTCCACCCACTGCCAGCCTCATGGGCGACCCGACTTACTCCCCATTCCACACGCAGCCATCCTCTGGGCGACCCGACTTACTCCCCACTCCACCCGCAGCCATCCTCATGGGCAACCCGACTTACTCCCCACTTCACCCGCAGCTATCCTCTGGGCGACCCGACTTACTCCCCACTCCACCCGCAGCCATCCTCATGGGCAACCCGACTTACTCCCCACTCCACTCCACCCGAAGCCATCCTCTGGGCGACCCGACTTACTCCCCACTCCACCCGTAGCCATCCTCTGGGCGACCCGATGTACTACCCACTCCACCCGCAGCCATCCTCTGGGCGACCTGACTTACTCCCCACTCCACCCGCAGCCATCCTCATGGGCAACCCGACTTACTCCCCACTCCACTCCACCCGAAGCCATCCTCATGAGCAACCCGACTTACTCCCCACTCCACCCACAGCCATCCTCTGGGCGACCCGACTTACTCCCCACTCCACCCGCAGCCATCCCCTGGGCAACCCGACGTACTCCTCACTCTACCCGCAGCCATCCACATGGACAACCCGACTTAATCCCCACTCCACCCGCAGCCATCCTCTGGGCAACCCGACTTACTCCCCACTCCACCCGCAGCCATCCTCTGGGCAACCCGACTTACTCCCCACTCCACCCGCAGCCATCCTCATGGGCAACCCGACTTACTCCCCAATCCACTCCACCCGAAGCCATCCTCTGGGCGACCCGACTTACTCCCCACTTCACCCGCAGCCATCCTCTGGGCGACCCGACTTACTCCCCACTCCACCCGTAGCCATCCTCTGGGCGACCCGATTTACTACCCACTCCACCCACAGCCAGCCTCATGGGCGACCCGACTTACTCCCCATTCCACACGCAGCCATCCTCTGGGCGACCCGACTTACTCCCCACTCCACCCGCAGCCATCCTCATGGGCAACCCGACTTACTCCCCACTTCACCCGCAGCTATCCTCTGGGCGACCCGACTTACTCCCCACTCCACCCGCAGCCATCCTCATGGGCAACCCGACTTACTCCCCACTCCACTCCACCCGAAGCCATCCTCTGGGCGACCCGACTTACTCCCCACTCCACCCGTAGCCATCCTCTGGGCGACCCGATTTACTACCCACTCCACCCGCAGCCATCCTCTGGGCGACCTGACTTACTCCCCACTCCACCCGCAGCCATCCTCTGGGCAACCCGACTTACTCCCCACTCCACCCGCAGCCATCCTCATGGGCAACCCGACTTACTCCCCAATCCACTCCACCCGAAGCCATCCTCTGGGCGACCCGACTTACTTCCCATTTCACCCGCAGCCATCCTCTGGGCGACCCGACTTACTCCCCACTCCACCCGTAGCCATCCTCTGGGCGACCCGATTTACTACCCACTCCACCCGCAGCCATCCTCTGGGCGACCTGACTTACTCCCCACTCCACCCGCAGCCATCCTCATGGGCAACCCGACTTACTCCCCACTCCACTCCATCCGCAGCCATCCTCTGGGTGACCCGACTTACTCCCCACTCCACCCGCAGCCATCCTCTGGGCGACCCGACTTACTCCCCACTCCACCCGCAGCCATTCTCTGGGCGACCCGACTTACTCCCCACTGCACCCGCAGCCATCCTCATGGGCGATCCGACTTACTCCCCACTCCAGCCACTGCCACCTTCACGGCGACCCAACTCTGAAGCTAAACACGGTTTTTTACCTTCTGGCTAAAGTCTGTTGTCATCGTTTTCAGGTAGTACCTCTGACACGACCTGACGACTACTTATTCAGCCGGGATTAAAGGCTTAAGTTCCTTCCGAAGTACGGTGGCACAGTAAATTTCAAAATTTACATGAATTTTACCGGAAATTTAACTGGATCTTTTGGGTAGGACATTAACACAACTCTTACAGGAAAGGAACAAACGATTCCAATCAATAATACTCTATAAGAGGAAAAAAAATACTATAGTTAATACATTTTCAAGCTCTGAATAAAATTATTTCAAGTTTCGATCTAATGTTCTAATGACGATGACCAAACTATATTAGGATGCTCTAAAATTAAACATGTAATGAAAAATAAATATGAAAATAATAAGTAACATGTGTATTTTATTTTGGTAATAAACAATAGGTTATTACAATGAAACGTCAACAATAAAGAAAGCGAAAGCATAAAACTAAATGAAGCAGTGATTTTTGTTCATGATTTATTCAGGTAAAAATTTCCTGGCCTCAGTTTCCTCTGCCGGTCCTAATGTTCCGGCCGCCTCGTTAGCTAGATCTTTCCTTTGCCCCCCCCCCCGTTTCCAACAACCCCTTCCCCCTTCCACTCTCACAATTTTTATTTTAATGAACCTGAGCACAATTTATTTGTGAACGAGTGGATATTATTTCCCTTTGAAAATTAATGGTACGAATTATTTTCAGTCCACAAAGCAAAATATTTAATTTGAGTGAATTAAAGAAGATAACCAGTGTAATTTTATTTTATTAATCTCATTCAAAATCTAACTATAACTCCGTTACAAAGTTTAACAGCGTAAAATAATAATATAAATATTATAACGTTATTTCAAATACATATGACGATTTTTGTATTTGAAGTATTTAACCATGAACGATCTAAAAGTCATTTAGTTTAGTTCTCGTTTTCATTTATAAATTAAAATGGTAAGGGCATAATTGAAGACACATACTTTAGTACCCTTCTCGTAAAAGTAGAACAAATTTGGGATAGCTACTGAATAAAACTGCAATAGTTATAAAAAAACAGGTATAATTTATATTTTAATTTTTTTTTAAGAAAATCAATATAAAACGTTCTCTCGCCTTATACTCGTGGTATTTCCAAGTACATTGAAACATCCAAAAATGTAATGCAATTGTCAACAATAGTTTTTTTATGACTCAAACAAAATATTGTATGTTTATTTCATACAGATTTATTCTTGACTTTATGCTACCTCAGAATGCGAAATATTACACAAAATATGAATTGGCCAGATGGCAAGTTTTAGCTTCTACATAAATCCTCGTCCTTAAAAAAATACTTAAAAACACGTCCTCCTTAAAACACGGTTTCGACCTGTCTCCTAGACTGTAACGTTGTGCTCGCTACATATCTCATTATCACATGCTCTGAAGCAACAGCATCATTAGAAGACTAGGCGAGAAGAGTCATTACCGCTGTGGATGCGATTAATTATGTCCTAGAACACGTCATCCCGCGTTTGCTGTTTCATTTTATATAAGTTTTAAGTGTGGACAGTAATCATTGTTTAATGTTTAACTGATTGACACTAGAGGTTTTGTGAATTTCTCTGGTTTCTGGTCTTCTCATGCCTAAGCTCATTGAATTTGCGATCCAAAGTTCATTATCGAGTCAACTTCCAGTAATTTGCTGATTATACGCTAGTTCGTAAAAGTACTAAGACACACACAAATCTAAGATGGAAATAAACTGCTTTAAATATTGTCTCCATTTTAGGGGTCAGCTTTATTTATTTATTTCAACGGGAAATACCCAATACAAGCTTTGACCACTGATGTTCGGGACAAGTTAAGACTTTGACCACTGATGTTCGGGTTAAGTTAAGACAATCCGTAGGTTTTTGCAGCTATGTAACTTCATAAGCAATATAATTACGCGTACCTTAAAAATGAAACAGTCATCAGAAAGTAAACCATCTCGTCAAATTTTAATTAAAATTTCGAGTTCAAAAATTATAAATGTTTTATCCGTAAAGCTACCCGGGTTCACTCACTGACTGATTCACTGACATAAATTATGAGGCTCTTCCCGTAATCGGAACCTGTTTCAGCCCGCATTAATCCACCTAATAATGTCGAGCTCAAATAAACAAATAGAATAAATAATGAATTTGCGGAAAAAGTTTTTTTATAAAGTGAGTAATTTTCACCTTCAGAAGACACTATTTTACCTTGTCAATTAGTCAGAGAGCGGGTAATCCAAACAGCCCTGCGCGTTTTGTCGCAGATTAACGCGGCAGGTGAGAATTATCCCTTTTCCTCTGGGGGGAGGGGGAGTAAGGTAAGTGGAAAGGGGAGTGCTTAAATTGCGATGCTTGTTCCGCCCTCGTGAAAAATAAGAGGCATGCAATTGGCTCCCGTTTGACAATATTCACCTTTCTTGATTACACTTCTGTGTTTCGGTTCTTGTTTTGCTATTTTAAATTTGCGAATTTCATTAGGTTTTATTTCTTAAAATTTTCTGACTTGAAAATATTTGTTAAGAACCGTTGGGTTGTTTACATGGTGAACTTTAACTTACATTAATGGGTTACTTAGACCTTTTATGCTTGCCCAAGTCTGACAATGTCATTGGAATTTTCAATAGAGTAACGCCCAATCCCTAGTCTTGACATTATCTAAGGCCGACCCGTACTTAAAACATAAATTTTAATAGCCAAATTCAAATGAAAAATGGCAGCTGGGTCCGATTTCAAAAGTATACAACGTTTCAATATTTTGCTCAGAGTCGATCTGATAAAGTTAATATTATGGAGTGATAGTTTAAGAATATCTGAAATGTTCTATTTGGAATTGTAAATTAAAGTAAACAAAAAATAATTCTCTTCCCATATATTTTGTCAAGTAAACAAAGGAACCAACATTTTAAGACTATTTAGAAAATTGAACTGTAAAAATGGACATGTCCTACATTTAAAGAAATAGTGAAGTTCGAGTTAATTGAACCAAACACTGCAATAATAACAAATAACAATTTTACTATACAAAAAATAAACGTATATTTCTCAGTCGCAATTTCGTCTCAATCCTTTTCCTTTTTCTTCTTACCTTTATCTTTATCTTTACCCTTATCTTTGTCTTTCCCCTTGGCCGACCCCTTCCTATCCTTGCTCTGGCTACTCCCCTTCCGCTTGTGCTTCTGGTCCTCGTCCTGGTTCTGCTCGAACTCCTTCTGTTGCCGTTCGTCCTCTCGCTTGTTCCTGTCGCGGATGAGGGCGGCCGCGAGACCGTAGGCTTGCAGGAACATGAGGAACTGCTGGCTGGCCGGCATCATCCCCTCCGTAGTGCCCGCCTGCGCCTTCTTGCCCTTCTTGGGCGGGCAGTCCTGGCCGCAGGCCTGGCACACGCCCCCCTGGCTCTTCTCCCGCCGCTGGCCTTTCCTCTGACACCCACCACAGGAGCTGGGAGGGCAACAGATCACCTGAGTTTGAGTGTCCTTCGACTTGTCCCCACCGTAACACTGAATGGCGCACAATTTGGCGGGACTGGATCAAAACAAATGAGGAATTGTAAACGAAGAGAAATTTTGATCAGGTTATGTAACATCATGGAGTCGATCATTCAACATTTGTAGCTATGCAGCCACATTTACAATGTCCCGTAATTATCACGTCATATAGTAGTCATTAAGAGAAAACGTATTGAATCATTTACAATGTATTTTCTGTTACCTTTACAATCAATAAAATAATCAGAGTACGAAAGAACAATGGAATTTAAAAGACCAATGGGCACAGCCCTAGGGCATTATATGAACAGGGTTAGACTATTTGTTGGTTATTCAAGTTAGCAACATTTAAGCGACATCAATTAAGGAAATTTTACTTGTACCCGGAATAGATATGCCGATAAACATACACAAAATTTATTTTAGAATAGTATGAATAAAAAAAGTGAAATAACATTTATATTAAACCCGCGCAACCTCACTTCCTCACTTTCATAGGCCTTTCTTATATTAAAGTTGCTATTGCAGCCCTGATAACTAAATAATCATATAGGCCTCTACAGGCTCAATAAGTGCGTTTAAACATAACTCCATTTGAAATTAAGCCTCTATTTACATGTTATACACTTGAGTCACATTCCAAATCCTCTACATTTTCCCTCAAATTGGTTGAGTCAAGGAGTTGTTATATTATAGTGAATTATCCTCAAAAGTATTCCCTGCCGAGTAACTTTTAGGGGTTGAACTCATGTATAACTGAGGTTTTCCTCACAAGCGAAAAAATGCGATCAACCCTCCTACGGTGTCTAGGGTTACTGGGAATGTGAATGAACTTAATGACTGGATTACCTTACTGTTTGATATATACAGCCTTCTCTTTTGTTTAATGATGGTGTCGATTATGAAGGGTTATAATGATCGTTGTCGATGTTGAAATTGGTTAATTTACTTTCAGATTTGATATCTACACAAACTGTACAACCTATAAATCGTCATGCTTATTAGGTAATTAAACAAGTTTATTGACACCCAACCAATCCACGTACAAAATAGTTAAATGTTTAGTAGCTTTTCATTTAGACGGTATACATAAAACATACTTGTTCAAACAGAGAACGGGAAAGTGAGGTCGGAACAGTGATGCCGGGATGAACTAAATCCGTTTCCCTTGTTCAAAGCTACATTTAAATAGAAGCTTATTCAACAAAGGAAATAAAACAAAGGCATGCATGTTTCCTTTTTTCCTGAAACCGGTATTCCCATACTATTGTTCCAACCTGCTACAAAACAACAATCGTTGTCAATACCAAAAAAGGCTATCTCCGAAATACGTGGTGGAGAGATTTAAATGTTCCCGATCCTTATTTACGAACATAACTTTAACCTTAACGTACAATTTAAGAAATAAGTCTTTATAAAAATGCAAAACACTTCTAACACCAGATTCTATCTGTAGCAAAGAGCCCTTAAGTCTTGCTCAGCTCGAGTCTTCAATAATATAATTTTTTTGAATTCTAATCCCCACCAAATTCAGAAGTAGAGATAAATGATTTGGTACCTATGTTTTTTTTAGAAATTTTCTTTCTGATGTTATGTACTTACTCGATGAAAGGGGAGTTTGATGTTTGCGAGGGTCCAAATCCTCCGTTTCCGTTTCCTCCGAACTCCTGGCCAAAGCCCATCCCCGAAGGTCCGCCGCCCATGCCCATGCCCATCCCCATGCCAGGGGGCGGCATGCCGGGGGGGCAGATGAAGATCTGCGTAGACGGCGGCGGCGGAGGACACTTGGGTTCTTCCTCCTCCTCCTCAGAATCTTCACCATACCTCCCCTTCTTTCCTTTCCTTCCCTAAAAGTATAGAATTTCCGAAATTGGCGAAAGTCTAACTAAAACCATTTTTAATATAAGACTCACAGCTAAGATTTTTATATCTGTTAAATTAAACAAATTCGTGAGAATTCGGAGTAAACTTTAATAACAATAATAAAAATTGTATATCTTCTATACTTATAAAAGGCAAAGCCCTCACTCCAAACCAAAGTGGTGAAATTTGGTACATCGATTCTTTAGGTGCAAAATGGGAAAGTTAAAGTGTTTCACGCATCTTCCACTGCAGGGCTTTTCCCCACTGGGCTCCCCAAAGTAACCATGTATGGACATTCGAACATTCAAACAGCTGATCTTGATTCGGAGTAGTTCCACGGGCTAACCACAGAATGCAGCACACACAACTGTCACAGTTTACGCGGGCGAAGTCACAAAGGGACTATTAGTTTTATATAATTTTCTGATTGTAAAGAACCTTCAAGTATATAAGTGCAATTTCTATTACAAATATTAATACCTAAAAACGTTCTTGACAGTAAACAAAACTTTGTTTAGCAGGCTTAACAAAAACATGTGTAAGGACATGCATTGTCTTTTTAATACAAATCGGTAAATATTTTACTATTATTTTACCAGTTTACTAAATTACTTTATTATTTCGACCCTGAAAACATCATTAAACAGCACTTACTCTCTTATTATATGGATCTCCACCAGGTTGCCCCCATGGAGGTTCAAAGGACGTCTGTCTCGGTGATCCCGGGTAGCTCGGTGGTGCCCCGCCGGGGGGAGGCATCCCGGGGGGTCCGTGGCCCGGCATTCCTGGGGCGCCGGGGGGTCCGTGGCCCGGCATTCCTGGGGCGCCGGGGGGTCCTTGGCCCGGCATTCCTGGGGGACCTGGGGCGCCTGGGGGTCCTGGGGGAGGTCCTCCCGGGCCGCCGGGGCGGAACTGAGGGGGTTGAGCCATCTGGAGCGATAAAACAATCGGTGGTTACAAGGAGTACACATGGGAAACACAGTAAAGGTCACGTATGTAATGTCTGTCACAAAAATGTCTTTTAAATGTGTGTACATGTATGGAGATCGTCATTAAATCTTTACTTACTTTAATTAACCACAATGTATATGAGGAAAGTGAATACAAATATATTACAGATTGATAGGATAAGTTAGTTTACTTTTTCTTTCAGGTGTTCATATAATATTTTTTGCCTTACAAACATTATCTATGCTCAGTTAAATTTTACATCACATCACATTTAGGGTACATTTAAATATATCCCACTATAATTGAACCCCCTCTTATGCATTCGTTAAGCAAGTATGGTAATAAACACTAAATTACTACCCCACAAACTTTTAGTCGCCAACTAACTTTGAAACGAGTCAGATAACTTGCAATCAAGATCCATAAACAATCGCAAACGACGGCGCCAATTACAGCGGCTTGTTTTCCCGCCGGCGCGGGAGGAATGGAATGCTACGTCATCAACGCAATGCTGCGTCCAGGTTAATGTTCATTGTGCTGGGGAGGCAAGGGTAGTTCGGATATTTTGTTCACGTAAACTATAGGAGTTGTCGTTGCACCATTAGTAAAGAAAGGTTTTTAAAACTTGTTCATAGCAATGTTTTTATAAATAGTTATTATTCATATCTGGAGTTACCAATAACAAGTTGGTTTTTACTGTAAATTCAAGAAAAACTCCTAATTTTGTAAGAACAACACCCTTGATTTTGTTACTGCTGTCAATGTTACAAAATTAATTTTTAATTTACATATCTTTACCATTGCGTTTCTCTATTTGGTTACCTAACTTTTCAAAGTGGACGAAATAAAATTTATTACGAACTTAAAAAACCCAACTGTAATGGCAAACTTACCTTGTCTTGGTGAAAAGGTTACAGGAATTTAAAATGAACTGAAATTTTGTGACTTGAACTTGGAATGATGATGGTTGCTAAGGAACTCATTTAACTCTGATTGTTATACAACGAAAATAGTTAACAGAAATATGTGTAAACAGTGTTATTTTACTAAAGAGGAACTCTATATGACGACTGTTCGATTCCTTTTGATACTCCTGTAAGTTATAAGGCTAAGTGATTTTTTTTAATATCATATGTTTGCTCTAACTAAATTAATATTTTTACAAAATACTAGCGCAATATTCTGTAAATAAACAAAGTATAATTTTAATGTTTATTCGTTTTCATGATTTGTAAACTAATTGCCTATATTTATACATAAATAATAATGGGTTTTTGTCTGTTTCAGGTATGACCAATTTTTAGAAAAATACAAACTTTATGTAAGTTTCTAGATTATTTTGTATTTTAAACTTAATGTATGATTATTGTAGTGGTAAAACAAACAATACAAGAAAATGTTGTAATCTAACAATATTTGCATGACAGCAGAATGTAAGTCAAATCACCATATGAGAGCGCCTGCAGAGAACGTAAGCAGGCTAAACACAGCTGCCAGATTGCGTTCTTTGTTAGCAGGCGCTTTGCGAGACCTCATTTTAATTTTTATTCATTGAAGATGTTTCTATTCAAAATATACTTTTAATCGTCGTTACAAACTTAAGGAATCATACCATTATTATAAAGCTGAAAGTTTGTGATTTTGTTTGTGCGTTTGTGAGTTTATTTGTCTGTGGCTCAATCACGCTTCAGCTACTGAACCGATTGGGCTGATATTTAATAGGAAGATAGCCAATATCCTAAAGTAACATAGAGGCCTATTCACGTCTTAAAATTCCTTTAGGGCTTTGCCCCAGTGGCTACTATATTATAAAAGTTTAAAATTCTTATAGTCCGCGTATGGTTACTTGCCAATAGTTATCCCTTACAAATAATTTTTTTATCAAATATAATGTTATAGTCAGTACAGTAAAATATATTTACTTTAAATATAACAGGTTACTAACCTAAATCCATCGTTGATTCTTTGTTCGCACGATGGTGACTCGAGTTTTGCCGTTAAAAGGCTATTATCAAACCCTTGTAGTCAAACTTTACTTCATGATGAAGGTCGTCATAGTTTTAAATAACACACAACACATTTAAAACAGTACGAGGCACGGTAAAATACAAACATTTAACACGAACAATGATCGTTCCGGCCGGACGCGAATTACCGAACTCACGATAATTTTTCTTGTTAAATGTTTGTATTTTACCGTGTCTCGTACTGTTTTAAATGTGTTGTGTGTTATTGAAAACTATGACGACCTTCATGATGAAGTAAAGTTTGACATCAAGGGTTTGATAATGGCCTTTTATGGTCGAAACTCGAGTCACCACCGTGTGAACAATGAATCGACGACGGATTTAGGTTAGTAACCTGTTATATTTAATCATCTCGATTCAGGAGGCATACATCATGACTAAAATACTTACTTTGTTATATTTTAGGTAATTTCTATCTCGAAAACTATAATCTTCTGTAGATAAGGTTTTACGCTCATTATGTAAAACACTTTTAGAGTTTTAAACATATCAACATTAAGGGCCCTATCAATGAAGGGTCCTTGATAACGGGAAACGTTTGTTTTAGTTTCTCGAAACGTCGGACTTAATATGGCGTTGCTTTTTGTTTTATTTCTGTATGTTCGTGTTGTGTTGTTTTTTTAAAATCTGATAAGAGGACTTCCATCAGTCTCCGTTGGACAACGCCACATAAACCGGAAGGTGGGTGATGCCCAAAAATAAGTAAAAAATAATTAAAATACTCCACCTAAAACATGTTTTTTAAAGAAACAATTGGATATTACTCAAGTCGGGTAGTTGCCCATAAGAAAAATATTGACTGTAAATTCAATCAACTAGATGAACTTGTTGAGATAAAAACAATATTTACTCAAGTTCTCCTAACTCAGTACAATATTTAGCTATAAAGTCAAGTAGTAGTACAAACCATAGATAAAGAAAACACAGTACAAAATATTGTTTCACAGTATAGTTTTATAAAAAAAAAAAAAAAAAAAAAAAACGGGGTTCAGACGTTTCATATTACCAGTCTTGTCCAAAGTTCTCTTCTTATTTCGTTTACGTTTCCAAACAACTTTCTGACTTTCAGGATAGAATTATTAATATCTACTGAGAATCTTCAAGTGAGATGTTTTTTCCGATACTTGTATAACAAATTATAGTATTACATGTCCATTCATTCATCATTTAGTAATAAACTTTCTTATTATGTGTTACTTTATATTTACGTTTCCATATAAATGTGTTAATTAATTAATGCCCCTAAATGTGTTATTTGTATTAATTGTCCCATGTTTGTGCCTAATAATAATCATCATTTATCATCACTCCTCAGAAAACATTCCCCTCTATGTATTTAATGTTTATTTATCTGTGCAATTGTATAATAATATGTATTTCATTAATTTAATCACCAATAATTATTCATAGCCTATCCCCATATAATAGCCTACTCACTTAATTTAATATGTTTGTTAATAATAATATTTTAGATATAATTTATGTGAGAGGATTGCAATAAAATTAAAATTTAATATAATATACTTTTCAAAAATAGTCCTTAAGGAATCTAAATTACAGTGACCAGTGTTAACAATTGTGTGACCATGTGCTTCTCAACAATGGACCATGCTTCCAGACCTCATCTCTACTAGATCTTTCTTCTTGCTCCAGATGCCATAGTGTTAAGACCTAGAATCTGTGAAGGACACAGTTCCTATTTTAAATTTCCCAGTATGGCCTAAGTTTTGCATTGCTTAGTGCTCATTTTATTAGGGACTTACTGCTCAATTAATACCATCTTTAAATTCACTCCTTTTTATTTGATTTCCCCCAAAAACTGGTATTTGAGCGAAGAACATTTGTAAGCAGATTGGTAAACTCCTTCCATTGTATTCTATTTAGGGACTGGAAAGAATACAGACATTTAAATAGAACAAGCCTAATGTTCTGAAAGTTAAAGTAACCTCAAGAGAGTATTTTATATTGAACTATCTTTACAAATTTAATTTTGAGTATTTTAACCATTCATAAAGTCAGTGAAACCATTGGACTCTCCTTTTGGACAACAACCAAAATTTCCATTGTTGTAACTTTTCAACACATCAGCTTAATTGGACTTAATATTCTTTCAAATATCATCCCAACGTTATTCAAGTCAGCACGATACTTCCCCCCTGAGAAAAAGAGCCCTCATTTGTAAAGAAACCCCATTTAGAACCCAAAATATGAACATTTAGTTTTAGGCCTACCAGTATATTTGTCATTTACCTTCTAGGCTAGGCCACACATTTTAACTGTTCCCCCTGAGTTGTATATTATTGTAAATCCCTTTAATTGAGAACCTTTTGAAACATAATTGTACTAATAGATAAATAAATATTGTATTGTTCCTCTGTAACTCTGTATTTTATTCAAATAGTTAAAGAAATCTTAGAAATTGTACACCTACCTTTTGTTGACATCCAGAATAAATACCAAATACATTCTACTCACTACAATAAAGTAAAGGAGACCACAAGTACAAGTATATTTATTATCAAGTCAAAGAAGATCATTTGTGAGCTATATTTAAATAGCCTAGGGAATTTTGTAAGTGATAACACTGATTTTGTAAAGAGAAGCTAGGCTTAGCACATGGCAGCCATTGCCCTCAGATCCCGATAGCATCACTTTTTATATCCACTTTTACTGAGCACATCCGAGCAAACAATTAGTTAAGAGTAAACAATTTAAAAACATAAGTAATTAAGTAAAGACACTAATTAGAAGATCAAATAAGAATTTGGCGACCAACGTATAGGCTAAACAAATAAGAATTTGGCTCCCAACGTGCTGGCTTGAATAACAGTTGATAAACATTGCAATCCTCAACTAGAGTAAGCCTAGAATAAGACCATATTTAATATTAAGTTCCCGTAATTGTTTCCCTTCCCACCAATAATAACTGTGTACAAAAGCATTACATATTTAACTATCTCGCATATTATAATAAAACGAACACACGATGGCAGAAAACAAGTACAATCTACGGAAAACACGAAACTACCCCGCAGCAGACGCCGATTCGAGCGACGATGAAATCAGCAGCCGCCATGTTGCGCAGAACGAAAACGAAACGCCCAAAAGCAAAGACCGCCAAATTTACACCGACCCCATCAGCCAATCAGAGAACGTCAATTTCGTAACCTCTACGCGAGATTTCTCTCTCAGCCTGCCCTTAGACGCTAACTCTGCTTTCTCAACAGCAGAACGAAAAATCGCCAGCCGACCGATCCGAACGCTGACGGACACACCCGAAGGCTCCCGAACTGGATTCATTGATCAGAATGAACGAGGACGTATCGCTAGCTCATTGAACGAGTCGACGCTCATTCATTCCTCGCGCTCGATGACTGATGCACACACAGACGACACAACTAGCGGATTAAATGTTACAAACCCGACTACACCGACACCTGCAATCAATATGAATATACTAATTACCCTTATGACTAATTTGGGAAACAAAATTGAGCAAACCAATACGAAAATTGAACAAACTAGTCTTGATTTAAATAACAAATTTGAACAAACCAGTATCGATTTAAATACGAAAATTGAACAGACCAGCGCCAAAATCGAATCTGAATTAAAATCTGAAATACAAGAAACTAAATCTGGAATCCAGACGATTAATGCAAATTTCCAACAACAAATAAATCAAACCAAGACCGAATTGACCAAAATCATCCACGATAAGACCAATGAAACTCAGCAGGAAATTCAAGCCTGTCGAAATGCCTTCGAATCCCAGATACAAGAAAGAAGAGAAAACCAAATCGAAATTCGATCAGAAATTAATGCCATTAAAATGACACAAAATGCCCAATCTGAAGAAACTGCAAAATTAACTGACAAATTGATACTTAGAATTGAAAATTCACAAACTCAAATGAGGCAATTCGTGCTAGACAGTATCTCACAACAACAAATCTCTGCCGAATTTGAAAATAAACAATATCAGGAAAATATTATATCTACCGTCAAAACCCATCTGGAAGAGCATAAGCAAAATTTTGATCTGAAAATAGAAGAATTAACTGTCAAAACGCAATTGGATAACGAACGTAATTCAAAAGCAAACCTAACGGCACTTAAAAATGAAGTTATCCCCAAAATTACATTGCAAACAAAACTAATTGAGGCACAACAAATTGAAATCTAAACCTTGAATCAAAATTTGAACAAATGTGAGACTGAAGTAACCAATCTGAAGCAAGCAAATCAACTAAACGGAATGGCCGGACAAATCAAAGTAATATGCAGTGGAAGCGAAGCCAATGATCGTCTAATGCCGAAATTTAATGGACGGAGCGGCAATCCAAATGAATATTTATACAAATTGAGAAGGTATTACGAACGAGGAATCGAAAGGAATCAATGTTGCGACTCAACTGAGTACCTGAAAGACCTGCTTGAGACATAATTCGAAGGACCAGCATCACGATGGCTACAGCTGATAAAAAGTGAAATTATTGATTGGGAACATTTTGCCAGAGAATTCGAACTCAAATACTGGAGCCAGGCAGTCCAACGAGGAATTAAAGCAAAAATCGAGTCGGAGAAGTATAGAGCCAACGGAACGTTAAGCCGGACGGAGTACTTGACAGAAAGAGTATTGTTACTACAATCGATGACACCCAGCCTAAGTGAAGAGGAGATAGTGACTCTTATGGCGGAGCGATTTGACGCAATAATCCAAGACAGCATAAGCGTACAGAACATCACTACGATCCGAGCGATGGAAAGACTACTGCAGAAAGAAGACATAAAAGATGGACCTAAGAAAGCCAGGAACCACAACAACCAGCAAAGCAACCGACCAGCCAGTCCAACCACTTCGAACCAACAGAATTACAACGATCGATATGCTAACCAACGGGCCTATCAACCAAAAATGAACAATTACCATAGTTACCAGCAAAACAAATACCCTTCAAACAACTCTTCGTATCGAAATCAACAAAATTACAGGAATAATGGTAACAACAACCAGCAATACCATCGAAGTCACCATGACAACAAGCCGTATCAACGTGAGCGATATCATCCCAGAAACTATGAACAAAACTACAAAAATGATCGTCAACACCCTACCAACGAACAGAATCAACTCTGCGCCATATTTAGACAGAATCCCAATCCACCTAATGCTCCAACTGTATCTCCAATGAGCCCTCATTCAAGTAACAACAATACTGCTAGTCCACGTTCCTCACCGTCTCAAACGAGACAGGGAAACGACTCGGCGCTGTAGACCACGGCCGAGAAAGGGTTATGTTGTCATGCGATCACCCATTAAATACAGCGCCTACTTACACTATCCTCGGTCAAACTATCAATCACTCTATAAATCTTATGCAGTCCAACAACATAATATGTGATAAAAATTTCCTTTTAGAAGATGAATACGAAAATGATGTAAATTTAAATTATACACAAATTAACTGTCCAGAAATCAATATAACATTAAACAATATCAGCACTAATGCCTTAATTGATTCCGGTTCTTCTGTAACTTGCATAGCCGAAGCTTGGTTCAATGAAAACAAAATGAAGCTACAACCATTTGAAGAATTACCAGTGAATAATACCGTTATCAAAACAGCTGTTGGAGAAAAGTCTAAACGTGTTTCCCGCACAATATATGTTCCCACTACCATTGATAAACATACGATGCTAATTGAATATTTGATAGTGCCACATTTAATAAAACCCATAATTCTCGGAGTCAATGTTCTATCTGCCCTCAAAATGGATTTAAATTTCAACACAAACGAAATAAATATGAAAATCAATAACGATAATGTTACAATGAAGTTTAATATGTGTCATCATGAAGGACAGTTATGTCAAATAATAATTAATAATAGCCATAGGCCAAATAATAATATGAATAATAATTTTGATAATATGATGTACGATGAGTACAATGATGATTTAATATATGATAAATATGATAGCACAGCATACAACTTCAACGAATTACAAACAAATCCAATAAACGACAGCACATTGACACAAGAATAAATTAATACATCTTTAGCATCAAATGCTTATATCAAGAAAGAAGAACAAACAATTTTAGGTCAGTTATTAAATAAGTACAAACATGTTTTACACGAGCTATTTATGGAGAAACTGCAAAGCTTTTCGAGGTTTACGAAGGACCATTCATCATCAAGCAAATATTAGGAAAATCTACTTTTCATGTAACCAGAGAAAACGAAGACATCTTATTTGGACCATATCACATATCTGCATTAAAAAGATACATAGAACCGATAATAGAAGAGGATAACGTAAATAGTGAAGAAGACCCTGACAACATAAACTCTTAAAACAGTGTAAATAGTCCATCATCATCATCATCCATCAAGTGTAGTAATTTTAAACGAGGAGATCGTCATGAACCTTAACCGCGAGTGCGTACCCCTTCCCCTATTCCCCAAGTGAACAGTGTGATTATTCCCCAAAACAGTGTTGAATAACAATTTATTTATAAATGCGATGATTATAAACAGTGAATTTTGCCCTTGTAACAAACAGTGCATAAACCAAAGTGTTTTATGCGAGTGAAGAACTTCATCCCCATGCCAATAAACAATTGTTATATTAAATGTTCCCTTAATCCCAATTCCCTTGTGCGGTCATGAACTATCTTAATCCCTCATCCCATATTTCCCCATTTATGTATTGTTCCTATGTTTATGTAAATTTAGAATAAGAAGTGTACTATCACCAACCAACATCAATCATTTAATGTACCTCATAACTAGCTGTAAATATATTTCATACTAAATAATTCATGTATTCCATTTCATACTTGATCGAAATCTGTCTGTAATTTCATATCATACAGATTTCTGAGGAGATAATTATAGTATTACATGTCCATTCATTCATCATTTAGTAATAAACTTTCTTATTATGTGTTACTTTATATTTACGTTTCCATATAAATGTGTTAATTAATTAATGCCCCTAAATGTGTTATTTGTATTAATTGTCCCATGTTTGTGCCTAATAATAATCATCATTTATCATCACTCCTCAGAAAACATTCCCCTCTATGTATTTAATGTTTATTTATCTGTGCAATTGTATAATAATATGTATTTCATTAATTTAATCACCAATAATTATTCATAGCCTATCCCCATATAATAGCCTACTCACTTAATTTAATATGTTTGTTAATAATAATATTTTAGATATAATATATGTGAGAGGATTGCAATAAAATTAAAATTTAATATAATATACTTTTCAAAAATAGTCCTTAAGGAATCTAAATTACAGTGACCAGTGTTAACAATTGTGTGACCATGTGCTTCTCAACAATGGACCATGCTTCCAGACCTCATCTCTACTAGATCTTTCTTCTTGCTCCAGATGCCATAGTGTTAAGACCTAGAATCTGTGAAGGACACAGTTCCTATTTTAAATTTCCCAGTATGGCCTAAGTTTTGCATTGCTTAGTGCTCATTTTATTAGGGACTTACTGCTCAATTAATACCATCTTTAAATTCACTCCTTTTTATTTGATTTCCCCCAAAAACTGGTATTTGAGCGAAGAACATTTGTAAGCAGATTGGTAAACTCCTTCCATTGTATTCTATTTAGGGACTGGAAAGAATACAGACATTTAAATAGAACAAGCCTAATGTTCTGAAAGTTAAAGTAACCTCAAGAGAGTATTTTATATTGAACTATCTTTACAAATTTAATTTTGAGTATTTTAACCATTCATAAAGTCAGTGAAACCATTGGACTCTCCTTTTGGACAACAACCAAAATTTCCATTGTTGTAACTTTTCAACACATCAGCTTAATTGGACTTAATATTCTTTCAAATATCATCCCAACGTTATTCAAGTCAGCACGATACTTCCCCCCTGAGAAAAAGAGCCCTCATTTGTAAAGAAACCCCATTTAGAACCCAAAATATGAACATTTAGTTTTAGGCCTACCAGTATATTTGTCATTTACCTTCTAGGCTAGGCCACACATTTTAACTGTTCCCCCTGAGTTGTATATTATTGTAAATCCCTTTAATTGAGAACCTTTTGAAACATAATTGTACTAATAGATAAATAAATATTGTATTGTTCCTCTGTAACTCTGTATTTTATTCAAATAGTTAAAGAAATCTTAGAAATTGTACACCTGCCTTTTGTTGACATCCAGAATAAATACCAAATACATTCTACTCACTACAATAAAGTAAAGGAGACCACAAGTACAAGTATATTTATTATCAAGTCAAAGAAGATCATTTGTGAGCTATATTTAAATAGCCTAGGGAATTTTGTAAGTGATAACACTGATTTTGTAAAGAGAAGCTAGGCTTAGCACATGGCAGCCATTGCCCTCAGATCCCGATAGCATCACTTTTTATATCCACTTTTACTGAGCACATCCGAGCAAACAATTAGTTAAGAGTAAACAATTTAAAAACATAAGTAATTAAGTAAAGACACTAATTAGAAGATCAAATAAGAATTTGGCGACCAACGTATAGGCTAAACAAATAAGAAAATTAATGTCGAATTGGACTCGAATTAAATCTAGAATATTCTGATACAATTTTCTCCAATAAAACATTAATGTTTTTTTTTTAGTTCGAGACATGTCTACAAAAAAATCTATCACAACTCAGAACACGAAAATAGAACAATAACGAGGGTATAAACATATTTGTTTCTCAAAAATATTCTGTTTACTATTTTGATAATCAATGGCTCAGTGAAAAAAAGTTATATATGTAAGTAAAAATGTGTTAATTTAATTTTATAGAATGTATAATTTGTAATTGTTAATCAACTGTAAAAATAGGTTCACTTAAATAATTACATGTAATATTCATTAATATGAAGTAATTAGTTTATTCGTGCATAAACAGATTTTGTGTAATCTGTAATGAATTGGATTGTAGAGCCAATTACTGCCTACCCAACCAAGGCTTGGATCGTGAGCAGTTTTTGATTGTGAATTAGTTTGTAATCCGTTTCCTTGCTGACGGGAGGATTTTCTTCTTCGAGACACTTTGGACATTTTCTCTGCCAAAAATACTTTAATCACGTTTCATTTGTAGATACCTAGTTTAAGTGTTTTGGTTTAGCTAACACTGTATTGTACTGATGTGGTATATTTTGAATCTGCTGTAAAATTGTATTTAATGACACATTATTAAAAACATATTCGCAACGCAACATTTTTATAACATGTATTGTACATTAGTAGATTTTTAATTTTTGTGACTTTTCAATAAAGATCTTAAGTTTTATTTCCAACTCAAGTATAGACCGTGAATGTATTTTTACGTACGGAAAACTCGCAAAGGGGTTAAATTAAGTAGCACCTATACAAAGTACCATCACAAATATGAAAAAAATATGAATCTCCCATATTTTAAGAGCTCTTTAAGGACCCTTATGACAGTCATATCGTTTCTAGCTGAGGCAATTCAAAGTAGTAAGTGTGCTAGGAGAAGAACGCAGGGGACAGTCGTTTCGTTTTTGACACTGTTTGCCTATCCATCACACAGATATATGATTGACACGTCGCTATTTGAGCTTCCAAGAGTTTGACCACAAACAATTACAGTCATAGACAACTCATATGATAAAACTGGTCATACTCAATTTTAAATTAAAACGTAACTAATTAATATTTGATATGAAGTAATGGGTACAGAGTACAGAGTCACATAGACAAATTGATAAGTATAAATTTGTACTAATTTTTACCATTTTTATTTATAATATAAGAAGTCCTGGGTTACCAAAACCAAATCATAAAAAATAAATCTAATGATAAAATAAACTACAAAATCATAATTAAAACAGTTTACATATGACATTCATAAATTTACATCCAGAACATAGGAATCGATCGAAAACACGCTTCCTCCGATAATTGGTTAGGAAACAAAACAGTGTTACCAACAGCACCACTCAAGCAGACATTATCTCAGCGCGTGGCAGCCCTGCGTCCACTTGCCCAAAAAAATTAAAACCCCTAATTATTCCATAAATGTCAAACTGCATTATCGACTTACTCAGGTAATTCTAGGTAAGCTAGAAACATGGAATTAGGCCTACATGTAGCTTTCCATTGAAACCCCCAGAAAAATTTTAAAAAGGTATAATTTTTTATTTTAACCTCCTCAAAAAAATTCAAAATGGAGGAAATTTTGAAAATCTCCAAAATAGTGCATTTTTTGTGGCTGTAGCGGTTGAACGGTTGGTCCTATCGAGAAACGGAGACCTCCACGACACACGGATTTTAGACGACCTACAACTTTGGTCCTATAACATTTTGGCTTATCTCGTCTCCTTCACCCTTAGGTAGCGCTAGATTTTTCAAATTTCGGCATATTTTCTATATTTTGTCCTATCAAAAAACGGAGACTCCCAGAGAAAATTTCAAAATTTTACTTTAGTCAGTTTAAATTCCCTTAATAAAAATTAATAATGGCAAATCAAAAAATTAAATAAAAAAGTGTCGTTTTATTTGAGTTCTAGCGGCCAAACAGATTGTCCTATCAAAAAAAGGAGACTATCACGTTCCACGGATTTTAGGCGATCTACAATTTTCTTCCCATGAACTTTTGCCGTATCTCGACCCCTTAACCCTTATATAGCGCTATATTTGTTAAATTTCAAGATTTTAACGTGGTTTTCAATGGTTTGCCGTTCTAATACAGAACTTAGAGGCCTAGTATTTGGCACATAGTATTCCTATATTACAATTAATTAGTATTTAGAACCAGTCATATGCCCAGATTATATCACTTAAACACCCGACAAAAAAGACTTTGAACTTTTGTAAATTTATTTGTTTTTATTAGGTGTATTTTTATGTAGCGCTCCAGCAAGGGTAAAAACCCTTATAAATAATGTTATATTTGTTGCGGAATGCTTATTGTTGACCAAATACATAGCAATTTAGGTTGTTAACTTTGTTTTCCCCCTTATAAGGTTTAGGCGACGTCCTATAAAGGCTATATCACAAAATCCAGTGTAGGGTTTCAATTTTCTCTCCAAGCACTTAGGTAATAAATGGAAACTTAACATTTAACATACAGTACTTCTCCATGCCAAGTAGTATTCACCAACTGGCATATGACCAGATTTTATAGGTGAAATCCCTAAAAATAATAAAAATCTTGGAATATTTGTAGAGTTCATAGGTCTTAAAGAGAACTAGTAAACCTGTCGCGGCTTCGCTCGCGATCATCATTTATAAATATCGTGTTAACGTTCCAAAGCCAACATGGCCTGCTGATTAACTGTGTTTACTGTATCCAGCTGATTGCTTAAAACTTATAGTTATTTCCCAATGTTAAGTTATAGGAAAAAACTCAACTTTAAAGGGCCCCTGGGCCTCACTCACAAATTATTTCTCTATAAAAAAAGTTTCCTGCACAACTTCACGTTAGGCTCTTTCCAATGACACCAAAAACATGAAAATCGGTTGTGTAGTTTAGGAGGAGTGATTGTCACAAAAAACCTGCTCTCCTATTAAATAAGTATAGATTTGGACCAATTTACATTAAATTTTGGCCAAAGAGCGACCTGGGGGCGAAGCCCCCCACAGGGGTCTGGGGGCGGAGCCCCCAGCGAGCGAAGCGAGTCTATATATGTGTCTGTTAACACGATAACTTGAGTAAAAAACGTCTGATTTCGATGAAATTTGGCTCAAATTTGTAAAGTGACATTCATGACTTTAAGTTCAAAAACCAGAAAAATCGGGCCATGGGGAGGGGGTTTTATGGTGGTTTACAATTTTCCAAAAATCAGTTTTTGAATTTTTCACCATACAATTTTTAAAATCCTTAATTTTGGTTTTGACCATTTTATAGAGCTTAAAAAAACAAATAATACGGTACTTTGAATTATTAACCTAGGTTAAGTGGTTGCGGAGAAAATCCAAAAAATGTGTTCATAAAATCTCCCATGTTAATCTTAAGGGAAAAAAGTTTTTAGCTTTTCCTCAGTTAATTTTAATGCAAACCTCTCATTTGCTTTTACCAATCAGTTCAGCTCTACAAAACAATCATTTTGGTGTTTAAATTGTGATTTTACGTCCAACCCTTGCAGAGATATTCAAAGTGCTAAACACAGTACGTTGTCCAATTTTACCCTTATGGAGAATAGTTAAAATTTGATATCTCGATTATTTATGAATGAATGTTAATGAAACTTGGCATGTGGCTTCACCTAGTACTCGTATATTGATATTTGCACAAAAAAATAGATTTTGCTGATTTTCCCCACAGCAGCATACCTGCGTACTCAGCCCCCATGTTATTCTTAAGGAGAAAGAGGAAAATGTAATGTCTCCCTTAATTATGAACATAAATTAATAAAACTTGGTATGCAGCTTCGTCTGGTTAAGTTATAATGATAATTGCATAAAAACACATACTTTGTGTTCCTTGTTGCAGCAAACCTGCGTACTCAGCTTTCAATGTTATTCTTATGGAGAATAAATAAAATGCTATATAACACTTATTTATTCGTGTATTTTTATGAAACTTTGTAGGTGGCTTTATGTGGTAGTGAGAAACATACACATGCATTGGAAATTCGCTGAGTATGCAGGTTTGCTGCTACGGGGTATTTTATTTCCATTATGAGAGTTGCCATTCAAGTAGGTTTTTTCTTCCATAATGATAAACAGCTGTTTACATTATTTTAATTTATAGAAGCTTATTCAATGGTTTGTGTTTGTTATTCATAGTAACCGGTGTTATGATTTTAAACTCCATAAGCCCAGTGTTAAAATTGTAAATTTTCAAATGAGTTGTTTAGAAAAATACAGTCCGAGTTTTCCTGAGGTAGTGGTTTTCACCAATAGATTTTTTAGACCCAAAAGCCCCTAATCCAAAACTTTCAGCAAAATCCTTCCGCTGGATCTCTAGATAAATTTTGCAAACAAACAAACAGACATAGCTCGTATTATAGTATAGGATTGATGGGCTTACGACAGTCCAGTTTACACAAAAATAATGACCAAGGAGATTAAAGAGGTTGCCAACATTTTTGTTCTGTTATCTGGAAAACGTTGTCAATAGAAGGGGTTCAAATCTCATTTAGAGTGACACATTTAAAGCCATTTATGGTTTATTTTTAAAGTTTATATTTAGTTTAGTTTTTATTTAAAGCCATACTTTTATGGTTATAATATTTCAATGGTCTTGAACAAATTACTCTTAGCTCAACGTGGTATCAGAATAAAGGTTAGCAGGAGTTGCTATTTTTAGAAATCAGATAATTTGCATCACTAAAAACACTTTTTTTATGAGCTGATCTATTAAAGGTCGCTACTTTATCTTATAGTTAAAACTATACAATAAATATCAAACTTAATTCACATTCTGTACATTGATCAATATATTTCAGGTTTACAGCTGTACAAACTGGAGAAACAAACTCTAGTAAAATTTTATGACTTGAAAATATTTGTTAAGAACCGTTGGGTTGTTTACATGGTGAACTTTAACTTACATTAATGGGTTACTTAGACCTTTTATGCTTGCCCAAGTCTGACAATGTCATTGGAATTTTCAATAGAGTAACGCCCAATCCCTTGTCTTGACATTATCTAAGGCCGACCCGTACTTAAAACATAAATTTTAATAGCCAAATTCAAATGACAAATGGCAGCTGGGTCCGATTTCAAAAGTATACAACGTTTCAATATTTTGCTCAGAGTCGATCTGATAAAGTTAATATTATGGAGTGATAGTTTAAGAATATCTGAAATGTTCTATTTGGAATTGTAAATTAAAGTAAACAAAAAATAATTCTCTTCCCACATATTTTGTCAAGTAAACAAAGGAACCAACATTTTAAGACTATTTAGAAAATTGAACTGTAAAAATGGATATGTCCTACATTTAAAGAAATAGTGAAGTTCGAGTTAATTGAACCAAACACTGCAATAATAACAAATAACAATTTTATTATACAAAAAATAAACGTATATTTCTCAGTCGCAATTTCGTCTCAATCCTTTTCCTTTTTCTTCTTACCTTTATCTTTATCTTTACCCTTATCTTTGTCTTTCCCCTTGGCCGACCCCTTCCTATCCTTGCTCTGGCTACTCCCCTTCCGCTTGTGCTTCTGGTCCTCGTCCTGGTTCTGCTCGAACTCCTTCTGTTGCCGTTCGTCCTCTCGCTTGTTCCTGTCGCGGATGAGGGCGGCCGCGAGACCGTAGGCTTGCAGGAACATGAGGAACTGCTGGCTGGCCGGCATCATCCCCTCCGTAGTGCCCGCCTGCGCCTTCTTGCCCTTCTTGGGCGGGCAGTCCTGGCCGCAGGCCTGGCACACGCCCCCCTGGCTCTTCTCCCGCCGCTGGCCTTTCCTCTGACACCCACCGCAGGAGCTGGGAGGGCAACAGATCACCTGAGTTTGAGTGTCCTTCGACTTGTCCCCACCGTAACACTGAATGGCGCACAATTTGGCGGGACTGGATCAAAACAAATGAGGAATTGTAAACGAAGAGAAATTTTGATCAGGTTACGTAACATCATGGAGTCGATCATTCAACATTTGTAGCTATGAAGCCACATTTACAATGTCCCGTAATTCTCACGTCATATAGTAGTCATTAAGAGAAAACGTATTGAATCATTTACAATGTATTTTCTGTTACCTTTACAATCAATAAAATAATCAGAGTACGAAAGAACAATGGAATTTAAAAGACCAATGGGCACAGCCCTAGGGCATTATATGAACAGGGTTAGACTATTTGTTGGTTATTCAAGTTAGCAACATTTAAGCGACATCAATTAAGGAAATTTTACTTGTACCCGGAATAGATATGCCGATAAACATACACAAAATTTATTTTAGAATAGTATGAATAAAAAAAGTGAAATAACATTTATATTAAACCCGCGCAACCTCACTTCCTCACTTTCATAGGCCTTTCTTATATTAAAGTTGCTATTGCAGCCCTGATAACTAAATAATCATATAGGCCTCTACAGGCTCAATAAGTGCGTTTAAACATAACTCCATTTGAAATTAAGCCTCTATTTACATGTTATACACTTGAGTCACATTCCAAATCCTCTACATTTTCCCTCAAATTGGTTGAGTCAAGGAGTTGTTATATTATAGTGAATTATCCTCAAAAGTATTCCCTGCCGAGTAACTTTTAGGGGTTGAACTCATGTATAACTGAGGTTTTCCTCACAAGCGAAAAAATGCGATCAACCCTCCTACGGTGTCTAGGGTTATTGGGAATGCGAATGAACTTAATGACTGGATTACCTTACTGTTTGCTATATACAGCCTTCTCTTTTGTTTAATGATGGTGTCGATTATGAGGGGTTATAATTCTCGTTGTCGATGTTGAAATTGGTTAATTTACTTTCAGATTTGATATCTACACAAACTGTACAACCTATAAATCGTCATGCTTATTAGGTAATTAAACAAGTTTATTGACACCCAACCAATCCACGTACAAAATAGTTAAATGTTTAGTAGCTTTTCATTTAGACGGTATACATAAAACATACTTGTTCAAACAGAGAACGGGAAAGTGAGGTCGGAACAGTGATGCCGGGATGAACTAAATCCGTTTCCCTTGTTCAAAGCTACATTTAAATAGAAGCTTATTCAACAAAGGAAATAAAACAAAGGCATGCATGTTTCCTTTTTTCCTGAAACCGGTATTCCCATACTATTGTTCCAACCTGCTACAAAACAACAATCGTTGTCAATACCAAAAAAGGCTATCTCCGAAATACGTGGTGGAGAGATTTAAATGTTCCCGATCCTTATTTACGAACATAACTTTAACCTTAACGTACAATTTAAGAAATAAGCCTTTATAAAAATACAAAACACTTCTAACACCAGATTCTATCTGTAGCAAAGAGCCCTTAAGTCTTGCTCAGCTCGAGTCTTCAATAATATAATTTTTTTGAATTCTAATCCCCACCAAATTCAGAAGTAGAGATAAATGATTTGGTACCTATGTTTTTTTAGAAATTTTCTTTCTGATGTTATGTACTTACTCGATGAAAGGGGAGTTTGATGTTTGCGAGGGTCCAAATCCTCCGTTTCCGTTTCCTCCGAACTCCTGGCCAAAGCCCATCCCCGAAGGTCCGCCGCCCATGCCCATGCCCATCCCCATGCCAGGGGGCGGCATGCCGGGGGGGCAGATGAAGATCTGCGTAGACGGCGGCGGCGGAGGACACTTGGGTTCTTCCTCCTCCTCCTCAGAATCTTCACCATACCTCCCCTTCTTTCCTTTCCTCCCCTAAAAGTATAGAATTTCCGAAATTGGCGAAAGTCTAACTAAAACCATTTTTAATATAAGACTCACAGCTAAGATTTTTATATCTGTTAAATTAAACAAATTCGTGAGAATTCGGAGTAAACTTTAATAACAATAATAAAAATTGTATATCTTCTATACTTATAAAAGGCAAAGCCCTCACTCCAAACCAAAGTGGTGAAATTTGGTACATCGATTCTTTAGGTGCAAAATGGGAAAGTTAAAGTGTTTCACGCATCTTCCACTGCAGGGCTTTTCCCCACTGGGCTCCCAAAGTAACCATGTATGGACATTCGAACATTCAAACAGCTGATCTTGATTCGGAGTAGTTCCACGGGCTAACCACAGAATGCAGCACACACAACTGTCACAGTTTACGCGGGCGAAGTCACAAAGGGACTATTAGTTTTATATAATTTTTTGATTGTAAAGAACCTTCAAGTATATAAGTGCAATTTCTATTACAAATATTAATACCTAAAAACGTTCTTGACAGTAAACAAAACTTTGTTTAGCAGGCTTAACAAAAACATGTGTAAGGACATGCATTGTCTTTTTAATACAAATCGGTAAATATTTTACTATTATTTTACCAGTTTACTAAATTACTTTATTATTTCGACCCTGAAAACATCATTAAACAGCACTTACTCTCTTATTATATGGATCTCCACCAGGTTGCCCCCATGGAGGTTCAAAGGACGTCTGTCTCGGTGATCCCGGGTAGCTCGGTGGTACCCCGCCGGGGGGAGGCATCCCGGGGGGTCCGTGGCCCGGCATTCCTGGGGCGCCGGGGGGTCCGTGGCCCGGCATTCCTGGGGCGCCGGGGGGTCCTTGGCCCGGCATTCCTGGGGGACCTGGGGCGCCTGGGGGTCCTGGGGGAGGTCCTCCCGGGCCGCCGGGGCGGAACTGAGGGGGTTGAGCCATCTGGAGCGATAAAACAATCGGTGGTTACAAGGAGTACACATGGGAAACACAGTAAAGGTCACGTATGTAATGTCTGTCCCAAAAATGGCTTTTAAATGTGTGTACATGTATGGAGATCGTCATTAAATTTTTACTTACTTTAATTAACCACAATGTATATGAGGAAAGTGAATACAAATATATTACAGATTGATAGAATAAGTTAGTTTACTTTTTCTTTCAGGTGTTCATATAATATTTTTTGCCTTACAAACATTATCTATGCTCAGTTAAATTTTACATCACATCACATTTAGGGTACATTTAAATATATCCCACTATAATTGAACCCCCTCTTATGCATTCGTTAAGCAAGTATGGTAATAAACACTAAATTACTACTCCACAAACCTTTAGTCGCCAAATAACTTTGAAACGAGTCAGATAACTTGCAATCAAGATCCATAAACAATCGCAAACGACGGCGCCAATTACAGCGGCTTGTTTTCCCGCCGGCGCGGGAGGAATGGAATGCTACGTCATCAACGCAATGCTGCGTCCAGGTTAATGTTCATTGTGCTGGGGAGGCAAGGGTAGTTCGGATATTTTGTTCACGTAAACTATAGGAGTTGTCGTTGCACCATTAGTAAAGAAAGGTTTTTAAAACTTGTACATAGCAATGTTTTTATAAATAGTTATTATTCATATCTGGAGTTACCGATAACAAGTTGGTTTTTACTGTAAATTCAAGAAAAACTCCTAATTTTGTAAGAACAACACCCTTGATTTTGTTACTGCTGTCAATGTTACAAAATTAATTTTTAATTTACATATCTTTACCATTGCGTTTCTCTATTTGGTTACCTAACTTTTCAAAGTGGACGAAATAAAATTTATTACGAACTTAAAAAACCCAACTGTAATGGCAAACTTACCTTGTCTTGGTGAAAAGGTTACAGGAATTTAAAATGAACTGAAATTTTGTGACTTGAACTTGGAATGATGATGGTTGCTAAGGAACTCATTTAACTCTGATTGTTATACAACGAAAATAGTTAACAGAAATATGTGTAAACAGTGTTATTTTACTAAAGAGGAACTCTATATGACGACTGTTCGATTCCTTTTGATACTCCTGTAAGTTATAAGGCTAAGTGATTTTTTTTAATATCATATGTTTGCTCTAACTAAATTAATATTTTTACAAAATACTAGCGCAATATTCTGTAAATAAACAAAGTATAATTTTAATGTTTATTCGTTTTCATGATTTGTAAACTAATTGCCTATATTTATACATAAATAATAATGGGTTTTTGTCTGTTTCAGGTATGACCAATTTTTAGAAAAATACAAACTTTATGTAAGTTTCTAGATTATTTTGTATTTTAAACTTAATGTATGATTATTGTAGTGGTAAAACAAACAATACAAGAAAATGTTGTAATCTAACAATATTTGCATGACAGCAGAATGTAAGTCAAATCACCATATGAGAGCGCCTGCAGAGAACGTAAGCAGGCTAAACACAGCTGCCAGATTGCGTTCTTTGTTAGCAGGCGCTTTGCGAGACCTCATTTTAATTTTTATTCATTGAAGATGTTTCTATTCAAAATATACTTTTAATCGTCGTTACAAACTTAAGGAATCATACCATTATTATAAAGCTGAAAGTTTGTGATTTTGTTTGTGCGTTTGTGAGTTTATTTGTCTGTGGCTCAATCACGCTTCAGCTACTGAACCGATTGGGCTGATATTTAATAGGAAGATAGCCAATATCCTAAAGTAACATAGAGGCCTATTCACGTCTTAAAATTCCTTTAGGGCTTTGCCCCAGTGGCTACTATATTATAAAAGTTTAAAATTCTTATAGTCCGCGTATGGTTACTTGCCAATAGTTATCCCTTACAAATAATATTTTTATCAAATATAATGTTATAGTCAGTACAGTAAAATATATTTACTTTAAATATAACAGGTTACTAACCTAAATCCATCGTTGATTCTTTGTTCGCACGATGGTGACTCGAGTTTTGCCGTTAAAAGGCTATTATCAAACCCTTGTAGTCAAACTTTACTTCATGATGAAGGTCGTCATAGTTTTAAATAACACACAACACATTTAAAACAGTACGAGGCACGGTAAAATACAAACATTTAACACGAACAATGATCGTTCCGGCCGGACGCGAATTACCGAACTCACGATAATTTTTCTTGTTAAATGTTTGTATTTTACCGTGTCTCGTACTGTTTTAAATGTGTTGTGTGTTATTGAAAACTATGACGACCTTCATGATGAAGTAAAGTTTGACATCAAGGGTTTGATAATGGCCTTTTTTGGTCGAAACTCGAGTCACCACCGTGTGAACAATGAATCGACGACGGATTTAGGTTAGTAACCTGTTATATTTAATCATCTCGATTCAGGAGGCATACATCATGACTAAAATACTTACTTTGTTATATTTTAGGTAATTTCTATCTCGAAAACTATAATCTTCTGTAGATAAGGTTTTACGCTCATTATGTAAAACACTTTTAGAGTTTTAAACATATCAACATTAAGGGCCCTATCAATGAAGGGTCCTTGATAACGGGAAACGTTTGTTTTAGTTTCTCGAAACGTCGGACTTAATATGGCGTTGCTTTTTGTTTTATTTCTGTATGTTCGTGTTGTGTTGTTTTTATAAAATCTGATAAGAGGACTTCCATCAGTCTCCGTTGGACAACGCCACATAAACCGGAAGGTGGGTGATGCCCAAAAATAAGTAAAAAATAATTAAAATACTCCACCTAAAACATGTTTTTTAAAGAAACAATTGGATATTACTCAAGTCGGGTAGTTGCCCATAAGAAAAATATTGACTGTAAATTCAATCAACTAGATGAACTTGTTGAGATAAAAACAATATTTACTCAAGTTCTCCTAACTCAGTACAATATTTAGCTATAAAGTCAAGTAGTAGTACAAACCATAGATAAAGAAAACAGTACAAAATATTGTTTCACAGTATAGTTTTATAAAAAAAAGAAAAAAAACGGGGTTCAGACGTTTCATATTACCAGTCTTGTCCAAAGTTCTCTTCTTATTTCGTTTACGTTTCCACACAACTTTCTGACTTTCAGGATAGAATTAATAATATCTACTGAGAATCTTCAAGTGAGATGTTTTTTTCCGATACTTGTATAACAAATTAATGGCGAATTGGACTCGAATTAAATCTAGAATATTCTGATACAATTTTCTCCAATAAAACATTAATGTTTTTTTTTAGTTCGAGACATGTCTACAAAAAAATCTATCACAACTCAGAACACGAAAATAGAACAATAACGAGGGTATAAACATATTTGTTTCTCAAAAATATTCTGTTTACTATTTTGATAATCAATGGCTCAGCGAAAAAAGTTATATATGTAAGTAAAAATGTGTTAATTTAATTTTATAGAATGTATAATTTGTAATTGTTAATCAACTGTAAAAATAGGTTCACTTAAATAATTACATGTAATATTCATTAATATGAAGTAATTAGTTTATTCGAGCATAAACAGATTTTGTGTAATGTGTAATGAATTGGATTGTAGAGCCAATTACTGCCTACCCAACCAAGGCTTGGATCGTGAGCAGTTTTTGATTGTTAATTAGTTTGTAATCCGTTTCCTTGCTGACGGGAGGATTTTCTTCTTCGAGACACTTTGGACATTTTCTCTGCCAAAAATACTTTAATCACGTTTCATTTGTAGATACCTAGTTTAAGTGTTTTGGTTTAGCTAACACTCTATTGTACTGATGTGGTATATTTTGAATCTGCTGTAAAATTGTATTTAATGACACATTATTAAAAACATATTCGCAACGCAACATTTTTATTTGATGTATTGTACATTAGTAGATTTTTAATTTTTGTGACTTTTCAATAAAGATCTTAAGTTTTATTTCCAACTCAAGTATAGACCGTGAATGTATTTTTACGTACGGAAAACTCGCAAAGGGATTAAATTAAGTAGCACCTATACAAAGTACCATCACAAATATGAAAAAAATATGAATCTCCCATATTTTAAGAGCTCTTTAAGGACCCTTATGACAGTCATATCGTTTCTAGCTGAGGCAATTCAAAGTAGTAAGTGTGCTAGGAGAAGAACGCAGGGGACAGTCGTTTCGTTTTTGACACTGTTTGCCTATCCATCACACAGATATATGATTGACACGTCGCTATTTGAGCTTCCAAGAGTTTGACCACAAACAATTACAGTCATAGACAACTCATATACCATATACTCATAAACTGGTCATACTCAATTTTAAATTAAAACGTAACTAATTAATATTTGATATGAAGTAATGGGTACAGAGTACAGAGTCACATAGACAAATTGATAAGTATAAATTTGTACTAATTTTTACCATTTTTATTTATAATATAAGAAGTCCTGGGTTACCAAAACCAAATCATAAAAAATAAATCTAATGATAAAATAAACTACAAAATCATAATTAAAACAGTTTACATATGACATTCATAAATTTACATCCAGAACATAGGAATCGATCGAAAACACGCTTCCTCCGATAATTGGTTAGGAAACAAAACAGTGTTACCAACAGCACCACTCAAGCAGACATTATCTCAGCGCGTGGCAGCCCTGCGTCCACTTGCCTCTGGGTGTTTCCATATTTAACAACTACCAAATTTCCCTTGCGAGATGCTTTTGTTCTCTCTCACTCTCTTGAGGTTTTTTTTTAGTTTTGTGTAGATTTATGACAAGATTTTGGCAATCATTTTAATAATTCAGTCTCAATTTTCAACTGTGTATAGAAAGATGGAACAATTGAAGTTAAGATTATGAAGGGATTCATCTGTTTCTGTCGATAAAACAGTTAAACAACGTGGTTCCATAAATATTCTTATTGGAAAGATTACGTTTCACGTTACTGCGGTCCGGAGTCCTGTACCGATTATTAGTGAATTTACTATGGAAAAGTGAACTATTATCGGGAAGCCGTCTAGGTGTCACCCCGACAACCCGTCACCTCGGCATTTTGGCCACAGGCGACAACCTGTCACCTCGAAAAAATGTACCAATGCCGTCAAGGTGTCACCCCGTCAAGTTGTCACCTCTTTTCTAGAGGTGATTGTTTGTCGTGTGCAGAGACGACAACCTGTCACCTCGCACGCTTGCGTCAAGGTGTCACCCCGACAACCCGTCACCTTCTCTACTCCCAGGTGACGATCTGTCGTCGCCGTTCACGACAAACCGTCACCTCGCACGCTCGCGTCAAGGTGTCACCCCGACAACCTGCCACCCCGCTCCATCTGTTTCCGTCTTCTTATAACGCAAAAATAGGCTTCCTCCACTTGGCTTATCAGCGCTACCATGCTTAAAACAAATAATAAACTTTTAAAAATTATAAATTATTCATGTTTAATCTTCTACCGTATTTAAAACTACATTAATTAAGAGGCACGGTCGTGTCTCGTCGCCAAGTCCACCAGCAGACGACGAGCGAACGACGAAGGAAACGACGAAGGAATTAACACGAAGGAAAATGAGGCGATTTTTCGACCCACCAAAAAAGAAATTTAAAGCCCTATTTTGATCTAATTCCATTTTAACACTTAAAAAACACCAAAGTATACGACAGTTTGTTTTAGAATGGTATAATAATCGAGAAATAAACGTTTTAAGTAGCGAAAAAAATTACAAGTTTCGTAAATTTTGATCGAATCTTCCACCTCGATGTTCAGAAAGCCTAGCTACTTTATTTCTCATCAAACCTAAATGAAATTTCAAAGTCACTCATATTTTTTCTCATAGAAGTGCCTTATGATACTATGAATAAAGTTTAAAATCGAAATATATTAAAAGTAATCACTGTAAAATTTTCCATTTCAATTTTTGTTGACTTTTAAAACGTAAACAAAGAAGATGACACAAAGAGTAGGTTTCGCAAGTAAAAGGCTGAAAAAGCTGACACATCAGGATTCATATATTCTCTGTAACCCGTGCAAAGATCAAGTATGTTTTCAAATAAATTTATGATATGCTAGGAATTGTATCTTTTGTGGCTACAAATAAAATTTTAGATTGGCTTCATTCGACTATTAAATTTAAAAATCCTATTACTTTAAATGAAGAATTTTCGTAACTTTGTTTCAGAAATCTCAACTCCAAAAAATTATGTGTAACGTTTTCATGATAGGTAGTCGTTTCATAGTCCTTATAAGCCATCTTAATAAACCTTCATAATAGCGTCTTAATTTTTTAACATACCAACTGATAAAACCAAATAAGTAATAACTGTAATAAAGCATATATGTTGCAGTTTTACCTTATAATTTATTCTTTGGGGTTTCGTCTTAAAGGCAACAACAAGAAACTGGTTTATAACCTCAGTTTGAGCGTGTGCGTAGCCACGGGAAACTGCTAGTAGGCCTAATCGTATAACGGGTGGTCCAAAAATAGCGCTCACATTTTGTTTTGTGACAGCACAGCTATTTCACTGGTTAGAGAGATGATTTTTGCTGTGGACGGTTCTTTAGATACTACCATTTTTCATATCAGTGGTTTCAACTATTCAACTTTTCTCATGAAGGCGGCATAGAAAATAAATAATATGTAAATTCTATGCGAAGTGTGATTTGCGGGATTGGTCAAATTCTCACGATAATCAATCACATCACTTCGAATCTAGCAATACATAATGACAAACTCAACAACATTTCGTCAGTTCCCATCTATTAACGGAAAAAATGCAATGATATAGACACAAATGAGTACGCGTGAGTACGCTTTGAAAACTGTCTTGCCTTATGCGTATAAACCAACTGCAGCTTGCACATGAAACACATTTTCATTATGGTCACCCCCCAGTGAAACTTGTTTTTAACTACTAAGGGGATTGTGTTCAAATTTTTCGATGATGTTTTGATGAAATTGCAAAATCATTTCTATAATGACTACTTCTGCGGTATTGCGAAAGTTTTTTACCTACCTTATAATTATTGTAAACATGACAAACAGCATTGAAGCGAGCTGAAAAATACGTTTAGTAGAATTCACGCATTATAAATTTGTTATGCCGCCTCTATTAAGAAAGTTGAAATAGTTTAAAACCACTGATAGAACCATTCACCACAAAAATCATCAGCGGTTTTGTTGGACCATACCAAGTATAAAGTCTAAGAAGCTGTCTCTATTGCAGTGTTAAACGAATTGATTATGTGTGCAAATATGTAATTTTAGTTCAAAGGGAGCCTATCGGGGTGGCGATTTGCTGTGGTGTCAAGTTGTCGGTTGCATCGACGTCAAACCGCCACCTCTCACGCTCGCGTCAAGGTGTAACCCCGACAAGGTGTCACCTCCTCTCTTTGGAGGTGGCAATTAGACGCCTCCGTACACGACAACCCGTCACCTCGCACGCTCGCGTCAAGGTGTCACCCCGACAACCTGTCACCTCCTTCAAATGGTGACGGGTTGTCGGGGACGATGCGCGTCAACTCGTCACCTCAAAACCTGTTTTAAAAGGTGATGGTTTGTCGGGGTGACAGGTTGACGGGGTGACACCTAGACGCGGTCCCCTATTATCATGACCCACACGGTGAATCTTAAGCCCGGGACCACCATAGAAGTTCCTAACGTGACCCCCTGAACACTTTTTAGGGGGTCGCTAACAACTTTATATATATATATATATATATATATATATGTGTGTGTGTGTGTGTGTGTGTGTGTGTGTGTGTGTGTTCCCACTCTAGCGGTCGCATTTTTGTCCGATTTGCTTGGATTTTGGAGGGAACCTTCCCTTCTGAAAACAGTTGTACAAGTTCGTTGGAAAAAACAATCGGGCAACTCTAACCCTTTTTAGCGAATTTCCCCTATAGGGACGGACACATATATATATATATATATATATATATATATATATATGTGTGTCCGTGGGTGCAATAACTCTCGTAAAAAAGGTCCGATTTTGATGAAATTTGGTATGTGGCTTTATGTGGTATTAAGATAAATTAATATGCATTGGAAATTCGCTGAGTATGCAGGTTTGCTGCTATGGGGGTATTTTCATATCTTGATGCAGTTTAGCACCCCCAATATCACTATGCCAACAGGTTATCCTGACTATACCTCCTCCCAACCTTTATAATGTACAAAATTGCCATGCTAATAGTGAGTTTAAGTATAACCAGGAGCATCAGAACAGCCAACAAATTTAATTTTTCATTTCTCCAAAAAAATATTATCTGTATTGTTTTAAACCATTTATTATATATTTTAAATATTTTAATGCGGAACTTCACTTCCCTCACGTTAGCGTGCTGAGTGCGAACTCTTTTCAACATATGGCTTGATATCTGCCATATCTAAACTTTTTGTGGGGGGGGAGGTTATTCTATGGATTCGTCTCTTTGGCACTGTACAGATTACTTGGAACTTTTAACTTTGCACCTATAAATCTAGATCTGACTCTTTACCTTCGGCTTTATTATATCTCACGTCTCTCTTCGTCTCTCTTCGTCCTTTAATTATTTCACGCTTCACCATAGATATTTAAACTAAGTGTAAAGACAAATTTGATTCGAAAAGAGTGTCTTTTTAATTCCAAAAACAGGATTGTCATAAATCGCTACACTAAATGTCTAAACTTGGTTAAACATAAAATACTTATCTTGTATCTATGTTATTTTGATAAAACTCTTGATTTTAGACCGACGATTTTAGGCCGCTAGAACTATTAACTTGCATAAAAGTTTGGTATCAAAAGCTCCCAATCCTCTAGTGATATATGAAGCCTAGGGCTCTACTTCGTAGCCTTTTCAAGTTCCTTATTTAATTTAGTAAGGCAGCTGATTATAATGTAAACATTTCAGAACATGTGGATCTATCCCTGTGATATTCCCGTTCGAAGAAGGGGACATTGACTAGTTAATCATAGATTAAGCATACTCCTTAGGAGTATGCTTAATCTATGTTAAAATGTATAACTTCTTAAATTAAAATGGTATACTCTTAGATTACTGCACTGTTTCAGCTCCTAAATAATCCAATAAATAAATCAACATAAGTAGTTATATTTTTGATATATGTCTGAATTTGAAGTACATATACTTTTCCTGATCGGAAAGATTAATAACAAAGGCAACAAATAAGCAAATAACTCTAGCTATTAAAATAATCTTAAAATATGTATAAAATACCAACCATCCTAATATATATGTATGATGTAAAAATATATAAATTTCTTATGTTTTAAGAGGAAGCATTGAATAGCTTTTTGGGAATCCCGAGAGAAACGTTCACTGACAGATATTGCGCAGTTTCACCGAGCCGGAACACCGAGTACACGACTAGATCACCAAAAAGGCCGGTTGGCAAGTCCCAGAACTCAATAAACAAGTGTTACGTGTGCCACTGCCATTCCCTGGTTGTCTTGGCAACGGAGGAGGGGGGTAGGAACTACCCCTCCCCTTACCCCACACGGCACTGACCAACCGATTGCTAAACAGTGTTTGAAATGTTTGGGCAAATATTACACTTCAAAAGTGCAAGTTTTATCATCTTTAACTTTATGTTTTTAGTTTTCTGGACGACTAGAGTTTGTTTCTCCAGTTTGTACAGCTGTAAACCTGAAATATATTGATCAATGTACAGAATGTGAATTAAGTTTGATATTTATTGTATAGTTTTAACTATAAGATAAAGTAGCGACCTTTAATAGATCAGCTCATAAAAAAAGTGTTTTTAGTGATGCAAATTATCTGATTTCTAAAAATAGCAACTCCTGCTAACCTTTATTCTGATACCACGTTGAGCTAAGAGTAATTTGTTCAAGACCATTGAAATATTATAACCATAAAAGTATGGCTTTAAATAAAAACTAAACTAAATATAAACTTTAAAAATAAACCATAAATGGCTTTAAATGTGTCACTCTAAATGAGATTTGAACCCCTTCTATTGACAACGTTTTCCAGATAACAGAACAAAAATGTTGGCAACCTCTTTAATCTCCTTGGTCATTATTTTTGTGTAAACTGGACTGTCGTAAGCCCATCAATCCTATACTATAATACGAGCTATGTCTGTTTGTTTGTTTGCAAAATTTATCTAGAGATCCAGCGGAAGGATTTTGCTGAAAGTTTTGGATTAGGGGCTTTTGGGTCTAAAAAATCTTGGTGAAAACCACTACCTCAGGAAAACTCGGACTGTATTTTTCTAAACAACTCATTTGAAAATTTACAATTTTAACACTGGGCTTATGGAGTTTAAAATCATAACACCGGTTACTATGAATAACAAACACAAACCATTGAATAAGCTTCTATAAATTAAAATAATGTAAACAGCTGTTTATCATTATGGAAATAAAAAACCTACTTGAATGGCAACTCTCATATTGGAAATAAAATACCCCGTAGCAGCAAACCTGCATACTCAGCGAATTTCCAATGCATGTGTATGTTTCTCACTACCACATAAAGCCACCTACCAAGTTTCATAAAAATACACGAATAAATAAGTGTTATATAGCATTTTATTTATTCTCCATAAGAATAACATTGAAAGCTGAGTACGCAGGTTTGCTGCAACAAGTAACACAAAGTATGTGTTTTTATGCAATTATCAATATAACTTAACCAGACGAAGCTGCATACCAAGTTTTATTAATTTATGTTCATAATTAAGGGAGACATTACATTTTCCTTTTTCTCCTTAAGAATAACATGGGGGCTGAGTACGCAGGTATGCTGCTGTGGGGAAAATCAGCAAAATCTATTTTGTTGTGCAAATATCAATATACGAGTACTAGGTGAAGCCACATGCCAAGTTTCATTAACATTCATTCATAAATAATCGAGATATCAAATTTTAACTATTCTCCATAAGGCTAACATTGGACAACGTACTGTGTTTAGCACTTTGAATATCTCTGCAACGGTTGGACGTAGAATCACAATTTAAACACCAAAATGATTGTTTTGTAGAGCTGAACTGATTGGTAAACGCAAATGAGAGGTTTGCATTAAAATTAACTGAGGAAAAGCTAAAAACGTTTTTCCCTTAAGATTAACATGGGAGATTTTATGAACACATTTTTTGGATTTTCTCCGCAACCACTTAACCTAGGTTAATAATTCAAAGTACCGTATTATTTGCTTTTTTAAGCTCTATAAAATGGTCAAAACCAAAATTAAGTATTTTAAAAATTGTATGGTGAAAAATTCAAAAACTGATTTTTGGAAAATTGTAAACCACCATAAAACCCCCTTCCCATGGCCCGATTTTTCTGGTTTTTGAACTTAAAGTCATGAATGTCACTTTACAAATTTGAGCCAAATTTCATCGAAATCAGACGTTTTTTACTCAAGTTATCGTGTTAAAAGACACACATATATATATATATATATATATATATATATATATATATAGATATATGTATATATGTAGATTTATATATATACATATATATAAATTTTAACGAATAGTGTTTTTGGCATCTGGGGACCTCAAAACAAAAATCTGTCATGGTCTCGGGCTTAACTCTTACCATGCCACCTACGGTAATAGCTTCTTCCCTAAAGGGGAAATTCGCTAAAACTACTCGAATGGTAACTCAAACTCTTTTTTCGATAGGCGAGTGAGCGAAGCGAACGAGCTCATATTGAAAATGATCGAGTATTTGAAATAAAACAATTAAATGTCTCTTCTGTGGAATCAAACACCGAGCATTGCTCGGTTCCCCTGTACTAATTATTTTACGGTGATAGTAGTTGTAAAAAAACTGCCCTATATTTAAAATGCATTGTTGGTTTATCAGTTGGTTGGTCAGTTAATGTTATTTAAGAAATTATTGCGAAAATGTTCCATAATTGACTGAGAAAACCAAGTTTCACGTTTTGGGTTCTGGAATCTTATCCCATCTTCAGGTGAGAATAATACATAGAACATAATAACATTAGTGTTACGTACATTTTAAGTTTTTTAGGCGGCACACTAATCCTTTTAATCACCTTGTACACTCTTTTTGAATTTAAATTTGTAGGAATTGTATTAATTGAGCAATTAAATAACAAGAAAAAAGTAAGAAAGTGTTTGGAAATTTCCGCAGAACGCAAAAGTTTATATTTAGTTAAGTGAGTTAACTTTAAATTAATACTGGAAGAACAAGAGAAGAGAATTTAATGAATCTGCTAAAGTATCTTTATTGTCGAGCTCAATATTGAAACCTACAATCTCAGCTATTTAATAACTTTAATGTCTTGAATAACAACGGAGATAGCGGTCTATTTTTCTGAGGAAACTCTCAATTATTTAATGTATTTAATATGTTCGAATGTATTTATTGAAGTTACTATCTGGTTTATTATTTAGTCAAGTATTTCATTTCACTAACATCTTTTGTATACACCATCAACATTATAATGATAGACATAAATTGTCAGTATTTTACAGGTTTTCATGGTTTAATTTTGGTGGTGGTATCGGATGGATTCCCTATGTATGAATGGGTTAAACCTCTTTTATACCTAATATATTTTACGTATTAATATTTTAACCGTGCACATTACATAACGTGATAAAATAGCTGTTATATAGAATTGAAACGAATATGTTAAAGTATAAGATTAATAATAACTGTCCTCTCATAATAAGTTGTGAATTTAATTGAATTCAATATTGGACATTTATTCATTAGTCAACCTAATCCCTTCCAAGTAAAACACATTTTAAAGTTCATTTTGATCAGCACGCTTTGACTGGATTAACAATATAAACAAGGATGAAGATTGTAATATTCTCTAGTTAGTCAAAAAAGTAAAAAAAATACAGTCTTAACCTTGTAGGCTGTCTAATATCTTTCAAGCTATATTATTTATGGACTTCGGTGCGTGCTATTCATATTATCTAATTTTTTATATAAAAAACTTAAAACTGGTTTGTATACTTAGGCTGAACAATTTTTATGTTGACCTAGGCTGAAGATCTATTCAGATTGTAACATAAAGTATACCTTTTGGAATATAATTTTAGTACGTTTTACAGTAATTATGAGTATCGAAATAAGTAATCATAGCCCCTTACCTTGCTCCAAATAGGACCACATGCCAGTTCGTGACCAAAGTAGACATGTAATCATATGTTTACATCCTCCTTCGATTTGTATTTCCCTTTGGCGTTTCCGTAATCATACGTTAACCCCCTTCGATTTGTATTTCCCTTTGGCGTTTCCGTAATCATACGTTAACCTCCTTCGATTTGTATTTCCCTTTGGCGTTTCCGTAATCATACGTTAACCTCCTTCGATTTGTATTTCCCTTTGGCGTTTCCGTAATCATACGTTAACCTCCTTCGATTTGTATTTCCCTTTGGCGTTTCCGTAATCATACGTTAACCTCCTTCGATTTGTATTTCCCTTTGGCGTTCCGTAATCATACGTTAACCTCCTTCGATTTGTATTTCCCTTTGGTGTTTCCGTAATCATACGTTAACCTCCTTCGATTTGTATTTCCCTTTGGCGTTTCCGTAATCATACGTTAACCTCCTTCGATTTGTATTTCCCTTTGGCGTTCCGTAATCATACGTTAACCTCCTTCGATTTGTATTTCTCTTTGTCGTTTCCGTAATCATACGTTAACCTCCTTCGATTTGTAATTCCCTTTGGCGTTTCCGTATTCATACGTTAACCTCCTTCGATTTGTATTTCCCTTTGGCGTTTCCGTAATCATACGTTAACCTCCTTCGATTTGTATTTCTCTTTGGCGTTTCCGTAATCATACGTTAACCTCCTTCGATTTGTATTTCTCTTTGGCGTTTCCGTAATCATACGTTTAGGTCGTGAAAGAGAAGGAAAAATACCTAATGAGAGTTACATAAGCATTTAACCTGAGAGCCTCATCAATAACTAAGAGTTTCGGAACGTCACGGTATGTGTGGGAAGACCAACAAAGGCGTTAACCCTGTTTGGACTCGGCGCTGGGCTGTTAAATAAGTGGGTTTAAACTGCTAATAGGATATCTTCACTGGTGGGTGGCCTTTAATTTATTCGGTAGGTTCGGTCATCAATCTATATTTTCCATTAAGAACCCCAATATTGCTTCGCATCTAAGTTGTGCTTTTCTTTCGTCTATATAGGCCTTTCGTTTATGTGGTACAACTTTCAAACAATAAAAAAAATACTTTGTACCTTAAAATTGTAATTTAATTTTAGTACTTTATTCTTACATCCTATTAGCATGTCCCGCATGGTGAACCTTAAGCCCAGGACCAACATAAAAGTTTCTAAAGTGACCCCTGAACACGTTTTTGGGGGGTCGTTAAAAGTGGTATGTACTCTATCGGTCGCATTTATTATCCGATTTATTTCAAATTCGGTGGAGACATTCCTTTCTACAATCAGTTTGACAAGTTTGTTGGGAAAAAGAATCTGAACATCCTAAGCCTGTTTTTTTTTTGGAATTTAACATTTAGATTTGGTGTTTTTGGCCCCCAAAATGGTCAAAAAAGCTCCGGATGTGCATATCAAAGGACAGGTCGTAAAAACCCAAAAATCGTAAGGTCTCACTCATATTTAATACAGCATACATATTTGCCAAGTCATTAGAGAAATTTTAAATTTAAAAAACACAGTGGGTTGCCTTTTAGGGATTTTACATTGGAAATGGCCGCTTTCCATATTTTTATGTAGGTTTATCACCCTCAATACGCCCAAACCAACTTGTTATCCTGATGGAAGCTCCCAAAATCTTAACATGCACAACATGATATCTCAATTCTGCATTAAATAGAACCAGGAGCATCACAAGAGCCAAAAAATCGAATGTTTCCCAATTTTCAAAAAATTAGCACACGTGTTTGTAAAAACCAATTATTTGATTTTTATGTTTGTATTGTGGAAATTCGCCTCCCACATTCAGCGTGGTGTGAACTCTATATTCTGGTCGTCTTGCAAATAAAAAATTACTAAGAGCTAAATAATTGTAACCATATCGGTTCTTACAATAGAAATAAATAAACATTTTTGCGTTTTTATTTCCAATAATTTACGTAATAATAAAATAAAAAATCTCTTAAATAAATAGCTTTTTTCAAGCTATATAAAAGGTCCTGTCAATAATTACCTCGACCCCACGGTCCGGTAATGCCCGTAACCTCAAACTGAACCACTTTCATCCGGTTTAAAAGTTTTTTCTGGTAATTAACAACTTCCACCCTAGACAAATACTCTGTTGAACACACTGCGGTTTCAAAATAGCGTACATTTTGTTCAATCAAATTATATATCCTTGAACGGAACTTCTCAAAGTGATGAATCTTGTAAAAGCTTGGTGGAGAACGTTTTTTTATTGTTTACCCCCACAAGTTCTCCTTAATGGCCTCGCGGTAGTAGGGATAACGAGAGATCAACGCGGCTCCAGGGGGTTGCTCTCCCAGCACGTTCTCTCTTTGTCTTACTCGTACAATTGCTATCGCTTTTACCTTTTCCAGGTACAGCAACAACGAGTAGAATGCTAGAGCAGGTTCTATACTTGCACATTAATTTTGAATAAACGATTTTCACCAAGAAACTCCACCTAGGTTGTACATATGAGTTAAGTCTTGGTATCCAGACGTTTTTATCCAGACTGAAAGAACAGCAGACAAATTTGTTTACAAGTGTTTTTATGTTATAAATATTTACAGTTCAGTTCACTTTTTCTTTGTCAAGAATTAAATACAAATTTTCCACAATGGATGCATTTATTTAATTTAGTTTATAACGGATGTACAACCCGTTTTCTGTTACATCAACACCAGACATGTGTTTATATAAAATGTCTAGATCTAGAAACACCGCTTGGTAAAAGAATTAACCTTTGATTGGAAATACATGTTTAGTATGTTATTTTAAATGTTGAAAAGATTCGCTTATCTACCTCGAATAATCTATATTCAATCTAACTAGGAAATGATTTAATACGCTACCTTTGCAAAGTCCAAATACTACAGCTATTAAAATCCATTTCCCCTTATATAGTTTGAACAACAATGTTTATTTTCGTAAAATGAAAAATACCATAAATAAATCTAGGAACGTTTGATTTGTCTTTTACCTATGGATTATACATTAAACTCCCGATTTGAGGTCGTTAATGCGAACATTTTTATCAGTACACTCTGTGACAGTTATTGTTGATACTTTCTGTACTTTCTTGATGGAATTGTTTAATAATAATATATGGCAATTAATTATCATAAAATAATAATTAATTCTCTACAAAACACTCCCCGCCTCCGACAATTCTACAACATTAACAATCTTATTATAATTTTTCACTCTTTAAGAATCTTAGTTTTTTACTTTCCAAATACGGTATTGTTGTTTCTATTGCTTAACAAAACATATATCAAATTTATTTATCCATTATAGCTATTCAAAGGAAGCGTTTAATATTTTACTTACGGCTAAATTAAAATGATTTATTAATTTTAATACCGGTAAACAAATAATTTTATTAAAATAGTCTTCCAACACTTCAAGCTATATGTATACGTATACTGTATTCATATAGAAGACGGTAAATATGCATAGAAGAAGGTACAAGGGACTCATTGGAGTATAATTATAAACAAATAGAATAATTTAAACCGGCTTGTACTGTGTTCTCAGCACAAGGTTCTGCACACCAAAGAGTTACATTTTTAGTGAATTTCCTATGGAAATTGAACTATTAGCATGACTCGCACGGAGAAAATTAAGCCCGGGACCGCCATAGAAGTTCCTAACGTGACCCCCTGAACACGTTTTGGGGGGTAGTTCAAAATTGTATATGTATATATAATATAATATGTGTGAAATATGTGTTTGCACTCTAGCGGTCGCATTTTTTGTCCGATTTACTTCAAATTTGGTAGGGTCGTTCCTTTATATAATCAATTGGACAAGTTCGTTGGGCAAAACAATCGGAAAACTCTAAACCTCTTTTTTTAGGGATTATTCTTTCAAATTTTGATTTTTTGGGTCTAAAAAGGGTCAGAAAAACCCCGGATGTACAATTAATGCATATACAAATATTTAGTTAGATTTAGATTTAGAAATTAGTACGGCGAAACTTTTAAGCCCTCTCTCAACATTCTTGCATAAATAGTTACCTAGTTATTAAAGAAAATGTGTATCGACCAAACACAGTACGTTGTCTTATGGAGATTTTACATTAGAAAAGCCTGTTATTCATATGTTGGTGTACTTTTATCATCTCCAGCAACCTCACGCCTACTTTCAAGCCTGGCTGGACCTTCTCCTAACCTGATAATGCGCAAAACAGTATTCCCAGCATTGCAGGTAAATAAAACCAGGAACATCAGAACAGCCAAAAAATCTATGTTTTCAGATTTCAATAAAAATTTGTATAAATGTACTGAAACACTGATTTTGAGTTTTAAAAGTTTATTATGTGGCAATTCACTTCCCTCACGTCAGCGTGCTGCGTGCGAACTCGTTTAAACATTGTACTATAATTTATTTTTTTTTTAACATTGTACATTATACAGAACATACTAGATAATTCAGTTACAAAATGGGCATTGGATTTGTACGAGTGCGTGAGATGGCGACGGAAGGTAGTTGCTTTCAAGATGCCTAAAGTCCTTAGGGATTAAGAGCTTTCTTAATCATGTTTCCAAATATGTCTACAAAATAATAGTTTCAGAGGTCCAAATTAGGAGGTAGTTTCTACAGTTTGTTGTTTTGAACCATATGGCAATAGTATTAAGTAATTTTTAAGTGTGTTAATGTTAATGTCTGATTATTAAAAACTCAATATATGATAAAATTTACTTTTTTTGCATATTATTATATATTGGTTTACTCTGACCCAAAAAATAGTTTTTATACGTGTTAAAATAAGCAAAGACAATCAGTAAGACAGATTACTGATGTAAAGCTTTTGAACTTTTGAAAGATAAATTCAGTTTTTTATGTTTCAACGCAAAAGAGTGGAAATTGTCCAAAACCTAGTATCACCAACATATATGTTCAACATTTTCTTAAAGTTCATCCTGAATTATATTTCAAATCATTTACAAACTTTGCAAGATTGTTTTGCTCAATCGAGCCTACAGTATTAGGTGATTTATTTTATTTTAACTTATGCCACTTGGAATTTTTAAATTGGATTTACTGTTTAAATCTTTAATTGTGAGACTAAAAAAAGAACATTCTGACATTCTAGTTGGGCATCTCGCTAGTTGGGCATCTCGCTAGCCTAACGGTTAGCGTCTTGGACTTCGGTTCAAGGAGTGACGGGTTCAAATCCCGGGGTGTCCACAAAAATTTGAAGGGTTTGGACCGCTTTCCCTAAAAGCGTTCGTGAAATGCCATTGGCGTTGAAATACAAACAAAGTTTGATTAGGTGTAAAAAAACTATTTAAATTTTTAAGTAAACATTACTGAAAATCTATTCACCACATACTAAGTAAAGATTATACTCTAGTAATTATAGTAAAGAAATTCGGTGACTAAACATTGCAGATAAAGTTAGTTGTGTTCGGTTAAAGCGGTAAATAAAGCCTCGGATCGTTCAGATGAAACATTTCCACATTATGGTCCATTATTTATAAGTCTCCTATGTTTGTAGCTCTTTTGGGCTTAGATAACCATTCCACGTAAGCCGTCTTTACTTTTATAAACTAATATTGTCTTGTATAATCTAACTTTTAAATACAACTTGATTAACTATAACATTTAAGTTGGTTTTCTGCAATACGAATAAACTAGGTACACTATAACTGATCATTTTTATAACAGCTAAAAGGTAAAATGGAGATATTATATTTACTAAAATCCTGGATTGAACCCTTTGCACAAGCCATATAAGTTTAAACAGTTACAGTTACCGTTTAACTACATAAACTTGAATACATGAAAAATAGCAAACTAGTACAACTTTAGGGTTAACCACGAAATGGGTTGTAGTGTATTTTTTGTATCCAATAGTTTGTTGGAAATTGATTCCTTTGAGCTCATCTCCCTTTGTGCGTGCACTGAAAGGATTTTCAATTACCAGCTTAAAACTGGTTGAGGCCCCTTTGTAAAGTGGTTTTACTAAAGCAGTATGTTTTGCCTTAATAAAGAGGCTGCACTAAAGTATGGAAAGTTGTACTACAAATAACAATAATGGTTCTTAATTGAACAATTGAATTAGTTCCAAGAACTAAGTAAAGATTTATTTGTTCAAATTATAAATTAAATTTATATTATAAAGACACGAAATGTGTGTAAATTTAATGGAAACTAATTAAAAAAAAACTTAAATGCAAAAATTTATATTTTACACCTTATATATTTTATATATATATCACCTTTTACTAATACAAAATTTGATAATGACCGCACTTCAAAATATTTTAAATTTTTCAAAAGTACTTTTTACTGTTTTCGCTTAAAGGACGTTGGATTCTTGAAAAAGTTTAAAGCCTTCTTTATCTGTAGTCAACTTTTCACTTTAGCTTAACAATAAATTGACACATAGCAAAACAATTTTACAAATTTTACAGTTTTACGTTTTTTATTCTTAATAATTCTTAGTACGGAGTAAAAAATATATGTACTGATAATTATTTAAGTTTTCAGTAAATATATAATCAGATCCAATTATATCACATTTTCAAGTTTAATGGCTTAATTGAGCAAATATATTCGTCTCTCAAATTATACATGTTCTTTTTACTCACTTCAGTGGTTGTTATCTTTAAAAAAGTCATAGTAAATAATATGAGTATATGTAGTACAAAGTAGTAGGTTAGTGAATATAGTATATTCACCAGTTTATATGTATAAATAAACGTAATTGATGAATAAATAAACTTAGTGCTTAGAGAACTTGCCTCATCTGCGGTCCACGGTTCGACCATGGACGAGGCTAACAAATCGTTGTAAAGTTGGAAAACACAATTCCATTAAGCTAAACAATTTGTAGCTTAAGGAAATTAGGCGTAAAAATACTAATAAGTTATAGGACCAGAAAAGGTCGCCCCTAGACGGCAAAAAGGCCTGGGGTTGCGCCGTTCTCAAGCAAGACGTAATTTATTTGGCGTTCAGTCTCACAAAAACAAAACCACACCGTGCGAAAATATATAAGTGAAAGTAGACGCTTTTCAATTAAAATCAGAGATTTTTTAAAGGTAATATAATTTGAAAGCTTTGTTATTTTTTACTTTAGATAGGGTTCAGTGAACTCACTTTACTTAGATAGACATTTCTAATTAACAGTGTCCAATCAATAACTTATGTCATACGTTACATTATTTAACATACATGCCAATGTTGTTGTGTGTGTTGAACCATTGTTCTTATAAAATTATAAAAAGTGTTCACCGACGAGGTATATATCTACAGGGTGTCCCATAGAGATCTTGTCTAGGGTAAAAAAACTGTGCTTACATGCTGACCACCATTTTGACCCTCTATACCCTCCGGTCCCCTTGGCAACTATATGTTAACCGATCAATGCTTTCTTCACAACTTATGTTAGTCTGGTTTACTCTTTGTCAGATGTTTTGTTTACAAAAAATATCCTCCAATGAGGCTTCACTTTTTTAACACAATTCTAGAGCTCTATATTTATTTATATCTCGTTGATGATCACCTCAATATCACTTTTACTTTATTTTCTACTAATACATTCGTTAGCCTTGTACTTGATTCTCGATCTATGATGTCACTCCACCACACAGATAGAGTTCATTAAATTAATTTTGAACAGTTTTGAGCGGCATGAAATGTGTCGTTGCAGTTGAATAAGATACAATAAATAAGTCTTATAACATTAGAACAAATATTTACATAAAAGGTGTTGGATATACATAAAGGATGGTACGAGACGATAAAATTCGACTTGGCACTCTGGTTGTCATCAGACTCAAGCAAATTGCATTTTTAAGTTGAATGTTTGAGTGTAATCAAATCAATTTGTCTCTCAAATTATAATTTTTATTTTCTCTTACAGTGTTTTACCTCCTTTTCAAAACTCAGAGTAAATAATAATAAATTATGTTACTCTACCTCCGTCTTCACCTTGAAACAATCCAAATTGACGACCACGGTTTTAGAAGTCAAAACACACCCATCATCAGGTACTATTCAATAACAACCGTACGAACCTACAATCATTTAAAAGGCCCGGGACCATGATAACTTTTCGTTTTGAGATCCCCAGACCCCAAAAACACCATTCGTTCGAAACTGTATATATATATATATATATATATATGTGTGTGTGTGTGTGTGTGTGTGTGTGTGTGTGTGTGTGTGTGTGTGTGTGTGTGTGTGTGTGTGTGTGTGTGTGTGTGTGTGTCCGTGAGCACGAAAACTCTCGTAAACATGATCCGATTGTGATTAAATTTGGTATAAACGTGTAAAGCAACATTTATGACTTTAAGTTCGAAAACCAGCCAGATCGCTCTACTCGAAGGGGTATTTTCGGGGGGTTTTGTACCCCAAAAATGTTTTTTTTGAATTTTTCACATATAATTTTTGAAATATTCAAATTTTAGCTTTCACCATTGGATTCAGCTTAAAAAACACACAATTCGGTATTTTGATCATTTCTCTACGTCAATTGGTTACCGAGATATTGAAAGTGCTAAACACAGTACGTTGTCTAATGTTATTCTTATGGAGGAAAAGAAAAATTTTATATCGCGCTTATTTATGAACGTATACTGATGAAACTTGGTATATGGCTTCATCTGGTTGTGGTCTATTGATATTTGCTCAAAAAATATTTTTTTTCCAAAGGATCCCGTAGCAGCAAACCTGAGTACTCATCCCCATGTTATTCTTATGGATAATAATTAAATGCTATGTCTCCCTTAATTATGAACATAAATTAATAAAACTGGTATATGACTTCACCTACTTCAGTTATATTGATATTAGCATAAAAACCCATTTTTTGCGTTCCTTGTTGCAGCAAACCTGCGTACTCAGCCCCAATGTTATTCTTATGGAGAATAATTAAAATTGTATATATCGCTTATTTGTGAATATATTTTTATGAAACGTGATAAGTTGCTTGATGTAGTATTAAGACATTTATATCGCCATTGGAAATTCGCTGAGTATGCAGGTTTGCTGCGACGGGGGTATTTATTATTGAATTCTACCTGATGATGGAAGTGTTTTGACTTTTGAAACCTCGGTCGCCCGTTGGAATTGTTCAACGTTGAAGGCCACCCAACACCCGCTAAAGTAACCTTATTTTATTGTTTACCAGCTTTGGAAGGCTATTCAACATGAAAATACGATAACTAATATTATTTACGACGATTCACCCGGTCAAGTTTGTTTCGTGAACAACCCTGATTAAGGCAATTTCCAACTCTTGAGTCGTACAAGGGCAGTTCCCAGCGCTGAACTACATAGCCGAGTAATTGCTACATCTAGTTTGCAGTCGGCTAAGCGGAACTCATTACACTAGCAAATTGAAACCTAAGAGGCTCCACTTCCGAATCTCAGCACTGTTTTGCGAACTCCTCCTAGTGCATTAAGGAGGAGATTCGACTAAATATAACCGTACTCTTAAAGGAGGTTCAGTGTTTGTTATGTTTGAGATATATATATATATATATAAAATTTGAATATTCAATTGAAATAATAGTCAACGGTAATAAGAGGGAATTTATTATTTAGACATTAGTTAAAAACTCAGCTTGTATCGTTGGACACAATACCCGTCAACTAATGTTTACTCATCGGTTGTGGCAAGTTAATTTAGTTTTCCAGTGTGGTAAACATAGTAAAATATTTAGTAATGTAGTACAGGTATTTTTAAGCTAATATAAGTAAATTGACTTTTAATTTGTTAAACGAAGAGAATCCTGTTATGATGATAGGAATTGGAAGCAGTGAGTGTGAAACGTAATATGCCAGAACGGCTGCCTGGTCGTCATCAGATGCACAATGTCAGCTGCACACATGTTTTCCACCACAGTAAAATCACAAGATTGGGGTTTAAAAATTGTTTAAGAACATTATAAGTGATTTATCATTGGAAACATAATTACTATGTGGTTTTGAGCAGTTTTATTTCGTATATTTGAAATATTAAAAAAATTCGCCGTTAAGGCTTTTTTATTTCTAAAGATGATCTTTAAAGACATCTTTTGAGTTGCTTAGCCAGTTTTGAAGCTTCTGCAACGTTACATATATAGTCGCTGATCGTTCACGTAGCAACAGCGAACAGGTGAGAGCGAGTTAAGCTTTAGGATCGCGTTTAATCACGGCAAAGCCGGGCCATATTCACTGTTATTGGCTTTACGCGGTGAGGCTCCGCTGTTTTATGTGCCTTGCTGATTCTGTACGTTAGCAGTTTTTCACATTTTAATACGACTAGTTTATCTCTTCATCCTACCAGTGTGAAATACAGTATAAAATGTTTTTGAAATATTAAACTCACTGCACTGTACACATTTGTACAAAAGCATAACTCTGAAAATGTATATTTTAAAAGCATATAAATCAGTTTTGTGCGCTTATCTAAACATTGCTTATAGCTCAACACGTCTACATGTTTTTTAATGGTTTATGGGGAAACTACTTGCGCCGAGATCGTCGCTTCGTTTTTATAAAACTACTTTACTACGTATTTCCTCAAAAAGCATTTACACATTTTATGTAATACTATATTATATTTAATAATTTTGGTGTGAATAGTTTGAAAATATCCACGGGTAATTATTAAAAAAATAGAACTTTAAAGAAAGCCTCAGCTTATTTTGGACCAATTTACATTAAACTGTGGTCAAACAGCCACCTGGGGGCGAAGCCCCCCACAGAGGTCTGGGGGCGGAGCTCCCAGCGAGCGAAGCGAGTATATGTGTATGCACTATAGCGGTCGCGTTTTTTGTCCGATTTTCTTCAAATTTGGCAGGGAAGTTCCTTTCCATAGTCTGTTGAACAAGTTCGTTGGGAAAAACAATCGTAAAACTCTAAACCGCATTTTCGGGATTAATCTTTAAAATTTCGAATTTTTGTCCCAAAAAGGGTCAGAAAAGCCCCGGATGTTACATTAATGCATGTAAAAAGATGGGAATTAGTGAGGCGAAAGTTTTAAGCCATCTCTCGTCATTCTAACGAGAGATGGCTTAAAATACAAATGTACCGAGTTATTAAAGAAAATGTGTATCGACTAAATACAGTACGTTGTTTTAAGGGGGTTTCACATTAGAAAACCCTGTTATTCATTTGTTGGTGTACTTTTATCATTCCCATTTATTTTTATTAATTTTGGAATAAATGTATGTTTTTACACTGATTTTGAGTTTTTTAAAGTTTGTTATTTGGAAATTCACTTCCCTCATGTCAACGTGCTGCGTGCGAACTAGTTATAATTATAGCAGGTAATTCAACTAGCTCCTGCGGGCTAAACTAAGTGTAAAATTAATGATTTTTTGTAAAACTTTATAAAAATTATGTTCTTACAGTGCAATAAGGGTTTCAATTTGTTGTAAGCTTAATTTACTCAAAAGATTTATATTTATAACTTTCAGAAAGGTTATCATTCCTTTCATGATATGAAATGAACTTCTGCAAACCATGCAGTTTGCAGTTTACATACCCTAAAATTAAAATATGAAGTTCAATTTTCTAACAAAACTGAGCATGATATAATTACTATAAATATATAAAGTAAAATACTAACAAATTATAATTCAATATTTTGAACTTATGGTTCATGAAAAATAAGGATAAGTCTGTCTAGCAAAATACATTCAACGCCGTTCTAAATATTATTGAATTCCTTGGAAAGTTTAGTTGCCTTCAGTGATATTTTACTATTTTCCACTAGTTTTCAACTAACGAAATACTTTTGCCTTTTGCTACACCATATACAAATATTACATCAACACATGAAACCCATAATAGTCCTCTAAAATAAGTAAAATGAATTCACTTAAAAAATACCTTTCCGCTCGGCCTGACAATACCGTCAATTCTAGGAGTAGCTTTATGTCAAAGGGCATTGAATCATGTACCCGTAACATTCTCCATTCCCCACCAATTGATGGAGCATTCAGCGGTCCCGATAACATTCAGAGCACCGCCGCTTGAGTTCATCAGTGTCAGTTAGCCGAAACAGGTCGTCTTGACAGATTTCCCCGTAGAGATTTCGAATATATGAGGTGCATTGAATTGAAGTGGAGCGATGTTTGTGAGACTGTAAACACGTGTACAAGATCGAATCATTATCAGCACGGAGATAGTTCAAATATGGGTTTGGGGGTTTAAAAATAAAAACTAGAAAATAAATCAAATGGGAGTCAATCCAACTCTGAATCCACCTTCATACATTTGCCAAATATAGGCAAGCGAAGACAAACACGAGTGTGGATGAGAAGAAAAGTATAGTTCGACACATGTTTTACAGACGCTAAACTCGCTTTTCAGTTTATAAATCCTGAGAAATCTTTGTGAAGGTTCCAAACTGGATCCAGCTCCATTGGTCATTGGGTTACTAATTAATAATCCTGGCTAAATAATTAGTCGGTCAAAGTAGGGTCAGGGTCACAAGGCTACACAAGGTATCTCACCCATTCTACACTCGTCATTCATTCATATTCGTCTTAAAATACACCCTCGTTGCGTCAGTATATCACGCAGTTATTCAGTGAGTACACCTTAAAAGTCAAGAGTAGAAAATGACAAGCAGTTATGTAGATAATACACACTGTCTTCATTAAAACAAATACCCCCGTCGCAGCAAACCTGCGTACTCAGCGAATTTCCAATGTATGTAGGTATATATATATATATATATATATATATATTCATTGGAAATTCGCTGAGTACGAATATATATATTATATATATATATATATATATATATATATGTCTTAACAACGCAATAAACCACTTACCAGGATTCATAAGAAATATGTTCACAAATAAGCAATATTTAAAATATGAATTATTCTCCATAAGAATTACATTGGTGATGAGTACGCAGGTTTGCTGCAACAAGGAACAAAAATTACAAATTACTGGGTTTTTATGAAAATATAAATAGAACTCATCTAAATGAAGTCACATACCAAGTTTCATTCATATACATTCATAAATAAGGGCTATATAACATTTTAATTACTCTCCATAAGAATAACATGGGGACCGAGTACCTAGGTTTGCTGCTACGGGAACCATAGGCGAGCAATTGGTTTGTTGTACAAACAACAATAAACCACAACCAGATGAAGCCATATATCAAGTTTTGTCAGTTTGTTTATAAATAAGCAAGATAATTTTTTTATTTTTCTCCATAAAAATAACATTAGACAACGTACTGTGTTTAGCACTTTCAATATCTCAGTAACCGATTGACGTAGATCAATGGTCAAAATACCAAATTTTTTTTATGCTGAATTCAATGATGAATATTAATATTTGATTTAAATACAAATTACATGTGAAAACAAAAAAAAACATTTTTGGGATGCAAAACCCCCCTTTGGATAGTGCGATCCGTCACATATATAACATAGTTTTAAAATTTAAAAATTTAGTTTGAATACGTTTACAAAATATACTAATGTAACATTTCTATTTAAAGGTTTTATGACATTTTCCGAAGGCTTCCTACTATCAGTTTTATATAGCGAGGAATCAAACTTAGACGTTTCATAATTCCAGGCTTGTCCGAACTTTTTAGTTCTTAATTCATTAAGGACCAAGAAACTTTCTAACTTTCAGGTTGAAGTTACTGAACTCCTGGAACTGAAATATTATTTCTCTTGTGATAAAAGTTCTAAATGTTGACCGACAATGTAGCTAATCTTAAATCACAAATTTTATCAAGATTCAATAACAAACAGGAGAATTATATACAAAATGAAAACAAATCAGTTACAAAATTGATCAAATAAACAGTATTTCAAAACTGACCAAATGTTTAAATTTTATAACTGACAGACGACAAACATATTTAAATCTTAAAACACTTGACGAACTATACAAAAGCGTAATGTACTAAATTGGATTGTCTTCTCTGGCTGATTTTGTTCTTCTTATTCACCTCAGGATCGCTGCATCAGCGCGAGGTTCTTCCTTAATTGGTGGTAATCCATTGCTGAGTTACGGATTTTCAACAGATGGCTGAGGAAATAATCCTCACTCCGTTGTTAATTAATTGATGTTAAACTAAATTGAAAACCCGTACCTAAAAGTAATTTGCTTATAAACATGTTTATCGATATTACAGTCATGGATAAAAATAATAATATATTTAAATCGTTTAAAAATTCGGAAATTAATCATACAGAATGCTTTTGTTTTGCCGATATTATAAGTGTTTTTTTATAAGGGGAAAGTGACCTCAGAAGGTAAAAGTGACCTCAGGCGCAATTTCAAAAACATTTCTAACGTAACGAATTTGAATTGTATACAGATTTTGAATGCTTCTGGAAAGTTGTAAGTTTTAAATCTAATACACCCAAAAGTTCTACGTCACTTTAAAATGTACTTACCAATTACATTTAAACAGTTGGGATTTTAAACTTGTTTTTGAAGGAATAGGTTTTCGTTTACTATTTATACTACCCTTAAGATTTTTCAGGGTATGTAAACAATAGTATAAAAAGAAAGCACAAATCTTATAACTATGTGAAAAATGTATTTTCAGTGATACAATACATTTACTAATACAATGTATTTTAAAATATCAACAAAACACTCTCTCAAAAAAGTCTGTTTATATAACAAAATATCAAATGTATATTTTATATCTCATATTGTTAAGTATAATATTATTAACATTATTTCTCATAATAGACAACTTTCAAACAACTTTAACTATATTAGTCCTTTAACAAATAAGTAATTCAATAACAATATTCAATTTTCAACAATAAAAAAGAAAGTACTATTATATTTTTTAATATAAACTCTCTGAAACGTAGTTATTGTTAAAACCAATAGTATTTTATTAAACAAAGCTAAGTTAACTACATTACTACTACACGATTATGTTTTAACTGTAACATTACTATTTTTTAACCCACTAATATAAAGTGAATGCATTTTAGTTTTGTAAATATAATTTGAGAACTGAACAATATAATCGATAAATTTGTTAATATAACTAAGGTTATGAAACAAATTAGCTAGGATTGTTGGTTAAAACCACAGTTATACCATCATAACCACTCAAGTAGTTATCATCCGAACAGGTGGCAGCCCTGCATTCTGAATATTTCCATATTTAACAACTCTCAAATTTCCCTTGCGAGATGCCATTGTGTTCTTGCACTTGTTTAGGAGATTTTTGTTTTGTTTTCTTCAGATTTCACTAAATGTTTCTGGATAATGTCAGAGTTCTTGTATTTCTACGATGCTCTGACGAACCTGGAAAGATTCAAAGTAATTTAAGAGAAATGCGATAATTGATTGGAAAAAATAGTTAATTATGTTGGTTTTTAATAAAAAAATCTGTCATTTGAATTTTCATTTTCAATTATTTTGATGTCTAGGATAAGGACGCCAAGAGTTCTTATGTTTCCAAGGGTGACAAAATTGGCCTCGCCTGCCTATCCATAGGCAATCGTATTGGAAAAAAACCGTTGCAGCAAACCCGCGTACTCAACGAATTTCCAATGAATACATAACATAGCACATTAAGCCACTTAACAGGATTCATAAGGAATATATTCACAAATATTTAAAATATTAATTATTCTCCATAAGAACAACATTGGGGATGATTACGCAGGTTTGCTGCAAAAAGGAACCCAAAATAATGGGTTTTTGTGGAAATAACAATAAAACTCATCTAAGTGAAGTCGCATACCAAGTTTCATCCATATCCATTCATAAATAAGCGATGTATAACATTTTAATTATTTTCCATAAGAATAACATGGGGACCGAGTACCTAGGTTTGCTGCTACAGGAACCATAGGTGAAACAATGTTTTTTTGTGCAAACAACAATAAACCACAACTAGATGAAGCCATATACCAAGTTTCGTCAGTTTATGTTCATAAATAAGCAAGATATAAAAATGTTCTTTTTCTTCATAAGAATAAAATTAGATAACGTACTGTGTTTAGCACTTTAAATATCTCAGTAACCAATTGACGTAGAGCAAATATCAAAATACCAGATTGTTTTTCTTTTAAGCTAAATACAATGGTAAAAATAAAAATTCAGTTCCTCGTATGTTCGGTGAAGAAGCTTCCACTAGATGAAAATTGGTTCAATAAATTTACGGAGATATTTCTTAAAACAGCAATCCTCATATATTTCCAGGATGCCTGATGAAAACTCTTCCTTGAATGGCATTTCCAATTCTACCTAGCCTTAACACATGTACACAACTACTTCACCAAAGAGAACATCTGCAGATTCCCAGAGCCCAGTAAATAAGTTTACTTTGTGTCACTGTCACTCCGGTTGTCATGGTAACGGTGGGTAGGAGGAGGTTTTCTCTTTACCACCTCCCATTCCTACCCGTCAACATCAATTCGAAGTCCGGTGACGTCTACTATTGGCATAGATATTATCACAGTCATACAACTTTTGAACGTCATATTTTTAAGTGAGGAGAAAAATGTTTGAATACTGACTTCCTATACTCAGGTAGTATCGACAACTGACTTCCTACTCAGGTAGTATCGACAAGTTGTCTCCTACTGACTTCCTACTCAGGTAGTATCGACAAGTTGTCCCCTACTGACTTCCTACTCAGGTAGTATCGACAAGTTGTCTCATACTGACTTGCTACCCAGGTAGTATCGACAAGTTGTCTCCTACTGACTTCCTACCCAGGTAGTATCGACAAGTTGTCTCCTACTGACTTCCTACTCAGGTAGTATCGACAAGTTGTCTCCCACTGACTTCCTACTCAGGTAGTATCGACAAGTTGTCTCATACTGACTTGCTACCCAGGTAGTATCGACAAGTTGTCTCCCACTGACTTCCTACCCAGGTAGTATCGACAAGTTGTCTCCTACTGACTTGCTACCCAGGTAGTATCGACAAGTTGTCTCCTACTGACTTCCTACCCAGGTAGTATCGACAAGTTGTCTCCTACTGACTTCCTACCCAGGTAGTATCGACAAGTTGTCTCCTACTGACTTCCTACTCAGGTAGTATCGATAAGTTGTCTTCATAGTTTGTATGGAAACGAAGTGATCAAACTGTCATAATGACATGGCTGGCAGATCTCCCCGATAGATCTCTACCTGCGGTACCGTATACGTCACCAAACCTCTTGAAGCTTGAAGAATCGTTATCTCGGTTTGCATATAGTGGTTAGTCCTTCTCGGTTTTCGAAGTAATGCAAAATTACTAACAATCATATTATTGTAAATTTGAACAATAACTTAAAATTCACGACGGATTTATAAAAGTTAATTTTAGTTAAGTTGTTTGATAAAACTAAAATCAGTAAAAGTCAATAGCGAGATTATTAAATCTCAATTTACAGAAAGATAAATCGTTTGTGCTGAGATGATACTTCTATTTTCTAAACATACTACATGAAATTAACTTTACAATGGAGACAGACTGCTCCCAAACTGTTCCCGTTCCCGTTCTTGTTACTGTCACAGTTACTGCCGCTGTCACTGAGACTTGACACCGTAACAGAACTTTCCTTTTCATGAGTTGTAACCAGGATGGAACGGAAGTAAATTACTTTTCAGCAAGACATTGTGGGGGTGTATTTCCCGCTCTACAATATATTTTTACCCATTCTATTTACTGATAAGAACATTTTGATTACTGATTTGAAATCATATGAGATAGCAAGAAATTTTCTTCCAAAGACCTGTAAAGTTCCTTAATTTGGTTACACACTAAAATGTATGTAAAGTATATTTTAATATTCCCTTACCAAATTTAAAGTAAAATTATTGAGGTATTACTGAACTCAGTAAAATTAACTCGAGTTTATGATGAACATTAACTTTTACCACATGTTTTTACTGCTCCTTTTTTATACCTTAGTCCATTTGCTATCCGCGATTTATCTTTAGAATTAGTGCCTTTACAAATTTATTATTTAGGAATTTTCGTTAACATTTTAGGTCTCTGGAACTGGTAATATAAATAAAACCAGTCCATGAATAACTAGAGAATTTCCATTGTCATTTTCATCGGTGTTGGCCTACGATAATTGTAGACTTTGTCTTCTACATTCTATATAGGCATTTCTTAAAGCCAAATTTGTTTATAAAAAAAATATTACTTCACGGGATTTTTGCTATTCAATGCCATCAGTTTTTTTCCCATGCTGATAATGTTGAGGTTTGTCTTCTGTAACGTACAATGTAGAGACGTAATTCAACTCTAAAAGTATCATGATTATGTTGTTTAAGAGATTATTACGGACATATTCCATCAATGATTAGTAAAAACAAGTTTCACGACGTTTCGGGATCTGGAATCTGATCCCGTCTTCAGGTGAGAGAAACCTAAAACATAACAAAATTACACAAAATATTAAAGGCACAGTCCAGACAAGAATGGAATAAACACAAACAGCTAAATCAGAGAACTGTAAAAGCAGTCAAAATTCAAAAGGAAAAGAATAAAAAAAAACACAAAAGCCAGGCACAAAACAGAACACACGGTGCGGAACAGGTCTGCACATCGCGACTACTCAACCGAGACTGGTAGCTATTCAGTTTTGTGCCTGGCTTTTGTGTTTTTTATTCTTTTCCTTTTGCATTTTGACTGCTTTTACAGTTCTCTGGTTTAGCTGTTTGTGTTTATTCCAGACTTGTCTGGACTTTGCCTTTAATATTTTGTGTAATTTTGTTATGTTCTAGGTTTTTCTCACCTGAAGACGGGATCAGACGTCGCACAGTGGGGTATTTGATTAATCTAGCTGGCCAAAATTATTACTTATTACAAACAAGCTAAAAACAAACAGATATTTTTATGTTTGCATTTTAGAATCATAGTTATACTATACTTAATGAAATTTACCTTGTTTTAGGGTCCTTATGAAAAAATTAATATACTGTACTTATAAACTTGAAATACTGAAGTAGTAACAATTTTTTAAACAGCATGGAGCTCTTTAAAATTTACAGGGTGTTTCATAACTCTCTGGAGAAAGCTATCTGGTTATTCCTTGGGTCAATATAAACACATTTTACCATACGAACATGGGTCTCTAGTGCCTAGTTTACCGTTTGTCTGTCTGTATGTGTTTTTAACTTTAAAGTTCGTATTTTTAAAACCATGCAACCGAATTCAACCAAACTTGAGTCAACTGTTTATGGTGATAGGATCTAACAACGCAAAAGCTATGGAGAAATTAGCTCCGATAATTTTAAAATGGCGGCCATTTTAGGCTTTTTATGTGAAATGGCTCGAAAACCAGCCATTTAATAAAATTGTTATCAGAATAACTTCTTTTAAGGTATTTTACGACAAATCTAATGGTTTTTAATCTTTTTTAAACCGAGTAATAAATAGCTGAGCTGTTGCAATTCTTGTTATTTATTAGGCCTACATGTTGAATTGTGGAGAAACCAAAGATGAGCTTTGTCCGGTCACACGAAAATTGTATCAGCTCGGTTATTTATTACTCGATTGCAATAAGTTAAGTATCGTTAGACTTGTCTCAAATTTCCCTAAAAGAAGATATACTATTAAATATTTTGTAAAATGACTTATTTTTGAGCCATTTGCGATATAACATTTAAAATGGCCGCCATTTTGAAATGATCACAGATAATTCCTTCATAACGTTTGTGTTCATAGATTCTATCACCGTAAACAGTTGACTTAAGTTTGGTTGAATTCGGTTATATGGCTTTAAAAATATGAAATTTAAAGTGAAAAACACATACAGACTGACAAACGGAAAACTAAGTACGGGAGACACATGTTCATATGGTTAAATGTGTTTATATTAACCCCAGGAACGACGCTACATACCTTTGTCCAGGAGTGTTACCGGGCACCCTGTATACGATCAAAAACAACTTTAACTTACTAACCTGGTTTCTTATTTATCTTGTTTTTATCTAAAGTTCATCGTCCGTGAAATCTTCATCTGAACTTTATTGATGGTGATTTTACTTGGGACTCTGAAAACGAGGTTGAACAGGAAGAAGCTATGGTTACTTTCGTAAACGGAGTAGTTTTTTTTTTTACGTAGAGGTCTCTTTCCGGTTATGACAAGATCCGAACTTATACGTAACCTGTTAAGCACATCTCTGTCGCAGTCAACTCTAGAGAACTTTCGAGCATAGCTTTCCCGATACTGTATTGTCTTATATGCTTATTGCGAGCTTCAGTACGTAATTCTTTTTATTCTTGCATTAAATCGAATAGCTACTGTCTAGTAAAAATACTGACATTTGCCGTTCCTGTAATTAAAAAAAGTTTCTGAGTCAGTAAGTGGATGGTTTCTTGGATTTAGCATGTTATTGTTTTAAGGCATGTAAAATACGGAGTAGCAAATAGTAGCAGAAATTATTATCAGGATTTTCAAAATAACACTTGTAACAGTCTGTTAAAATAAAATTAGTGCCGGGAAACCTTGGGAAACCCAACTTTGGGATTTTTTTGTACAGTTTACTCTATAAAAATCGATGTTATCACAGCATTTTCTTTTATTAACATTATTAATTTAATATAAATTTGTTGTTACATAAAACCCATATTAAAGTAGACGTACTTACCTGCCGAATCACAATCCATAGTTAAAAATATAAAAAACAACCAATTTATTAAAAATGTCACCGTTAAAAGGACAGTTTTACCAATCTAGGTTAACACAGCGATCTTACTTTGTTTCTTATCTGTACTTCCAACAATAATACTTTGATAATAGGGTTTCCCTGTGTCGAGAGAAAGTTAAGGATGTACTTGGAATGTGTCTAACTGTAAAAAGAAACCTTTGAAATCTACCTGGGTGAACCTTTATTTTTTCGGTTTTTGACCGGCTAGATTAGTCAAATACCCCACTGTGCGTCGTGACACTTCTTTTTACTAATTAGTGATGGTAAATGTCCGTAATAATCTCTTAAACAACATAAACTCACCATCACCAACAATTAATTTTAAACAAAGAATCATGATAGTGTTTTTAGCAGTGTGAATGGAAATAATCCGCTCCCGTAAAATTGTGTTTTCAGGGAATTAATTATTTTTTCAAGAGAATATTTCAAAATAATATTTAATTAAGAGATAATTTTCTCATCAATACTGGTTGAAAATAATAAGCTAATGGAACCATTTTCTTAAAAGAAAATAGTTACTACATAGGTGAATTTAGATATACTGTATTTTATTAAATTTTTAATAAAGAGTTAAATGAAAATATTTCAAAGTTCATGAACACTCCTAATCTCTATGTTCGGTAGAGAACACAGAGTTTTGGCTCCTATCCAAAACTACTTCCCTCAGTCTTAAAAACTTTCAGCAACGTCATAAAATAAAAGACTTTAGTTTTTTTTGCTGATGTGTGTCGTTTATAATGTTAATTTGTATATTTGACATAAACATAATTCTGCATGCCTCATTTAAAGGAAGAGTCGGAAAAGTGGGAGATTTAATTTGTTTACATTATTAACCTTTCACAATGTTATAATTATGTTCTTAAATCACTTCAGTTAAGCCTTTTATGTTCAGTTAATAATAATTATAAAAAACGCCATTTAAAACATTTTTTAAGGTAACAAATTAAAGCTGGTATTTCAAAACAATATACTAGAAATTTGTTGATCTGCTTATGTACCAGAACTGTGTAAAGGCGTATTCCAGTTTCGAAAAGATACGAGGGTATCGCTTATTTATCGGTTTTATTAATTTAGAAATCAAGTTAAAAGATTGCTTTCGCAAATGTTTTTTTTTAGATAGCCCAGCCAAGTTCCCAACAGAATCCAGCACACGAGAAGTTGGACAATTTTCAGGCGAATAATCAGACAAGAATGATATAGCGAATTCGGTCTTCATGACAATAAAGCAAATTACCACAGAACTATCTTGATATTAATTACAAATTTACCGAGAACAGTTAGGCAGAACCGAATAAGTTGCTAAGTCATCTAATTTTTTGTAATATTTGTTCAGGTTAGGGATTTTTATCAAATTTTAGGGATATTTTAACGTAGGAAAAATGGCATTGTGGGATAGCGTGGGATATTTTCGACATTTTTTACATTCAGCTATTGTACAGTTGTTGTTTTTCTTACTATAATTCACTATACATTTGGTCAATGAAAAACACGGTTAAATCTATAACATTTCCAATATAAGTCTATGTTGATTTCAAATAAAACTTTGATTAAATGCCATGATCTTTAGGTGTCACATCCTTAGGTGGGTTTACAAATGTTCCACTAACTGTAAACTACAACTAAGAGATTAGTGGTTTTAGCGACATGTATATTTGGAATATTTGTCTTAGTAATTTTGTGAAACTTAATAAAAAAATTTAATTCCAACAAAAACTTGAAAATATAGTTTCTAGAAACCTATTTGTAATATGGTCATAATCTTTGTTTATTTAAAATTAATAAATACAAGTAGGTTCCAAAATTATACTTCATTATAAACCAACTAATACTAAGGACAATCTAATTTTAAAAACTCAAGGGAAAATAAGGGATATTTCACAACAGATTGAGGGATAAAACGGATTTTTTACGAATTCTGTGGGATATTTTTAACGTGGAGTGGTTTAAGCACTGGTTTAAGCATTTGTTTGTAGTCTCGCGTCAATACAACCAACCGACCCTAACTAGAAGTTTCTTGGAGAACGTTTTCCAATGTTTATTCCCTCATGGAATGTAATGTTTAGTGTGTAATGTGTAATGGCCTCGCGGCAGATGAGATAACGAGGAATCAACGTGGCTCCAGGGGTGGTTGGCTCCCCCGGCACGTTCTCTCTATCTTTGTCTTACACGTACACTTTTTATCGTTCTTTTTCCCTCCACAGTGCAAAAAACACAGTAACGAAATTTTTAACTAATTTCGTTAAGTGGTTAAAAGACCACTTAACGAAATTAGTTAAAAATTTCGTTATTACTTAAATTTTTAAACTGATTATATTTAACACTTAGGCTATTATTTACACAAAAAATATCACGAAGCGGGTAATTTAGCTGTTAAAAAAAATATTAAATAGATGGACTTTACGATTTTCTTGATACGTTTTCCTTTACGATTTTCTTAATATAATACACTACTTTTGAAAGGGTGTACTAAAATACATTACACTTGTTGGTGGTAAGAATAGGATTTTCTTAGGTTTGTGGAAGGTGGGAAAAGCTCTTAGAAGTACACGAGCAATGACAGTTTACAGAAGTGAATCAGTTAATAAATCTAAAAGTTAAGGGTTAGATCCAATTAACGGGAAAATTTTTTAAATTAATTTTTAGTTTTATGTAGACAAATCGGAATGATTGGTTAACTAAGTACAATATTTCCCATTGAGACTCATTATTTGATAACAATTTTAAACCTAGAATCATGCTTCAGGACAACCTTTAAACTCGTCTATTCCAGCGGCTGAGGACGGAACATCCGGGATTCGTCCCCGACCTGAGAATGTGATCCCTGGCTGCTGTGTCCCCCCCTATCCCCCCCACTGGCTGCTGTGTGTGATACCCTGTCAGATGAGTTGGCCAGTTGGAGGGCAGAGCGGGCTCGCCGTTTTGAGCCTGATCACAGCTGTCACAGGAGCACGATAGTTGGCCCTCTGACAAATCAGTTTAGCTGCCTGTCCCACCCTTTCCTTTCCCGCTATATCCTCTCCTTCCGATAACTTCCGGTAAGTTCCCGCTTGTAGAAGGCGTGCCTAGCAGCTTAGCTGGGGTTTCCTAATCCAGCAAAAACAATAATAACAACCTAGAATCGACAGTTCCTACATCCAAAGACGTTTTTATCGACAGAGATTAACAATTCAAATTAAATACTTTTAATTAATCGAAAAACTAATTGAAAAATCGAAGGCTAGCTCAGAACACAATTAACCTCTAAACTAGGCTGGTGATGACCGCGACGACGCCGTACCGTTGCTATGTTACTAGGTGTGTTCTCAAGTGAGGCAAATACAGCTGACGACACACTGTGCGGTTGTCCTACATCTTCGATAATTTTTAGTGAATTTCCTATGGAAAAGTGAACTATTAGCATGACCCTCACGGTGAGACTTAAGCCCGGGACTACCATAGAAGTTCCTAACGTGACCACCTGAACACGTTTTGAGGGGTCTCTAAAAACTATATATAAATATGTGTTCGCACTCTGGCGGTTGCCATTTTTGTCCGATTTACTTAAAATTTGGTAGAGGCATTCCTTTTTATAATCAGTTGGACATAATTGTTGGGCAAAACAATCGCAAAACCCTAACCCCCTTTTTTGGGATTTTAAGTTTTCAAATTTTAGGGTTTTGGGCCCAAAAAGGATCAGAAAAGCCCCAAATGTACACTTCTTACACATTAACTTATTGTACATAAAAATCCAAATATTTTAAGCCCTCCCTAATCATTCTAGCACAAGTACTTACCGAGTTATTAAAGAAAATGTTAATTGTCAAAATACAGTACTTGTCTTATGGGGATTTTACACTGAAAAAGGCTGTTTTTCATATCTTAATATCGTTTTATCACCCCCCCCATCCCCCATAACCCTATACCAACTTGTTATCCCGACAATACCTCCTTATAACTTTATAATGCACAACATTGGCGTCCTATTTTTTGTTTTATATTTTAGTGTACGCACTCACAATCACCACAATTGAGTGGTCACAATGTTTGTTGAATTTAATTGAAATTTACTAGGAACCTTCCCTTTTGTAGACAGTTGGTCATGTTCGTTGGGCAAAACAATGAGACAACTCTAACACCCTTTTTTGGGATCAATTTAGCTGCCTGTCCCACCCTTTCCTTTCCCGCTATATCCTCTCCTTCCGATAACTTCCGGTAAGTTCCCGCTTGTAGAAGGCATGCCTAGCAGCTTAGCTGGGGATTTTTAACATTTTGAGTTTTTTTGTAAAGCCCCGAATATAAAATTATTACATAATAAAGTATTGTACGTAAAATACCAAAACTTTTAAGCCCTCCCTAATCATTCTAGCTCAAGTATTTACCGAGTTATTAAAGAAAATTTCAATTCTCTTAACATAGTACGTTGTCTTATGGGGATTTTACACTGGAAAAGGCTGTTTTTCATATCTTGATGTAGTTTTATCACCCCCAATACCCCTATACCAAATTGTTATACTGACTATACCTCCTCCTAACCTTATTATGTACGACATTGCAATCCCAGTGAATTTAAATATAACCAGGAACAGCAAAAAAATAACATTTTTCAATATTCCAAAAAAATGTTCCAAGTGTTGTTTTAAACTCTTTATTCGATTTGTATAAAGATTTTAAGGCGAAAATTCACTTCCCCCACGTCAGCGTACTGCGTGCGATCTCCTTTTAATTATTTCAGATTGTTTACTGTTTAACTATTCATGTTAAAAACTTTCTGCTCACTGAAATCGTGAGTTATCTTTTGACTCTTTCAAAGAAACCATAAATCACGATTTTGGATAATTCGTTTAGGAGGGACGGGATTTACATTTTAACACTGACCTTATGAGAGAAACAGGCAGAAACGCATGTCTCGTGGCCGGATTCCAATAATGAAAACTCCATTGTAATCGTTTAAAATATATACGGCATTCACGGCGTAGTATATGTAATAGCGTTTAATATACTGTAAAGAAGTCATATCAATGATTTATTTTTAGAGTTGAGGAAAAACAAATCAAACGTGTTACTGAAGACGTCACCAATGAGTGACCAATTGTCAACCCCATCTATCGCAAACCTCGTTTTCCACTTGTCAATATTAAAATGTGATCGAGCAATAACATCATTAAGTTTTTAAATTACTTCTTTTGAACTATAAATTGCAGAGATTCATGAAAAAACCAATACAACATTTTTAATTGATACAGTAATACTTCAATTGTTTTCAGATTGACTTCTCTTAGCCAAGTCAAATGGTTTGAATCCCTTACAAATATATCTCTGGGTTGTGGGGGTGTACGTATTATTCTCCTAGTTTCTAGAGCCTCCCCCACTAAACAAAGCTGTAAACCCCCCCCAAAAACGGTCTTTGGGCCAGCTCCAAAGTTGCCCTCGGAGCTGTCGTAACGGAGTGGACTTTTTATCCACTTCATCCATTCCTAAAAAAATATATTCCTTCCCCTTATACTCTGAAAAATAAGGAAGACATTTACTTTATCACTTAGCAAAACAGGTCACACCATTTCACAATATTTAACTACTTTGACATTAGTTTAGTGAACTGTCCTTTTTTACATTTTTACTTTTGGCCGTTTAAATGAATGTGCATTGTGATAGTACACAAATCCAATCCAACTCAATCAAATAATTTGTCCTCTTATTTACTACTTGTTTTTAGAAAATTGTGATTTTAGCGAATTTCCCCTATAGGGAAGAAGCTATTACCGTGGTCGGCATGGTAAGATCTAGGCCCGGGACCATGATAACTTTTCGTTTTGAGGTCCCCAGACCCCAAAAACACTATTGTTCGTGCTACAGTTATGTGGAACGTTGTCACAAAATGTAAAGCTGAAATGGTATAAAGTATAAAGCAATTTAAAAAATACACCTAAAACATTTTAGTGAACAATTGTTATTCCTTCAAAACTTTTGTATAAAATAGTGGCAGAATTAAATACATGTGAATTTCATTAAACTAACAAGGGATCAAATTAAGGGATAGCTGATAGTTTTTAGTTTTTTCAAACTAAATTTTAAAATACACCAAACAACATAAATAAACTTCATCCGATCGCTATTATTTTAAATATTTAATTAACTTCAATCTAAAGTTTAAGCAAGTTTTTGTATATTTAAGTAACGTATACAAATACTGTAATTAAAGAATTTTCCAGTTGAAATCACATTTCACACACTCCCTGGAAAGCACCAAAATAAAAAAAATACAACAAAGCAAATCCTGCAGTAAGATTTAACTGACTACTGAGTCACAAATAAAGTTGTATAGTTACTAACTTATTATTATATAAAATAATACAGTTGAAAAAACGAACGATTATGTTTCGTTAATTATTTGTGTTTAAATTAAGGTAATCATACAGCTAGATTTAATAATACCAGTAAATTTAATCATATAGCTTTGCATGATTAAATCAAGCCCTCACAAAAATAGTGAGTAAATAGAAAAACAAGTTTATGTGAATTATAAATACGTTTAGAAAATGTTTATTTTCCTCTTCAATTTAGCGACAGGTGCGCCGGAGCCGAAAGACTCAGGTGGTTCGGGATTTATCTGGAATATTACAAATCTTTCTGTACGATTTGTACTCGCTTATTTTGCCTGCCTTCTAAGAGATTAATGTAAAGTTCTTCTTCTGGCTACCTAATTTATTTAAAATTGTATATGGTTGAAACATTATTTAACTAATGTCATCAGGTTAGTAAGTGATATTTTACCATGACCATTTACAAATGAAACAAAATTCAGCAACAATCAACCAATCAATAAATAAAAAATAAAAAAATCCTCTTTTATTTAATGAAATATATATATGGAATGTATTGAAATTTATTTGAATATTACGACTGGAAAAGTAGCAAACACGACTTGAGAAAAATCGGATTAAGTACATATAACAATTTAAAATTGTAAAAGAAAAATTGGAATAAGATGTGTATATTTTGCAACTGAAAGTTAATTGTGTGTCTGGAAATTCATTGTTGGTTATGAAGTTCATAATGATTTCCATTTAAACAATATTTGCCATACGGAAATGTTATGTAGGCAACTGGTGCCACAATAATTATAATTGCCACAATTAATTTTGCCGTAAAGTGAAGGGGGTAAATGCTTAAGTACTAAAGTTACCAAAGTTGAGGTACGTTGTGTATAATTTAAGGGGTAAATAAAGTCTTAGACCGTTCAGGTGAAATATGGCCCCATTACGTTGCATTATTTATAAACCTCTTACGTGCCATTATGTTGTATACAGTGAAAGACTTAAAGGATATACCTTTATACGTTTTAACAATTATTTATAAGACAGTTTATATTTCTCCCACAATATTCTAAATTAAATGTTTATTTTATTTAAACTACAAATTGCTTAGACAAATTGTGTGTTTTATCAAAATAAAAATATTATATCGTTGTTTTTTTTAGGTTTTTCCTCCAAGAAAGTTGTTCTTACAAAAGTTGATATTGCCATTTGACAAATTATGACTACTAAGGAATTGCCTTTGAATAGCATATTAAATCTTTATATATAATTCTGTAAGCGAAATATTTAAGTCAAAATTGTGGGAGTTCGGAAAATCGCAGGATGATGGGAGACGACTCAAATTAAAGGTCTAAATCCCAGGAACTCGGGAAAAATAGCAGCATTTCAAAAAAATTCACTAGCAAACGATAAATAACGTAAAACATCCCCCATAATAAATGCATGGGGAGTTAAAAACGTCCGTTTTGTTTACATTAAAACATGTGACTACTTTGATTTAGAACTGACATGTGTTCCTTCCTCAGGATGAAAGAGTACAAAAATTAGATAAGGCAGAATATTGGAGCAAGGTTAGGGGCAATGGCCCCTTCAAGCAACTAGTAATATTTATTCCTCAAACATTAATCAAAAATTGTGTGAACAATTAAAAAAAGTTGTTGTCTATCAAATTAACAAGGTGTATTCAATATGTGAGAGAAAATAACATTGTCAAATAAACCAGCAGATTCTTTCAATAATTTCAAAAATAATAACATTTAATTTACTTGGTGTAGAACTCAGGTAAATGACAATTCTATAGGTAATATCAAAGATTAAGCATACTCCTTAGGAATATTATGGTAATAGCTATTCAATACAATATACTGTAGTTATTATGTTTCTAATTACATACATCAACGTCACAAACATGGTTTAGAATGTAAACAAACATCTATAGATAGAAACATGTATTTATATTTACACACACTACTTAACGATAAACTGTCTGTACAATAATTGTAATACATCTTTAATGAATGATTTAATGTGATGCGTATTTTCAACGCAGTTTATTTTTAGGTAAAACCTTTTTACGATATTTTCAACATAAGTCCCCGTCAATTCCTCTGAGGCTGTTTCAGCTTTGTAGCTTTACTGACGGGATTTTCAATTAACAGCCGAATGTCTGTTGTATCCCTGTCCGCCACAATCCCTGAGAGTTATATTAGTTTTGGGCTCATCGCTTTCAAATAACATTCAGAAGAACGAGGGGGAATTATCTTTGCCAGTTAGGAAATTTAAATTAAATATTCACTCGTGCAAACTCCACATATATGCTGTGAAATTGGGACTCTATATACTTTGTGTAAGCAAGCACACATTACCTACCATATACTTTAAAAAACATTTAAAATACTTGTTCGTCTTCACTCTGGAAAGTTGGAAAATCGCCTTAGACTTCGAAAATGTCCCAATTTATTAGTTTGAAAGTTTTATATTGTTTTTAATTTTAATAGTTTTTAAAAGGCGATTTATTATACTGTGATGTACACGACCTCATCAATGTACAATCACGGATTCGTAGCTTACCAATGAACTTTACCAATGAGACTAAAGTTTTAATACTCAAAAGAGACAAGTTGATTGTGGGATTGTAACAGATCAGTTTATTCATAATTTTGCACTTGTAGGCTACTAGCTGTTACCCGCAGGCTTCGCCTCGCGAATTATTTATAAAAACTATGATTGGTTTGTGTGCTGCATTCTGTGGTTAGCCTGTGGAACTACTACGAATTAAGATCAGCTGTTTGTTTTTTCATCAGCTCAAACAAAAATTAATGTCTATAAGGAATACATGGGAACTTTGAACCCCCGTGGGGCATAACCCTAGTGAAGTTTCAAAATAAAATTAGGCTCATGTCCATCTCTGGTATATTGGCTCTATTCCTGCAAAATTTCAGCTCAATCGGTCCAGTAGTTTTCATGTGATGGAACTTCAGAGTTACGCACAAACATCCATACTTTTACATTTATAATATAGTATGATTAGTCAATACTGATTTCCAATAATCCGATCTTCTCTTTCTGGTATATTCTCAGCACAAAGTAAATTAATAATTCATTCAACCCATGGTAGAATCCTGTAGGGAGTATTATCCCGGATTCTTCCCCTTTTAGAAAACAAGACTCCTGCCTTTTAAGAGATACCTTCACTAAGCAAGTGAAGTAAGCAATTAACCCTCAACAATATTTCCCTTCTACACCCTTTCAATCAACAACTCAACTATTAAACCCACACAAGTATAATTACTCTCAACTCGACAGGGCTTAACCCAACAAAGTAATCCAATTCAGCCAACTCATCCAACCAGGACCTCCCGGGGCCAGTGCTCCACTGACCCAGATGCAAAACAATAACCTTATTTAAATGACCGCCTCCTACTGAGGGTCAAAACACTAAATGTTTACATAAACACATCAAGGCCGACTCTTCTCACTTCCCTCAACAATAGTTTTAAAATCGACCTCGTCAAGCTCCTACTGTTTTAATCAATTAACTAACTTCACATCTAAAATAACATAACCACATTTAACCCCCAATATAATATAATACAAATTATATTACTGATTTGATGTGTTAATTTATAATTATCAGTAAGCAGAGTGTTTTTAAGAAATAAACATATTTATTGTTTTTATTTCAGTTTTAGTATTGTAAAGCAATTAATTAGTAATTTTGTTAAGGCGTGAGAAAGTAATTTGAGTAATAAAAAATTCGCATTTAAATTGTATTTAGAGTGTATCTATAATTTATTACATGGGTTATCCAGCCATGTAGTACATTTATGCTAATCAGTTTTTAATCGTTAAATTAAATACTATAATAATTGTCATTACTATTGATAGTAATAGTAATAATTTGTAGTAATTATTATTAATTATTATGTAGTATGTAGTATATATGTGTGTAATTATTATTTTTTTGGTATTAATTTGTGAAATATAATTTTTACCACTATACAAGTAAGTAGGACGAGAGATAAAATACACCTACAATCGCGGACAATAGACGTTCAGTTTTTTGGAAACGTCTTTTATCTTTTATCTCGGTTTCAAGTACCGTCCCAGCTTATAATTACCCCTGCTGAAAGTAGGGTCTTTATTCTTATTACTTCTTTTTGTAAAATACAAAAGGCCGGAATTACTACCGTATAAAGTTAATTTCACTTAAAAAAAGTCATAACACAGGTAAATTTCAAGTTAAACCAGTTCGTAATGCAATATGTTAATGAGAAGTTAGGATTGAGCTTGATTGAATATTATTCTATTTTTTAATGTCTTCTATTTGAAAATTTGATTGTTTAAGAACACATTATATTGTCCTGTTGTAAAACACAATTCAAGTCCAATAAAATACTCACTGTCCTTGTTACGCTGGTACTTTAGGAAATAATATCTTTAAAGCCTTTTGTCTTTTTTAATTTATTTTAATGTCTCTCGTGGTTTTAAAAACAGCATTGACATATAAATTACTTTTTAAAATTTAGGCAATAACAAAATGTTGGTGTATGCAAAAGTATATTTTTTATAAACGAATCCATTCTTTTGACGTATCAGTGGATATTTTAGAGTAATTTTCGATCTCATTTAAACACGAACATTTAAATTATACTGCCTTATACTTTTCATAGGTTTCTGTTATCATATACAACTCAGCTTCTCAAAACTATTCATCAGTGAAATAATGATTTCATTTGTTTTACAAAGTTTTTGTTTCGATATCTTTCCTCGCCTAAGTGGCATTTAATCACAAACGTTGTTAGAGACTACGGTCCAAACCTCACTCACGTGGGCACCCCGGGAATCGAACCCGTCACCTCTTGCACCGAAATCTAACGCCTGTCAGGTTAGCAAAGTGCTTCGACTTTTTTCCCAATATTTTGATTATTAGTGAATTTCCTGTGTAAAGTGAACTATTAGAATGACCCGCACGGTGAAAATAAAGCCCGGGACCACCACAGAAGTTTCTAACATAACCCCCTGAATACGTTTTGGGGGGTCGGTAAAAATTATATATATATATATATATATATATATATATAGAGAGAGAGAGAGATAGACATATATACATGTGTTTGCCCTCTAGTGGTCGCATTTTTTGTCCGATTTTCTTCAAATTTGGTAAGGACGTTCTTTTCTATAAGCGGTTTGACAAGTTTGTTGGGCAAAACAATCGGACAACTCTAAACCCCTCTTTTGGGGATTATTCTTTCAAATTTCGAGTTTTTGGGCTGTAAAAGGGTCAGAAAAGCCCTGAATTTAACATTAATGCATGTAAAAAGATGGGAATTAGTGAGGCAAACGTTTTAAGCCATCTCTCGTCATTCTAGCATACACATTTACCGAGTTATTAAAGAAAATGTGTATCGACTAAACATAGTACTTGTCTTATGGGGGTTTTACATTAGAAAAGCCTGTTATTCATTTGTTGGTGTACGTTTATCATTCATTCCCAGAAACCTCACGCCTACTTTCAAGCCTAGAAAGGTGCCACCTTCTCCTAACCTTATAATGTGCAAAATTGTATTCCCAGCATTGCAGGTAAATGAAACCAGGAGCATCAGAACAGCCAAAATATCAATGTTTCAGATTTCAATCAAATTGGAATAAATGTATGTTCTCACACTAGGTTTGCGTTTTAAAAGTTTCGTATGTGGAAATCCACTTTCCTCACGTCAGCATGCTGCGTGCGAACTCGTTTTCCCAATATTTTGTTTATTTAAAACGTGTTGTTTATCTACCCACAGGGAATGTTTCAGTTAAATACCAGCGAAAATTTGCCGCCGGATCGCAACGGCTGATCGAACGTGTAATGGCGACCTCAGGTTTGGAGTCGGCCAAGCGTAACTCATTACTCCTGCAAATTGAAACCTGCAACTCTACCATCCGACGTTCTCACTATTTCAACGAAATTCGTCTCGAGATGGAAATTGTTTCATGAAACAAGCCGAGGTTAATTAAAACGAAAATAAGCTTAGAGTAGAAGAAAATTACATATGAAATGTATAAGACATATATAACACGCTTGTCTTACTTGTAAGACATGTGAAACTTAGACACGTATGTAAGGTATTACATGTAAGTAATATTTCAAGTAGATAATCAGAAGAAAATGTGTATAAATACCCCCGTCGCAGCAAACCTGCATACTCAGCGAATTTCCAATGCATAATATATGTCTTAATACCACATAAAGCCGCATACCAAGTTTCATAAAAATATATTCACATATAAGCGATTTTAATTATTCTCCATAAGAATAATGGTAATGAGTACGTAGGTTTGCTGAAACAAGGAACACAAACAATTGGTTTTGATGCAAATATAAATAGAATTTAACTAGGCGAAGCCACATACCAAGTTCTATCAATATTCAATCATAAATAAGCGCTTTATAACATTCTAGTTATTCTCTATAAGAATAACATGGGGGCTGAGAAAGCAGGTTTGCTGCAACAAGGAACAAAAAAATGGGTTTTTATATAATTATCAATATAACTCAAGCAATTGAAGCTACATACCAAGTTTTATTAATTTATGTTCATAATTAAGGGAGTCATTACATTTTACTTATTCTCCATAAGAATAACATGGGGGCTGAGTACGCAGGTTTGCTGCTACGGGAATAATCAACAAAACATCAATTGTTTGTACAAATATCAGTATACCAGTACTATGTGAAGCCAGATACCAAATTTCATCAACATACATTCATAAATAATCGAGATATCAAATTTTATTTATTCTCCATAAGGATAACATTGGACAACGTACTGTGTTTAGCACTTTGAATATCTCTGCAACGGTTGGGCGTAGAATCCCAATTTAAACACCAAAATGATTTTTTTGTGGAACTGGACAAATTGGTAAAAGCAAATGTGAAGTTTACATTAAAATAAACAGAGGAAAAGCCAAAAACCTTTTTACCTTAAGATTAACATGGGAAATTTTATGAGTAGGTTTTTTGGATTTTCTCCGCAACCACTTAACCTAGGTTAATAATTCAAAATACTATATTATTTGTTTTTTTAAGCTCTATAACATGGTCAAAACCAAAATTAAGTTTTATAAAAATTTTGGGGTGAAAAATGCATAAAACTGATTTTTGGAAAATTTAAAGCCCCATAAACCCCCCTTCCCATGGTCCGATTTTTCTGGTTTTCGAACTTAAAGCCATGAATGTCATTTTACACATTTGAGCCAAATTTCATTAAAATCGGACGTTTTTTACTCAAGTTATCGTGTTAACGGACACACACACACACACACACACACACACACACACACACACACACATATATATACATATATATATATATATATATATATATATATATATATATATATATTTGAACGAATAGTGTTTTTGGCATCTGGGGACCTCAAAACAAAAAGTTATCATGGTCTCGGGCTTAAGTCTTACCATGAGACCTACGGTAATAGCTTCCTCCCTATAGGGGAAATTCGCTAAAACAAATTTGATAGATTTAAAACCATTAAACACAAGTAAAATTTATACTGCATATATGTGTGTAGTTAAAATTCAGTATTTTGTTTTTTTTTTACTTTGAGAGAGAAAGTCAGTTGATAACAATTATTTTAGCAAAATATTATGATGATGCAAAATTTAAAAGATTCTACCGACAAAAACACGAAAGTAATGGTTTGAATAAGTTTCTATCCTTACTAGATGCTATTTTCGGGTATACGTTTTGCATAAACAATATATCACACGAAATTCGAGGTGATTTATTGTCCTTTTATTCTGAAAATTTGCACCATATTTTTACTTGCAATAACTAAATTGTAGCTACTGTGAAATCAATTCACATCCCAAAAGAGCTCATTATTTGCCCTATAAATTTCAACATTTCTATTTTATGATTTCATGATTGTGATGTTAAATTTACTTATATTTTAGTTTTTACGAATTTTCAAGATACCGTATATTAGTAAAATTAATCCAAATATTACATATGAGCCTACACTGTTGTGTAGCTTCTTAAGGCAATCGCCAATTGACTCCTGGACTTTTGGACGTTTTGACTCAAATAACGTTTTGACTCTGCAAGATGGAAGAGATTTATTAAAGCTAAAATGGTCCAGGGAATGAAGACCAGAGTGCAAAGCGTCGTGGTGGTTTCGGTTTTCGAGCCTGGAGGCCTTGGGCGCTGCTCTCTCAAGTGTGCGGAATATAGCTAAAGTTTAATTAAAACCAATCTCCCAACCCTTTAACAGAATTTGAACATATAGAAATTACATTTCAGAGTAATTTTGGTGGATTATACACATCAGCTTACTTTTTCACATTGGCTTGTAATTGTTTGATTAATTGTTTACTTGTACATGTTTTTATATTTTTTTGTAAAGTTATTAAATTTCTCTTTCTTAAACTTTCAAAGTATGCATTTATCATGGATCCTATCATAATAAAATCTGAAACGATCAAAAAAGCTCTTACGATCACAGCTTAAAATATATCAAAAAAACCTAATTATTTATAGATTATTTACAAACATACAGTTGTTTAAAATGGTACACAAAATTTTGCAATAATAAATAATTTCAAAAACTAAAAGTAAGCTGATTTAAGCTAAAAACACACTAATTATTCGCAGCTTAGAATGGCTTCCGAACAAGATTTACCTTGTTAAAGTTAAAACAAACTAATGTGAATCCAATATGTTATAATTTTGTTGGATAACCTACGGTGAGTTTAAAAATCATGTAATTTAATATATTATGTTGCCCAGTACATTATGTTATTATGTTGTTTTGTACATTTGTATGTTTGTGTATTTGTATTTGTTGTTTGTTGTTTGTATTTGTATTTGTGTTTTTTGTGTATTTGTTGTTTTGCATGCTATTTGTAATTGTAATTGTATTTGTATTTGTACTTGTGTTCATCATTGCTAAATGGAGGGTTATGAAGTAATTTACTTCTTTAAACTATAGATATGCGTCATAAAATCCAGTGTGTGTTATATTTTATTATGGAATAAACCTTCTATTTTACTCACATTTCCTAAATTAAGCTTTTTATATTTCGCATGATGCGTACTGAAAAATAATTGGTCATTACAAATTAAATAAAAAATCAAGTTAATATTTTGGCCGCATCAAACGGGTTGTGATAAAGTTATATTTGATGCCCTCCAACAACAAACTATGTGCATGCAGCTCATGCTGAGGGTTGACAGCTTTGCTCACTGGGGTGGAGGCAAAGCCACGCCGCGCCAAGGTCGCCAAATGTTTGCCCAAATGGAAACATCCTGCAGTGGTACATTTGAGTAGTTATCGGGTGAATAAAAAATATTTTAAAATAGATATGAAATATTTTAGTTTTCAGAAGGAAAATAATGTGAGACTACCTACAGATTAATTAAGTGACTTATTATTTCAATATTATTGTTACGGCGCGACGCACGTTTATCGCGGGATAAGCAAATTCGGAAAATGAAGTGATGAAAGACACTGAATGAAAGGTATTGAGTTTATTTAACACTGTAATAAAGAGTTTATACATGAAAATAAGTGATTGAACTTGAAATGTAATTAGTCTTAAATGAGATGGTATTGCAAACAAATCTAATGCTTGTAAATGTAACGAATCAAAGTAAAATGTAATGTGTATAGAATCTAAAGACAACTGTGTGTACGCGCCTGAGTCCGACGGCTGTTGGGACGGAACTGATTTTTAAGGGTTGGGGTGTACAAGAGTCGCCGGCCATTGGAACATCCCCTCCCTCTCGTCAGTAGACCGCAACAATTATTAATAAATCATATGAAATAGTTGTTATTAGGTCCTAGTGCTAGAGTATATAGCTATGCGGGGATGAGTGTGGGCAAAATATAACAAGCGTTTTGAGACACAGATATTGAATAGGTTTTACTTAAATCAGTATGTATAAAAGAATACATAGAATGAGAAAATGCAATAACTGCGATTAAAAAAGTAACATGTAAAAAAATTCAAAAAATCTCAAAGGTATTTATAATGATGAAGGAGTTTTGCGTCGTCAACATAAATTAAATTACACAATGTACCGGGCGGTAGTTAAATTAAAACAGTTTATCAGAATAATTCGTCTTAAAATGCACACATGTACACGTGCAAGTATTGTCTTCGTCAACATTTTCGAATTTGAGTTGAGTGGAAATATTTGTTTTGGTGCTCCCTGAACCCAAAAAAGTGATTTTACGTGATGTCTGTCTGTCTGGATGTGTACAGATCCAGAGCCCTAAAAATGATTAAAATGATTTTAATCGTATGCCCAGTTTTTATTTAGTAGTGTAATTTGGATGCATTACTCAAGAAGTAAATGTTGTATCTTAATTACTGTTAGGTTTGGTTTTAATAGTGAAAAGTAAGTAAGTCAGTGGTAAGTCTTTACTGTGGAGACTGGAACGCCAGCGAGTATTGAATTTCTTTTACAATACAACTTGATAAGTTCCACTGTTAATAAACGGAAACTGACACGTACTTACTCCCTTTTAGCCCAACTTTAATGAGTAAATTACTTTTTATTTACTAAGTATAGAATACAAAGCACGGTCGAATGTACATAAAATCTTGTAAACAAGTTGTTTTCAAAAACGTCCACCCAAATCCCTGTTTTGGAGGCAGTACAGAATCCATCGCTACAGACGTGGTTTTAAGAAGGGAAATGGTCCCTGTTCCCCCCAGGGTTATTAAGGGGCAACATATTTCGAATTTCCTCTGTTGGTCAATGCTAACTTGACAAGCATATCAAGTTTTGATCAGTGAATAAGAGGTAATTTTTTAAATTAGTAATTCTTTTAATAGCAATTTTGTATTCCCCATACGAATAACATTGAACAACGTAATGCGTTTACCGCAAAATGAAAATTTTCTCCGCAACCAGCAATCGTAGAATAGTATTTCAAAATACTAAATTATTTAGTTTTTTGAGCTCTTTTTAATGATGAATACTCATATTTTGTATATTTATGTTTTTTTATAAAAAATCAAAAAAACTGAAATTTGGTGTTTTAAGTCCTGTAATTTCTGAACCTGAAATTTTAAAGAAATGCGGGAGGTGTAAATTCGTTGGAAAACTAAAGCTCTACAAACGACTAAAGTTTAATTAAAATCGTTAGAGCCATTTTTGAGAAATTTTGATTTTTAATGTTTTTGGAGAATAATTACCATTAAAAATGAAAAATTCAAAAAAATGAAAAGAACGCATGGAGATATTGTGGATTAGTACCTAAATACCAAATTTCATAAAAATCGGACCATTTTTTGGCTCTGGATCTGTACACATCCAGACAGACATCACGTAAAATCACTTTTTTGGGTTCAGGGAGCACCAAAACAAATATTTCCACTAACAACTCAAATTCAAAAATGTTGACGAAGACAATACTTTCTCCATATACTATGAATAGGGGGAGAAAGTAAAATGATGTATTACCTCATCCTTCCGATTCTCTTCGAGCTATACATCTCAAAACAAAAAATACCCATAACAAATTATTTCAGCTGGTTTGAAACGCTTTCGTTTCTTGTCTTCGTCAGTGGCCTATTTATCACTATGAATATAGTTCTATCTAAAACATATCGTTCTATTTCATTATCGTTAACATTTATCGTTTTATTTAACTATCGCTAAAATTATTCACGTAAAAGTTAACTTATAAATCAGTCATTTATAATAGAGGCAAGCAAAGTATCCTTAACATAACAACTCACTGTATGTGTCAACTATTTTTACGATTGCTAATGTTTTTAAATATTCTATACTCAGTAAAAGTATTATTTAAACTTCCCTGTAAATGTTTATTGTGCCAACCCTGCTAAAATGCAGTGAGGTAAGCAACGGGATCGCATTTGAACACGGCAAAGCCTGGCTATATTCACTGTTATTGGATTTATTCAGCGAAGCGCTGCTATTTTATTTGCCTCGCCAATTCTCCCTGTCGGCACATTTTTCATACACATATCTATAGGTAACCTTTTTACAACTTTGGCGGATGTAGTTGTTAAACTCAACTTAAAATTGTGGATATTGGCACGTTTTGGATATAAACGTGTGCATAACTTTAAATAATGTTTATTTTAATAAATTAATATACCATTCAAGAATTATTAAATTTAAATATTAACATGGATTTATTAAAAATTACATATATATATATATATAAAACATCAGTAATTCGTTATAACTATACGCATGTTATTGTATGAAATCGCATTGAACTCTTCTAATTTTGTTTAAAATTAATATGTTTAGATTTTTCAAAACATAGATTGTTTATCTTTATAAATACATATAGATATGTTATTATATATTGTTTAAAATTGTATTTAACACACACTCTGTATTTTTATTTTCACACGAGCACTTTATATAACATTTGTGTCTAGTCCTTAAAGAAATAACTTGACTTTCTCCTTTTTCTTAAGGTTTATTATTGTAAAGCCATGTAGTTTACAATAATGCGATCAATTTTTTTTTTATAAGAGCTGTCCTTTTAAAACTATATTGTATTAATTAATAACATTTTAGCTTAATTCTACTACAATTTTGTCGTATTTGAAATTGTTACTAATTGTCCATTATTTCAACTTTAATAGTATTAGGATCTAATACTTAAATTTTTGTTTCTGTTTCTTTTTACAGTACTTGTACAAAGTATTATTGTATATATCAATAATAATGTTTTAAAATTATGTGATAATTTTTTATTTAGCTTACACAAATTTATTAATTGCTTTTAAGCAATTACTATTAAAAGCTTTTTATAACTAATAATTAGACAATTTACTGTTACATACAACTTGTACATAGTTTATGGTTATTATTTCTTATTAACTTAATAAAATTCATTTATTCTTGTTCAATGCACTTTTATTAATTCTACTATAAATGATCTTCAGTTCATGAAGCACGAAAGAGTCTTTAAGTAAAGTAAGTTTGTTATCCGTTTACAGAAAGAGTGAATGGAGATAGACTGTAATAAAAAAATACAACATGAACGAAGCGTGGGAATAACAATAATAATATAAGCTAATAATAAATATCTATAAAACGTGAGAAAAATTGTGTCGGATTTCTAACATTGACATTTTAATCTTACCATACAATCCGACGACTGTCCACCGATACCCCGGCTGATGTTCATGATGCCACTGATATCTATTGTTGATGTGTTGACAACTATATTTTATGGGTTTCATTTTCAGTGACAGTGGAATAGTTTTAATCAAACGAAAAAACTGTTTATTAAATAGTTTCTTTGTGTGTAAAAGTGGGTTCGAAAAAGATAAATGGGGATGTAAATTCTTTGTATTGTCACATAGAAGGTAGACTACAGCTGTACATTGAAAGCAATATGCTAACGGTTTCCATACGCCATATGGTAAGTTTGAGAAAAAATCGTTAATCTTTTTTGTTGGGGTTTTTACGATAAACGGATTTATTCTGTCCGAATATTCAATTACGATGTATTAAATGATCATATCTGGATGAAATCGCCGGTTGTAATAAAACCGGTAGGAAGCGAATTGATGCGACTACCTGAAAATGGAAAGAAAATAATTATTTCATGGGAATTACTTTTCAAAATGGCGGTGGTTTAAATTGCTCCATGTTAAATATTATAAAAATAAAATAAATACATTCATTGTTAGGAAACGTAAGCTTGAGACAGTAAAGCTAAATCAAATCGGTATGCTATATTAAAGATTGGATGTAAGATAACGCAGAAAACTCAAATGTAGTGCTATAAAGCAGGGATATGACCGTATTCAGCAGAAAAAACCCAATTTTTAGCAGTCAATTTCAGCTTCCTCCATTATCCATCATTCAATATTTAAATATGACACATCATTTGATTTGGCTTGAAATTGTCTAAATATCTAGTTTCTTAATGTTATTTTGTGTTTTTTTGGTATTTTTAGACAGTTGAAGATTTTAAACTACCGACATTATGATACGGAATTGTGCACCAAAATTATATTTAAAAGGAATCTGTAAAACATTTAGATCAATATTCAAACAAATTTTCATGATTGTGTCTTCAACAGTTTCTGATAAATTAAGGCTTTTGTAAAAAAAATTACAAACTCACAGATATCAAACAGATCGAGATAGGATGTATGTATTCATTATATTATTTATTGTGTTTGTCAAATAACCCAGTTCATTTTGCTGTAGTGGAAGCGGGATACCCTGTTTTTAACTGGATATAATCAAAGTTAGAGTAATGAGCAAAGTTTAATTTATTTTACCAACCTTTGAGAGCACAGCTCAGCCCCAAAGGTACAATGGCAGCCAATAATAGCATTACCTTTGCGTCAGACTGCGTGCATTGTTGACGGTGAGTGACGTCAGTCTATTTCCCGATAATGAAGATATATCGCCGTCCCCGTCCTGACACTCACTGGCATTGCGTCAGCGTCAATCATCAGGAAATTAACTTTGGAAATAATATTTTTCCCTGAAACACTATAAATATGAGTATTTTTTAAAACAAATGCCCTTGTTTGAAACATGTAAAAACGTCCAGAGCTATGATAGTAGTAGACATAAGGCTGAGCACACATTATCATGTAGGTGTGTGAGTGATCATTGTACTTATAACTTTTGTTTTATGTTGTTTTTTTTAAAATAAAACCGCAGATCTTCTTACTCCCAAAATAGATGGTGAAAACCATTTCAGCAGGCTAGCAGATTGAATAAATCACAAGCACAGACCTTTGTCGCTAGCTTTATAAATCCTGAGCCAAAGGTTAACTTTGTTTCACAAATTTTAATATCAATTTAAAACGGTTTACAACAAAATTACCACCGAATTTTGGAAATTAAAATCTAGTGCGTTCAATTTAATGTTTAAAAATATTTTCTCTGTGTCTTAAAATGTCATATATTCACTTCTGAATCTTTGCCATTATATGCCATTTCTGGGTGAAAATAAATTGAATTTAACTGAATTGAGTTGAGATAAACCGAGAAAAATTCAGTAAATATAATTGAATGTTATTTAACAAAACGTAATAGGTCATTGATGAAATAATAATAAGTAATAACACATAACAACAATCCATACAACATTTTTTAAAGTATTTGTTACTATATAACGATGATTTAATCAACTTTATCTCAATAATTCTTCATTGGGTTGTAAATACTTAAATATATCTTCTATACCTATGAATACGAACAACCGATCATCCCCCAGGCCAAACCTCTACTCCTACAACCACGAAATTTGGCACGTATACTCTTTCCACAACGTAGGTTACCACTAAGAAAGGATTTTAAGAAATTCCCATAGGGCTCCACCTCACGAGGCTTCAAAGTTCCAACCCCATGTTATTCTTAAGGACAATTTATACATACGAAAAACCAATCATCCCCCCGGCCAAAAATATACACCTACAACCACGACATTTGGCACATGTACTCTTTCCATAACGTAGGTAACCACTAAGAAAGGATTATAATAAATTCCTATAGGACTCCACTCCACGGGGAGTCAAATTTCCAATCCTGTGTTATTCTTATGGGCATTCTGAGCTGATAAAAACTCAAACAGCTGATCGATCATTGTTCGTAGTAGTTCCACGCGTTGACCACAGAATGCAGCGCACACGATAGATGTCATTCCCGGGTGAAACCGGGTACGATGGTAGCTAGCTATAACATTAAGATATAATTGGCAAATATTATGTATATGCCAAGTAACGTTAACATATGTTTATTAGTGAATTTCCTATGGAAAGTGAAATATTAGCATGACCTGCACGGTGAAACTTAAGCCCGGGACCACCATAGAAGTTCCTAACGTGACCCCCTGAACACGTTTTGGGGGGTCGTTCAAAATTTTATATATATATATATATACATATATACATATATATATATATATATATATATATATATATATATAGACATATATGTATATATGTGTTTGCACTCTAGCGGTCGCATTTTTTGTCCGATTTACTTCAAATTTGGTAGGGACATTCCTTTCTGTAATCAGTTGGACAAGTTCGTTGGGCAAAACAATCGGAAAACTTTAAACCCCTTTTTTGGGATTAATCTTTCAAATTTCGAGTTTTTGGGCCCAAAAAGGGTCAGAAAGGCCCCAGATGTAAAATCAATGCATGTTAAAAGATGGGGATAAAAAAGGCGAAAGTTGTAAGCCCTTTCTCGTCATTCTAGCATAAATATTTACCGAGTTATTAAAGAAAATGTGTATCGACTAAACACAGTACGTTGTCTTACGGGGGTTTTATACTAGAAAAGCCTGTTATTCCTTTGTTAGAGTACTTTTATCATCCCCAGCAACCTCACACCTACTTTTAAGCCTGTCTGGACCTTCTCATAACCTTATAATGCGCAAAATTGTATTCCCAGCTTTGCAAGTAAATGAAACCAGGAGTATCAGAACAGCCAAAAAATCAATGTTTTCAGATTTCAATAAGAATTGGACAAATGTATGTTTTTACACTGATTTTGAGTTTTAAAAGTTGTTATGTGGAAATTCACTTCCCTCACGTCAGCGTGCTGCGTGCGAACTTGTAATAACATTTGTAGTAGTGCAATACTTACTGTGTTTTCCTGTTTCAGGTAAGGAAGGAACAGAAAGTCTTAGTGAGTATTAAACTTGTTCCAATAGCTTAAGACGTCCTAGGCGAGAAAGTAGGGGATTACAAAGAGTAAGCTTCAGTCCCAAAAGATTTCTCGTTTCCACCTGTTTCTCCCATGATACCAATGTTAACGTCTGAGTCCCGTGTCTCCTCAGTGAATTATCCGAAATCATTGGGTATGACTAATTTTAAATAACGAATTAAATTCTAGTTATTTCAGTAAGAAGAATTTCCATATCACAAATAGCTTCCTCATACAAAAACTCGCAAAAAATAAATTTTGAAATTTTAGTAAGCATTTTTTTGTGTTATAGAACTTTCCAAGTTGTTTTTCCTTAAAAATGAAAAAAAATGAATATTCTGAAATTGTAAACTACGATTATTATTTGTGTTATGAAAGGTCTACTCAATGAATTAGTTAATACAGGTATTGTTTTTCTTTAAAATGAGTCGTAGATCAACGATTGTATATAGCGTTGAGGAGGACTTTATATACAAATTATTATTACAGGTGTAGGCAGAAGTAGGTACAAATATGGAATCTTTCATAACAAGGTGACCCTCTTTATTTAGTCTCAACACAACATTTTGAGTTTTCCTATAATCATGTAAGAAAGCAATTGCGCCTACAGACGAGATGATGCAATTTTAATTCAGGTGCCAAATTGCATTCAGTCATAACAGGCGCTTTCTGGCTTTTCATTTCATTTTCGATATACAACATGATTATAATTAAATTTCTTGCTTAGACAAATTTAATGGCATAAATGGATACAACAATCTACATTTTAACAATAATACAAGCCATATTACAAACCAATTTATCTTTTTTCCTTGATCTATTTTAGTATCGCCCAGATAACAGTAAATACATAAGTATTTCCACAACCTTTGGGACCATGGAATTTAATAGTAAAATGTTGTGTACATTTTAATTAAGGATATTTATAATATTGCGCTTGCAAGGATAGTCAGTGAGATATTTTTAAGCGCGCTTTTCTTAGGGTATGGACATAGTTTCAAATACGTATATTTGTTTGGTAGGTACATAATTGTTCTTAATACAAAACTATCTAAAATAATGTCGTACTTTATAAAGGTATTTTTAATACTTTTAAAAATTATGTTACATTTTAAAACTTTGTACACCTTTAGGAAAAAATTATGGCAAACTATTCGACTAACAAAGGTTCCAACAGTTATTGCAAAGTTAATAAAAAAGGTCTTCTGTACAGTTTCATAGATCCCCGCATGAACAAAGGGAGTGGAGTCGTTGGTTTGTGACTTGAGGTGTCAGGGTTGGGGATGACAGGAATATCATTTGTGATAAACCTATGTTGTATGCCTTTGACACAACCCGGGATGCTGCTATGTAGATTCTAGCGTGATACCTTGGACTGAATCGGTTATATGACAAAGTGTTTGTAAATTTGTAAGCTATGCAGCAAACAATTAATACTCAAACTATACTTATACAAAAATACTTATACTCAAACTACTTAACTGTTTATAACTACTTAACTGGTAGTGAATTTTTATGAGATTCGTAATTAAAATTGTTGTTCAACGAAAAATATTGAAAATTCAATTAATAGTTAATAATTTATAAACTATGCATTAAGTGTTATTTAGATCAAACTAATATACTTCTACTAATATACACTTCTACTTCCACTCCTGTCTGTTCCTGTCTGACCACGTGTTGTAGTACCAGTTAGTAGTCTCTCCCTACGGAAACTCCTCTCCACTAAACAGGCCATGAATTTCATTTAGAAAAATGTTTTTGGCAATATTCTGAAAATCTACTGAACATTTTTGGAAAAATATAAATTCTGCAAACCTAAGTTTGTATTCAAATAGCTTTAAGTTATTATTACCATAGAAAAATAAAGCAGGTATAGAAGTGTCACGTAATGCTAAAATTTGCTAACACAAAATTGTTAATTCAACCGGCCAGATCATAGGAGCAAACCGGCCAAGCGACGTTGCCTGTCTGTGCACTCCAGCCGGCTGGCCGGCCGGCCCAGCCGGTAGGGAAAAATTCCCTCGCCCTGCTTGACGCTTGTCGTATTGAGTGCAGTGTTTACGCGCTCTTCGCATTATCTACTTATCTGGTTAGGTTTCTATTCAATGATGCTAAAGATTTTGCCTCAATGTTAATTTATCGATTTACCAACTTTAAAAATACATTTAAAATCTTCTGAGATACTGGTACGTTTAATGTTGACTGACGATTTCTTTAAACATTTTTTAGTTCGAGGATAGTTTTCGTGTATGGGTTCGCGTCAATAATAAGATTAAAAGCTTAAGCTCTCTCTGTATGTTTTATAAACATACCCTGATTTATAAATAAAGGGTTACAGAAAATAGGTAAAATCATAACTTTAAAAGTAAACTATGTTTCACGATTAAATTGTAATGCATTTTATTACTGAATTTAATATTTTACAGTAACTTGTTCCTACGTGAAGAGCTAATTTCTTCAGTGAATTTATAGTAAATTTGTATGGCATCGGCTGCTAACATTTCAACATGTTATATACCCTTTGCATTTTATGTACAGTATTCTCCTAAAGAACAACATTAAAGGCTGAGTACGCAGATTTGCTGCATCAAGAAATATAAACAATATGTTTTTGTGCAATTATCAATATAACTTAACCAGGTGAAGCTACATACCAAGTTTTATTTTTTATTTATGTTCATAACTAAGGGAGAGATAAAACTTCATTTATTCTCCATAAGAATAATATTAGGGCTGAGTATGCAGGTTTGCTGCTACGGGGACAATAACAAAAATTGTTTATGCAAATATCAATATACCAGTACTAGGTGAAGCCACAGGCCAAGTTTCATCAATATACATTCATAAATAATTGAGATATTAATTTAGAATTATTCTTACGGTACACATTATTTAGATGAAAGATGCATATATTTTTAATAATTTTAATAGTTTTAGCGAATTTCCCCAATAGGGAAGAAGCTATTATCGTAGTCGGCATGGTAAGACCTAGCCCGGGACCATGATAACATTTGTTTTGAGGCTCCCAGGTGCCAAAAACACCATATATGCGTGTGTGTGTGTGTGTGTGTGTGTGTGTGTGTGTGTGTCCGTAGGCATGATAACTTTCGTAAAAATGCCTTTTGTATAAACGTGTAAGGCAGCGTCTATTTTCATGAGTTGGAAAACCAGACAGGTAGCTCTATTTTAAAGCAGGTTTTGTACCCCAAAATTTGTTTTAACTTTTTACATTTAATTTTTTATAAGCCCAAATTTTAGTTTGTACCATTGAATTCAGCTTACAAAAACAAACAATTTGGTATTTTTATCATCACTCTACGTCAATTGGTTACCAAGATATTGAAAGTGCTAAACATAATACGTTGTCCAATGTTAATCTTATGGAGAGAGTAAAATGTTATATCTCGCTTATAAATATATTGACGAAACTTGTAATGTGGCTTCATTTGTTTAGGTTTTACTGATATTTAAACAACTTTTTTTCGTACTGATATTTGCATTTAAAACCAATTTTTTGTGGTCCCCAAGTCTGCAAACTTGCGTACTCAGTAGCTATAATGTTATTCTCATGGAGGATAAGAAACACGTGATATCTTGCTTGTTTATGAATATAAATTAGTAAAACTTGAAATGTTGCTTTATGTTATGGTGATCTATTTTATTTGTAAAAAAAACAGATTTTAGTTGTTCTTGATGCAGCAAACCTGCACTCAGTCCTAATGTTGTTCTTATGAATAATAAATAAAATTTCATATTGCACTTATTTATGAATATGCTTTGATGAAAGTTGGTAAGTGGTTCATGACGTAGTGAAGTACCATTTGAAATTCTCTGAGTATGCAGGTTTGATGCAACGGGGGTATTTTATTGTTAATCATCATTGCAATTTATGGAATTTAAAAGGTTGAATTTGTCTAATGCAGTTCATGTTTTACCCTTCTGTAATAATAACATTCCAGAAATTTAATAAATACCAGATCAGTTCGAAACGAGATTTGTGCACATCCTCCACTTCCTGTGCATACAACGGGAGAGTGATCTCCACTGCCACACAGCCACACATTTATCAGATCAGCCTTACCGCCTACCGAAGCCGTGGCCGTGGCGGAAGCGACCGAGATTGCTCCCTGCGGGAATTTGGGAATCCCGCACTGCCCGACTTGGCAACAAGGCACCGCTAACTCAGACTTGAACGACGCGACAGCGCCTGCATTTCCATGATACCCGTGTACGCTTTTTCCCTACTTCGTGACACTTCTGTACCTGATTTATTTTTCTATGTTATTACACTCCACTGTTTTACTAGTGTGATTGTAACTATCTATGCATTATAACTAGTGTAATCCAATGTCCAACTAAATTATTATCGGAAAAAACGATTTTTTCTAAAATTATTTTTTCTAGGGAATGAAACCTGTAAAATAATAAAACAAAAATTATAGCAGTAAGAATTATCTTCTAACGTCCATCCAAATAAAAAATGGGTTTTACTTTGATCACTAAAGAAAGCGTGCAGGTAGTTTGCTCAAAGATAATGAGTAATGAACGACAAAGACAATGGATTCCAGTACAAGATAACGGGCTGCGACGGTAAATACAACTCTGGCGTCCTCAGAGAAGATGGGATAGGGTAAAAAAGAAACAGAATGTAAAGCCTATTGTTTACATCGCGTCGTCTAATGCTAATGCAAATATTGCTCCTTTGATAAAAAAAAACAGCCTTAGAATCACGTACAATTATTTTTGTAATAATATTCCCTGTTCAGTTTCACCTAAATAGTTTTATAAACTTTTTTAAAGATTGCAAACAATTTATAGATGTTAATGGTATATTTTTGATGATTTTCCCTACAGTAGACGGTGAGTTACGAATTGGTAACTGGTACCAATTTATTTTACTCAGCTAACTTTTCAAGATTAACTTTTATTTTGTCAAAGGGGTTATGAATGTACAGTACTGCGTTTTAGTAAATGCACATGATAAAATGGCGATGTCTGTGAGACATTACATTGAATGCTGTACATACCACAAAGGAAAACCAAGATGTGAAATATGTCTTTTAAATTATCTTAGTTGTTTTTAAAAAAAGCTTCCAGGTTTTTTCAATGTGCTCTTTTTAAATTAAAATTTTATAATAAATTATTATTATTATTATTATAAAATACGTATTATACTTGGTTTATTTTAATGTTTAGTTTTAACTTCTAAAACGTTACATAATGTGATATTTAGTACAACGAAATTTAAGAATATATTTTAAACAACATAACCACCCTCTCAACTTGACCAAGACTGGTCACAAATGATTTTTAATGATATTAAACACACTCTTAATACCAACTCTTTTAATATCCAACCTTTCACCTTGAACATTGCTCTCGTTACTTCCTCTGTTGAATGTTGCTCCACGGTTGAACTGAATTTGTTATAAGTTAAACAGCTAGGAATTAGATTAGATTCGTTGTCTAATCCAGACACTATACTGTACTTGACATGAAATACGTATTTAGAAACATATACAATTTACTCCACAGTTGATAGGTATGAACATGTTCCCTTGTCAAACCAATGCAGCTGGGAGAGGTTCAGTACAATGTGAGGGTTGTGGTGGTGGGGTAGGGGGTTTGTGAGAGGTGGTGAGATACGTATTGTGGGGGGGGGGTTTGTGAGAGGTGGTGAGATACGTATTGTGGGGGGGGGGGTTTGTGAGAGGTGGTGAGATACGTATTGTGGGGGGGGGGTTTGTGAGAGGTGGTGAGATACGTATTGTGGGGGGGGGGTTTGTGAGAGGTGGTGAGATACGTATTGTGGGGGGGGGGGGTTGAAAGGGTAGACGTGTAAGATAACGTCATTGTATTTGTGTGGGCAGCCATAGTCGGGCGAACTCTGAGGATGATGTGTAGTTCAACTTTATTTTTAAAACTTTAGTGACCTTTGAACAACTCGCCCTGTCATTTAATTTATTCCTCGAATAGCCTACCCTCAAACTGGAAACATTGTTTGTGTAAATGTATGAATTAATTTATCTTTTAATATGTAGCAGATAAGTAAGTTATTCGAAATATTATTTAGAAAACCCGTAACCCTTAAATCCATATAAAACAATGGGAAACGTCGGACGAGATTTTGATACAAACCCGTTTAAAAAGGGGCACTGTGTATTATTTATTTTTATCATTACATAAATGAATGGAAAGAGCTTAAGAAAATAGAGCGTTGGAGTTTTGTTGTAGGCCTAATCAAGGTCCAGGTTGGCGTGCAATCGTATCCGGCACGAAAGGACCAAATTACTCATTTATTCTATCATTACAGGCTATATTGTAAGCAAGATCGAAAATAAAACACAGTATATATGAGTACCAGTTATATGTCAGTGTATAATGGTTTGCACTAATGTAGATGCGTTAGTGACAGCCATTAAAGAATTATCGTTATAACTTGATGATTCTTAAATGATCAATGAAGTCTATGACCTTAACCATTTTCGCTTTAAAAAATTAACATATGACACAATTAGTATATGACACAATTGAAATGCATATAAACACTGTTTGCGATGATTGTAGACATAGAGAACAAATTCAACTTTTTATTTATGCTCATAAAATATTATAAGAGTGTTTTTAACGGTTAGCCCAATTTTGATTTATTTTTGGGATTTATATTTTTAGATTACGAAACTTAATTTTGTTTAAAACACAAAGTGGAGTTAAGGGCAACGTTTCTGACAAGTTTGACCCTAATATAAAATTTATTTCCGTAGACATTTCATTGACGCTATTTCAGTTATTAGTGAAATTCCTTTGGAAAGTGAACTATTAGTAAGACCCGCACGGTGAAACTTAAGCGGGTCCACCATATAAGTTCTTAACGTGACTCCCTGAACACGATTTCAATATATATATGTGTGTGTGTGTTTGTTTGCACTCTAGCGGTCGCAATTTTTGTCCGATTTACTTCAAATTTGGTAGGAACGTTCCTGTCTGTAATCAGTTGGATAATTTCGTTGGACAAAACAATCGGAAAACTCTAAACCCCTTTTTTGGGGATTAATCTTGGATTAATCTTTCAAATTTAGAGATTTTGGGCCTAACAAGGGTCAGAAAAGCCCCGTACGTAAAATTAATACATCTAAAAAGATGGGAATCAGTGAGGCGAAAGTTTTAAATCCTCTCTCGACATTCTAGCTTACATATTTACCAAGTTATTAAAGAAAATGTGTTTCGTCTAAACACAGTACGTTGTCTTATGGGGGTTTTACGCTAGAAAAGCCTGTTATTCCTGTGTTAAAGTACTTTTATCATCCCCAGCAACCTCACGCCTACTTTCAAGCCTGACTGGACCTTCTCCTAACATTATAATGCGCAAAATTGTATTCCCAGCATTGCAGGTAAATGAAACCAGGAGCATCAGAAGAGCCAAAAAAACAATTTTTTCAGATTTTAATAAAATTGGCAAAAATGTATGTTTACACTGATTTTGAGTTTTAAAAGTTGTTATGTGGAAATTCACTTCCCTCACGTCAGCGTGCTGCGTGCAAACTCATTCTTGGGTCTTGCAGCATCTTTCTGTTGGGTTTGAACTTGTCTTAAGTTTCTTTACATCTCAATTAGATTTGATTTTACTGATATTTAAAAGTCATTGACATTAATTTAACGTTGAAGTGTCAAAACAAGTTTTGGGAAACTCACAGGCATTGTCATTGGGAAAGTTTAAAGAGGGTAAATTGACACGTGACATGAGGGGGTGGCGAGGACATGGCGCGGAGTCATGGGGAGGGGGGGTAGATTGGGACGTGTAAGATAACTCTATTTGTGTGCCGATGGAACAGCCCCGCACTGTTGCCGCATAACAACCAGACCTGCCTCACGAGGCTGGCTGAGTTAGACATGACTCCATATAACTCACTGACCACATAGTACATAACTCAACTAGTAAGTTTCACCCAATATTTGGGACTGAAAACCAAATTGCTACAGTTTTAATAAGATTAAGTAGTTTTAGACTATTTTTTAAGTCGATGAAAAGTATTTTAAAACAAATTAAAATTCTACAGAACTATTTTTAGATTAGTGCACTGTATTAATTTCAAATTAATTTAAAGACAGGATAAATAAACTAAGTCTCAAAACACAAAAAAATATGTTTACAGTGATACTGTACTCTCTAATTGGGCCTGATGATGACCGGTGTGACTGTGATGATGACCGGTGTGACTGTGATGATGACCGGTGTGCCTGGTTGAAATCGATCGCCATGTGCCATCTGTTTTGTTTGTTAACCGTCTTGTATGCAGTTACATTATAAGTGTAAATATATTGTTTAGTGTTGTTAGACTTAGTTTAGATATCCTGTTAACTGTAAAAACACGTATTATACTACTCAAGAAATTATTTAATTTAAAGAAAAATGATATATTTAATTTTTTTAACATGGTGTCTTGATCCGTTGATTAAAAGTATTGTTATATCGAACTTGTTATAATTTAAAAAGTATAATCTTGATTAAAGTATTGTAATATCGAACTTTTTATAGTTTAAAAAGTATAGTCTTAAAAACATATAGAATTTTTGGGCGCCTTGCTACCCAAACAGTTAGCGTCTTGGACATTAGTTCAACACGTCATGGGTTCAGTTACCCGTGTTTTCACATAAAAGTTTGAACCGCTTTCCGTAAAAGCGTTAAAGTACCCAACTCTCCTACAAAATAGCTCTGTGGTAGATATACAATAAATAAATGCAAACATTTAAGGAGTTTTGAATAACGTAAATAAACGAAATATGCTTAGCGGCTAATTTACACTAAAACAAAGATTTGCTGTTTTGCCAACCCCACTCTACAGGTTTGTAAGGTCATCATTCTCATAAAAATTAATGTTTTCGACTTGATAAGAACAGGTTAAAATCAACCTGTTTATAAATAAATCTAAGTATTAATAAGCATGTACCTCTAACTCTATACACACTTTTTTTACTCAGTATTTCAATGTAATGTTAACAATCCGAGATCCAAAGAAAATTAAATAGTATCCAAGATATTTAGATACTATTAATTATCTTTCAACCATTTAACAAACAGTATTTCAGCGTTTTTTAATATGTGTAGACTTCATTGCTGATAAACTATATGTTTACAGTCTATAACCAGATAGGCCCAACAGCCCTGATTTAAATTTATAGTCAAATAAAATCACACAGCTTAGTAATATAAATAAATTTTAATATTTTAAAAATTGTGTTTTAAGTTGACACTTTCATTTAATTTGTGATTTTGGGAGCATTAACACCTAAATATAAACTTTTCTCATATATTCTTACCGTGACCATTCATTCAAGTATGTGGTTGACGGCGTCGGGCTTATAGGGGTTTCAAAGGTTTCAATTTCGGTTTGACTTTATGTACATAATATGGCTTACCAATAAAATAATATAAGGCTAATCATATGGGTATAGTATCACGAAACCTAAGGATTCTAGAGATGAACGGCCCTTTACAACTTGCAGATTATTTAGTAATTTTTCTTATGAAAATTATAAAATAATCTATAATATTATAAAGAAGAGGTACTTTCTGTCTGGCTGTCTGATGTACCGGGTAAACGCAAAAACTACTGAACTGACTGGGCTGAAACTTTTCACAAAGGAATGCAACACATAGGCCTATTCACTTCCTTAAAATCCCCTCGGACTACGCCCCGTGAACGTCCTAAGTTTCAATGTCTACATTTCAGAAGACAGTAAACATCCAGACATAATGCGAACAGCTGTGAATGGTTACATTTGACAGCTTAAATAGCAGAAGCAAGAACAGCTGTTTCAAGCTAACAAAATGCAAATTGCATTGACTATAGATCGGGTAAAGAAAACAAGTGTGCGAAGAACGGGTAGATCAGCTAGTATTTGATAAAAACTGCTAACCAAACATAGAACTGTAATAAATCCAAGAACGGGAGAAAGGGAGGTGTCCCTGTAAATTCAAGATTTTGAATCCAAGTAAAGGGAAAGAAATTTAAAATAAAATGCTAAACCGATTGCTTAAACGACTCCTGGTAGTGCAAGGCAGTGTCCCTCGTTAACTACGAGCCCTTTTGCAATCCAATTTATATTATTTCCTGGCAACCCCTACCGTTGGAACGGCTAAACCTTTATGATGAAATCGTGATCCCATACTTGTTGTTTCCTTTTAAAAACAATGAGTTGTAGGGTAATTTTTAATGGAACGAGTTTGTAATTAAATTTAATTAGGTTTTTTATTTTTTTTATCACTGCTCTCAATATGTAATTGAAACACGCATGAATTTCCTACGGTGAAATGGAACAAATCTTGGGATTTTTTTCATCATATCTGAAGAATTTTAAATAAAGGGTTTCTCACGTAAGGTGTCTCAAACCGATTGCAGACGAACCACTTGACCTAGAAGGACGAAATAAAATTATTTTCCACTAAATCGACCCCAAGAAGTAACGTAATAATAGTTTTAACTCGTTTAAAATACAGGGTGTTCCAGAAACTGAGGGTCATTCATTCGAATCTCGGATTTTTCAAATTGTATATACTATAGATCGGGTAAAGAAAAATATTAAAAATCGTAAAAATAGTTTTAACTCGTTTAAAATATAGGGTGTTTTAGAGACTGATGATCACTAGTTCGAATTTCGGATTTTCAAATGTAAACATACGTCATGTTACATACAATTTTAAAGCCCTTTAACAGAGAAACATTTTGGTGGAAACAGAAATAATAAACAGAAATAACGTGTATTTATATGGGAAAAATGATGATTTTTTTATTGCTAAAAACCTAGAAGAGATACCAGGTTGATTTAAATTAAATTTGTTAGGATTTCTAGGACCTTTAAAATTATGTACTCTGAGACATACTTTACTATTTGACTTTTTTAAATTTTGGGCATACAGTATATACATTTTCAAAAAAAGGATTTTTATTATTTTTTACCATGATTTAAATACTGGCATGTAGCATATCAGGGTAAAGCTAAGTTCAATACGAGTAGGAAATTTGAATCAGAATAAAAAAAGCTCTTGTGGTTTAGCAGATACAGGGTATTCCAAAAATGTTAACATTTTTCGCAAAATAGCGGCCATTTTGAAACAAATGAAGATACGTGAGTTCTGTTTCCACCAAAATTTGTTTTTGTTAAAGGGCATTAAAATGGTATAAAACATGACGTATGTATACATTTGAAAATCCGAAATTCGAACTAGTGATCATCAGTTTCTGGAATACCCTGTATTTTAAACGAGTTAAAACTATTTTTACGTTACTCCTTGGGGTTGATTTAGTGAGAAATAGTTTTATTTCATCCTTCTACGTCAAGTGGTTCGTCTGCAATCGGTTTGAGGCACCTTATGTGAGACACCCTGTACATGAATTTATGAGCCTCATTTATCTAAAGTGAGCAACAATCATTTATGTTTAGTCATTGTACATTAGATGATAAGATTAAACCGAACCGCCCCCCCCCCAACCAACAAATAACTGTATTATGAAATTTTACGTTTTGAAGATATATTATTATATGAGTTTCCGGAGAAAAAGAATATATTATAGATGCTTTATAAACTATTTTGTAATTTAACGTCAAGCGTACAAAGATTTACTTTAGCATAAACGGAGAAGCGTAGACATATCGTTATATGCTATTGCAGCCAATTTCTAGAGATATGGAGCCCGGAATATTCTACCTTCTTTATTACCCGTTGGAAGTTGTGAGAAGCGCATGAATTGGTTTTCTGTTTTTACAATATGGAGAATTTAATTTAATCTTTTAATCTTCTGTCAGATATTTTAAATGTATGTGTTATTTGTATGGTTTTGTAATGAGTCTACCATTTCTTGCACTTTAAAATGTTCTTAAATACACATTTTAACGTAACAGTTAAGCTGATTGACATGTATTTGCAAAAGCTGTGATATATTTATTCAAATTTTACACATTTTGAATAGTATTAAGATTTTTTAAACTTTCAATGAGATATCAGTTTCAAGTTGACTTTGCCAATTCATTAAATCAAACTGCCAAATATTACGTTGCCTTAGAAACGATTAAGCAAACTTGTAAATATTTATAACTTTTTAAAGATATAAATACAACTGCTAACATTCGTAACAAACAAATTGAGCGACAATAATATAAGCAACAGTTACAGTAAAAACTCAAAGGGATTCATGCTTTAAGTTATTTTAATATCAGTTACTGACGAAAAATGCAAATAAAACTTTAATACTAAAACCAGTGAAGAGGTTTTATTATTCATGTTAGCTGTATTCTACGAAAGCGATACACTAAAAATATTTGAACTTATACTAGAGCTGATAGTAAAGGTTTTGCAATGCAAATAACAATGTTGCAACATAAACTTTACTACAGCAGAAATATTGTGATATACCAGTTACTAATAGGAAATGAGTATTTAAATATGCAGCCTTCAATCATTGCAAACAGTATTCTGTTTCGACATCTCGTGTAAACAAAATAAAACCGCATAATTGTTATTTGTTGTTTTATTCGCGTGTGTATTACGTTATTCAATCAAAGATTGTTAACTTATTTGGTCACAGCAAAGGTCTTAATTAAAGAAGATAAATGGTGCAAATTAGAGGTATCTACGATGAAAATCTAAATCATAACAGCTTATTAAATATACTGTAATTGTAAACTTTTATATTTAATAATCTGCCATGTTTCAGGGGAGGGATCATCGTAGAGACCTCTAGTTTGCACCATTCATCTTCTTTTATTAAGACCTTTAAAAAGAGGTATCACTCAGTAAGGGTTGCTATTTACCATTCTTGACTTAGCCCCAAAACCCCCTATTTTGGGGGATGGGGCCAAACTTGTTCACTCACTAGAAGATAAATGGCTTGGTTACTTAAACACTCCCATAGAAAAATCGTATTACTTCGAAACGTTTTTGGTTAATTTAAATGACTGCTAGGGAAAAATAATGCAGTATAACATTTTAAAATTAAAAAAATTCAATTGAGCGCTGTGTTTTGATAGAACAAAGCTAAAAACCCCTAACTTTTGCCATTCTTGTTCTTTTTTTGCGCCCTTTAAAATGATACATCACTCAAGGGGGGTTACCATTTAAGTTTCTTTTACTTACCACCCAAAACCCCTATTTTGGGGAAGGGGGTTTAAAATGTGGACTCATCAAAAGTTTCCTTTCTAGGTCACTAAGACCTCGGAAAATGATCTTGTTATATGCAGACGTTTAACAAATAATAGTGGGGGGACTTTTGGGACATACGGGTTTATTATGGCTTCTATGGCTTTATTATACTGTACTAAGTTGTAAACCGGATGTAAGTCGTGCGAAAGGTCACTGTAAATTTTGAAAGTGAGACTTCGTAAATGTAGTCACTTTATAATACATCCAGCCAAGGTATTACAAAGGTAGATGTGCTTTGTTCCCCCCTTTACCCGCGTCTAGCATTAACATCAATATATTATCCACTTTAGCCACCCTCTAATATACGACTCCTCGCAGGGACGGATAAAATGTTGCTTGTGAGAACAGATACTTTATTATGTTTCCATGTTAAAAAATGTTGTTCAATAATGGACCAAGCGCGGGGTACTATTATTCCCTCTTTCATTAATGCTAGTTTTATAATTAATAAAGTAGTTAGGCCTTAAAAAGAATATACAGTTTATTGCCTCAAACTCTTTATCTGTTGCCTTTTCAAAAATTACAGGACACACGCTATGAACGGTATTACAATAAATGTATTTTCGGTTTATTTGTTAAATTATTCTTAGTTGCGATACTCCTTTTTAAAGACATTTTTAATAATTTTATGTTTGAAACATCAAATAACATCAAACTCAAGAATGTCACATTACAACTATAAAACATCGAAGAATAAACCTTAACCGATATATCCATGAGAAAAGTAGGTTTTGCTGACTCATAAATTCTTTGGGACAGGAATACATTTGCCGATATTACAAAGATGAGCAGTGTAGGCTTATATCAACCAATAAAATATTATATAGAGACACATAAATTCCATGTTCTGATCCCAATGGTTAACTTTCTAAAATACCCTTGTTTTTGTTTGTTTTGGTAAATTACTTCATTACCAAACCAACGGATAATGTCTAACTCTTTGCCTTTCATTAATTTGCAGGTCGTGTGTATGATAAAGGGGGCATCAAACCATTTTATAAACAAAAGCTTCCATTAGTAAAAAGCATTGCCCTTTAATGCTTCAAACCCCTTTTGAATCTCTTCTTACCTTAGAAGAACGCCCGCTCTTAAAATTTTAATCCTTTTCTCCACACTTCCACCGCCAAGTGCAGCATTAGGTATTTACTAATTTTTTAACAAAGTAATAAAATCTTAAATTCGAAAAAAATATTAGTGATTTCATAGCAACATCAGTATGCTATGAAATGGGATTATGAAGTCCTGGTTTTAAATTGGTTCGATGAATTTTAAATATGTTATTGACAAAGTGGTGAAATAAATTCCAATCATATGCCAAAACGAGTTATGTACATTGTAATGTAGAAAGTTGATTTAAAAATTATTTAATTGAACTATTACTGAAGAAATATAATAGCGTTTTTGGCCTCTTCTGAGTTATACAAATTAGAGGTAAACTTCTAGGCAATCCAAATTCAAAATATCAAAACGTATATAATACAGTTTTTAAGAGAATTTCGATCGTAAAAAGTATATAGAAACTCTGTCAGAAATACATGGCCGGGATAATTCAATTCTGGCGAGCAATAGAATTCTTCTGAGCATAAATTGAGTATAGCGTAGACATATCTTACGCTATTACAGACGATATCTTGAAGTATTGAGCCTTAAATATTCTACCTCTTTTACTAGACTTTCAAACTTTCTTAGTAGGTTTAGTTAATATAAAAGACTTTTTTCCCAAAATTTACTATCGATTTACAGATTCGCACCTGAAATATGGTAAATCGTATAAAAATGTGAATTAAATATGTTTCTAATACTTTAATTTTATCCTAGCGCTTTGATATACCAACAAAGATTAAGTTTGCGAAGCGATCTTAAAAGTTGTCACTGTTCTCTGAAACAAATATTTTTATAGGTGTGGAGTTTCTCTTTTTTTGGAGCGAAAACATGGGGCAAAACATTCCTGCTTATGCCGAGTGATCCTTATGTTGACTGAAACAGTTGTTACAAACCAATTTTGCTGATATTCTGAGATCCAGAATTCATGTTGGCTTCTCCAACATGAAAACATAATGATCTATTGAATGTCCCGATTATAATTTTGGTAAGACTAGTTGGTCTCAAGTGAATGCATAATTTAAAAGTCCTTCTCCAATTTTGAAATATATCGATGACTGAATACAAATATTAGGACCAAGCAAATAAATGACCGAGTGTACCGCAAATGATGAATAAGCAATCCAAGTCGGAAATTGATATAAATTAAAGTTCGTAACTATTGTTATATTCTGTCTACTTGTTATTACTAATTACTACTGACAGCTCTAGTGACCTACTTCGTGATAAGCCGGAACACCCAATCAACTACTTTGATAACTCTTAACTTAACAGCAGAATAATCTGATATGCAGGTGAATAGCTTGAGTTAAAATATATAGACAATGTAAAACATAGTAGTTTGTCATGTAGCAGGAAGAGTTTGAGATTGGTGCAGATTTGTGATTGCAAAACTGTATACTTCATGCTACAGCGTAATATAGGAATGTATAAACAAGCAGATTTGATATTGGGCAAATACATAACACCCAGCTACTATACTAGGTACGTTAGATTTGGGTGGGTACTACCTTTTCAAACTTTCAGTAATCTGCCAAACACTCTGAAAAAAAGGAACGTAGTACAAGAAATCTTATCTTGGTTAAGCATTTTTTTTATAGCTCTAAGAATTTATTTGGATAAGAAATGTATTTAATTTGATTTCGTCGTAATAACGAATGCAACATTGTTTTATGATAATAAATATATTTGATTTTAAACGTCGTTCGTCCCAACATGTTTAAAATACGATTGTTCTTGATGAATTCCATATTTTATTTAGAGCTTTCGAATCATGGTTTTTGTTTTAATCTAGCTTTCTGGCTGACTTAAAAATCCATACCCATTTTTCTTAAAAGTTATAATTGGTTAAAGGTACACACCACAGTAACGAATTAGTTCCACCATTTTTAATACATAAATGTAATCAATTGTGCCCTACCTATGATAAATGGTGCAATGCACTGTAAATGAAATAGAACGAAAAGGTGCACATTCCGAGTACTAAATGGAATGTAAAATGGTAACGTTAGGATGGGTAAACGGCTAGGATAATTTAGTGATGATGTAGTCAGTTTATAAAGCATTCAGCCAACGTAGCTCGGTCCAACTCGTTTTTACACCACCTAACCCTTCAATACCTGAACTGGTCTGGCGTTTACCCACGTTTGAACGGACTGAAGAGTTTTATAATCAGAGGAAAAACTATTTATACAGACCGAACAAAGAGTGAGTCTTAAAAAGGTAATGTTGAAGAAATGGTGTAAAACTGCTTTATAAGAATAAGGGAGAGAAGATTCTATAAGAGCTCTTGATCGAGAGCCGTCTCATTGGACAAGAAGTTATCCTTCTCATAACCTCCAATTTTATTGGATATCAAAGTCCTTTCGGTTGTAAAATCAGTTGGTAACTTCCGATGTTTAAAAAAACAATTAGAACATGACTTTTGAGGTCTTGCAACCTTTAAAATATCCTCTACAGTCCCCGTTGATGCGTGTGCAGCAGGATACAGCCATCAGGATAGACATTACAGTTGTCAATCATTGTTGAGCTGACGAGGCAAAACACAAAAAGTTTATAGTAATGAAAACTCCCGTGAAAGCCTAAAACCGAAAACCAACCTCTCTTCACTCAGGTGTTTTTATGAGATATGAGATATATCACCATTAAAAGACAATATTGAACCATTAAAGACATTAAGAATTATTATTAGGCTGCACTGTAATAGGTGAAAGCTTACCCTTGCAAATGTAATTGTGATTTAATTTAATTTTAATGAGCGCTTTCAAGTCTAAATGGTCTAAACAGTTAACAAATAGTCCCAATTTTGCAATAAAGCTCGGATGTATGAATTTATTAATAGTTTTTTTTTAATCAACAACAAATGTGTAATCTCAGTTTAGTAGAAATATAACACTTTTCCAAGAGGTTTTTTTACTATTATCAATGACTATAGATACTTCAGTATCTATCTACTACCTTGACGACCTTGACTTGACCTTGTCTACCTTGGCTATAGATACTTCAATATCTATAGTCAATGCTATTATAATAGACACAGTTTTTCTTTTCATTGTTAGAAAAGAGATATCCCTGTTTAAAGACTTGTTCATTGCTACAATTCCTAAATAAGTATTCAACTAATATAGTAAGGTCAATTAACAAAATAAAACTACCGTTGGTTAAATTTCAAATATGAAATATTGGAAAGCAGTCATTAATAAAAACTCGTGTCGGTTTCTCCGACCAGAAAGCAGTGTAAAGCCTCGCGCTCCATTAATTAAATTAAAACTAATTGATTTTACTTTGGCTATTATTACTACTTGTGAATTTCTGATTTATGGTGTGTTCACAAATTTCACTTTATGAAGAACTACAATATTTAACTACGATATGATGAGGTTTTAATTAATTTGCCTCGATCTGAATTTTGATGATCTTTACTTACTAACATAATGTGAGTCAGTTGGTTTAATTTGTTCAGTTTGTTCCCATTTTGATCTCAATAGGATCTAACCTACTTCTCTAAAAGCTGAATTAACATTTTCCAATTAACTGTATTAATAAAATAATTCGACGGTAAAGTGCCACAGGTTTAAAATGACCCACAATGTTTCGTTCTCTATTGCATTTACTTCACCGTCTTTCTTTCTTTAGTTATTCTTGCTGGTAAAAAATACTATCAGCAAAAATACATGTCATTTAAAAACACGATGGCCACACAATATCATGGATTTATTTCAACTAATCTGTAGCCCTTTAAATGTCATACATTTTTTGGAAAGGATAAAACTAAACTGAAAGCAATTATTTAATTTAAAGGAATTTGTACAGCTATTTTAAAAGTATGTATTTAAGATGGCAAACATTGTGTCTTTTATTTTCTTACATTAAGCAACAAAGTAAGCTCGTTATTTCTGGAACCTAAACATTTACTATGTACAAATATTACGTTATTTTGAAGAGAATACTTTCCAAACAATTTTCTACGGCTTTGCGAATTTAATCCTAGATGGAAAGCTTAATTTTATATTAGTACAATAAATTAAAGAACTTTAAAATCAGCTACGATTAATGTTTAGTACCTGGGGGGCCGAGATTTGCTCGGGGGAAGGCCAGTCAGTTTGTTTAGATGACTTTGAGTAATATTTCACCACTTCCCCCTACTGATAATCAGATTTGTACAAATCATTTGCCCCTTTTCTACATTTTTAAGGTCACTCCAGTTGTTATTTATAGCTCAGTGTCCCTTTGATTTATTTTACTACTCTATATATATAATCTTCACTCAACTCTTTTAATCTCTGCTCTCAGGAAACCACATGTTAATAATTATAAACAACATGAGTATTACTTTGACAGTTCCCTGATTGATTATGAACAGCTGATACAATTCTTTTGTTTTGATTTTTAACTCCATAAGCCCAATGTTAATTTTTGTAACTTTTCAATTTCGTTTTTTTAACATTATTTGATTTTTACTGGGGATAAGACCTGAGTAGAACATATTTTTATACCAGAACTTAGTTATTTCAAAAATTTGAAGGAAATCCTCGGAGCCGTTTTCGAGATAATTGTGCAACCAACCAACCAATCAAGCAAACATTGCTCATAAAAGTGTATAGGAAATAAAACAAATTTGTAAAGAATGTGTGAATTATATTCTTATAGTACCTATTAAAGGTTTTTAGAGAAGCTTCTATTCCTCTGTTAACTAAAATTAACTACTTTGCAAAATTTTTCATCTAAATACAGTTAACAATATATTAAAGATTACATTTGATAAATGTCACAATCTTGAAGTCAACTGTCACAACTATCATAGCACAAAACATAAATCATTTAATGATAATGATAAAAAAAGCTTAACGTCATTAAATAACAAGAATTAAATTGTTTTATTACGTAACTCATGTTGCCATATCCTTACAGGCTTTAACAATTGTTTCTGAAATGTAATGACAAATCCGTCGCCTTTATAAAACCCTACATTACATTACATTAAAACTAACCCTTTCTTATGCAAACCCTTTTAACCTTCAGCAGTTACAGACAACTGTTGTCGTTCATTATGCATTATCACGTTCAACGAAAGTACGTTCATTAATTATAACTACTGTATTAAGTGTAGGCATCTATTATAGCCAAATTCTACGGTTACCTTTTTTTAGAAAATAAACTATTTCTCTCTGGTTTAAGTTTTCCCTTGGGATTCTATAAACCTTAGACCATCATAAACGTCATAAACGCGTATACTTATGGTGCTAACTTGAGTTGGGAAGCTAAAACATCTAGATACAGCAACTGTGCTCCAGTTCGATAGATATATTAAATACATTTTTGGTTTATTAAAATAAATCGTCTCGACATTCTATTCCACATCCGTAGTAATGAATAATGTACCCTACAATTTTATTTAGTGTTTCCCTTGCAAAATAAACGACAGGATTAAGTCATAAACTTGGTTATACATTGAACCCTGATCACTGACATTGCCTGCGGTTAAACTTCACTTTTGAACAGTGATTGATGTTGAACATGAACATTAATATCCAGCCTGCTCATTAATTAGCTTTAAGCTTCCAATCGTGCAGTCAGGCTGGCTGGGATCAATGTTATAGCTTGCTACATCATTATGAAATTCTACTTTATTAGAATTATTTGATTTAGTGAGTTTTTTTAAGAATCATAGGATATGATGAGAAATTAAGTTGTTATCAGTCATAAACTAAATTGCTTTAATACCTAGGATTTCTGTGATTTACAAGTTCACTTTACAGTTCTTAGTTTACGGGTTTCCTGTAAATGCTAGTGAGTAGCAAAAGTTGAGACTTGTACGTTATACTTATTTAAATTTAAAACACTAATTTTTTATTAAATGATTTTGCCGTTTTATCTAATTTTTGATTACGTTTAGTTTAATTATTCATACGTTTATGTAATTCAATGAAACATCCATCGCACCAAATTTTAAGGTATATTCTACCAAACACATATAATAGAAAATCAGTAATCATATCATTCATGGAACAAAATTTAAGAAATAGTGATGAATCTGTAAATGTTTTGCAATATTGGCATTTACAGTTCAGTATGTACCTAACTGAGATTATCTTAATATATCTTTATTAAACAATTTCCTTGATTGGGCCTGATGATGACCGGTGTAACTGGTTGAAATCGATCGCCTTGTACCATCTTTTGTGTATATTTTACCGTCTTGTATGTAAGTACAGTATAAGTGTAAATATATTTTAGTGTTGTAAGACGTATTTTATTTATCCTGCTGTATTAAACGTAAACGTTACTATTAAATTACACCACTATCACATTACATATATATTAGCAGCCCACCTTTAACATTACAGCCCACAAATGTTTTTCACCGTCCGGATCTTCCTCGTGTAACCGGGGTTTTCAAACGTCGATTTTATAAAACTGTTATATCTTCTCATTAGTATTTTGTAATTTGTAAAGTGAATTTCTTTGCTGTTCTCATTTATAAACAGGTCAGTATATACTGAAGGATGGGCTGGGGTTAAAAGGCAACATATCTCTATAATACCCCCGTCACAGCAAACCTGCGTACTCAGCGAATTTCCAATGAATATATATGTCTTAATAACACATTAAGCCTCTTACCAGAATTCATAAGAAATATATTCATAAATAAGCGATATTTAAAATTTTAATTATTCTCCATAAGAATATCATTAGGGATTAGTACGTAGGTTTGCTGCAAAAAGGAACAAAAAATAATGGGTTTTTATGCAAATATCAATAGAACTCATCTTAGTGAAGTCACATACCAAGTTCCATCCATATACATTCATAAATAAGCGATATATAACATTTGTATTATTCTCAATAAGAATAACATGGGGACCGAGTACCTAGGTTTGCTGCTTCGGGAACCATGGGCGAAACATTTTTTTGTTCAAATAACAACAAACCACAACCAGATGAAGCGATAGACCAAGTTTCGTCAGTTTATGTTCATAAATAACCGAGATATAAAATGTTTGTTTTTCTCCATAAGAATAACATTGGACAACGTACTGTGTTTAGCACTTGTAATACTACAACTAACTCAGTAACTAATTGACGTAGAGCAATGATCAAAATACCAAATTGTTTGTTTTTTAAGCTGAATTCGGTGGTAAAAATAAAAATTTGATTAAAATAACAATTACATCTGAAAACTCGAAAACAATTTTTTGGGGTACAAAACCCCCCTTCGGATGGTGCGATTTGTCTGGTTTTCGAACTCGTTCAAATAAACGGTACTTTACATATTTGTACCAAATTTTATTAAGATCGGACATTTTTTACGAGAGTTATCGTGCTTACGGAAACATATGTGTGTAAATATATATATATATATATATATATATATATATATAAATTTGAGCGAATGGTGTTTTTGGCATCTGGGGACCTCAAAACGAAAAGTTATCATGGTCTCGGGCTTAAGTCTTACCATGAGACCAACGGTAATATCTTCTTCCCTATAGGGGAAATTCACTAAAAAGGGATGATTAACAAAAATATATTTAAACAATTTCCATTATTTATAAACTTTATCACTGTGCAAGACGCTGACACAACTAGGGCGTATTTTAAGTTAAATATGAATTAATGATTATTATATGACGGGTGAGAAGCATTGTGTAGCGTTGTTACTGACTAAGACCAATTGATTCTTTAGCCAAGACCATTAAATAGCCCAATGACCAATGGCAGCTGGATCTAGTTTCGACACAATTTTCTTAGGATTTTTCTTAGGATCTGGCCAAATTAGATTATAAAGCGAGCACGCTAACCACGCTACTCAACCTACTAGTTAAAAGAAACGCTGATAATTTGATTAATTCTGCGAACGACAGTAATAACACCCTCTTCTTTAAAATCTAGGTAAATAATTTCAGATTAAATCAAAACACAAATTAAAATGACAAATTTTTGAATATTTGTATAAAACAAATGGTATTTTGCTCAAAGTAATTATCCTTGAGGCTTACGTTTTTAAATACACCTTATCATCATTAAATAGCGAGTAAACTACGTTCACACGGAATGCAGGTACTTAAAACCCGATGATTTTGAATCGTAAACCCATTTATACGATCGTGGTCGGGTTTACACCTTCAAGCCCCCGATATTGTGTCAGTCGTCTTGTAATCCCCATCGTAACCCCGCAACTCTGAGTTTACGTCTTTGTTACAGTCGGATTCCCCCCTCCCCCTTACCTCCTGCCACCCTTCTTCGCCATCATTGCTGCTAGACGCTATCACCTTTGATTTTATATCTTTTCAGAGCTGCAAACTTTAGCATAACCAGCTGAGGATAAATGATTTCCAATGTGGATTTGAAACGTAGTATAAAGCGCTTTTGTGAAATTTATTTTGCAACATTAGCATAATATGTATATTATACTGTTAACGCTCATCTTGCATTAACATTATTTTCATATTTTTATTTTATTTGCTACATTTATCACCCTTTTATAGTGAGGTTTTTTACCAATTTTTTAAAAGCGATTTATTAATAAAACATTGACTTGTAACAAAGAAACATTTTCACAATTCAAGATTTTTAATTGGTTAAAAGGGAAAAGATGAACTGATTAAGTTTAAGCTATTTGAACAAATTAAGCGACTTTGTATTTTGCCCTTCGTGCCTTAGTTCAAAGTTTATAGAAAAACATAAACTAAAAGAATAAATTCCCGCAATATTTTAGCTGTTTTTCTTGTATAGAGTTATAACGTTAAGTAACTATTTTATGATATTAATTTATGAGAAAATCTACATTAACGAATAAGTCTTATTACGAATCATTATTTAAGGAATTATTACGAAGTTTTTCATCTCTGATTAGAGAAAAAGTTTTACGACATTTAGGAAATTTTAAACAAGGAATACATATTATTTGTTGTTTTAGTGACGAAGGTCAAACCAGACGTATCATGTATCTTTTTCCGAATCAATTCTATGCATCGTAATTCAACCTCTTTAAACCTCGTGATCAGTGGTTTTAAGTGTAATTATTACACTACTATGATATTAATCAGAAGATAGACACTAACCAATCATAAACCAACAATCCAATCATAAACACTAACAAACGTATTACATAACAGAAGCTGAGAGACCGAGCTTTGCTCGGAGAAGGTCAGACAGTTTGTCGAGTAAACACATTTAGTACCATTTTAGAATTTTTTCATCATGCCCTCCTACTGACGAGTAAATTTGCTTCAATAATTTCCCTCTTTTCTGGTTTTTTTAAATTACTCCAGTTGGTATTATAGTTCAATATCACTTCCGGTAGTATTTTGATTGTATTCAATTTTGATTAATTTTGGACATGACCACTCTATAAGCAATTTAAACCATTGGTTTTAGTCACCGTCTCAGAAAACCCCATGTTTTACTTTAATACTTAATACCCCATGTATTACTTTGTCAGTTCACTAATTTTTAATTAAACAGCTGTAATAACTTTTTTAATGATTTTAAACCCCATAATCCCAGTGTTATTTATTTCTTAGTAATTAAAATACTTCTTTTTATGAAATAAGGTTTTTCGGGACCTATGTGAAACAAATTTTTAACCCAAAAATTAGTTAATTTCATTTTTGAAGGAAATTGTTGGTTTTAAATCAGAGTTGCAAGCATGTAAAGAAACCTTTATTTTCATAGAGTATAGGAAAGGAGACCATTGCTCACCGTCTGTACATAGTATATACATTTCGTTTTCTAAGTAGCATGTCATGCCCCAGGTATGTTCCACACCCCGTTCACGACAGGGCGGTGAGTGCCGACCGCATTATGCTAACCCTAAGTGCTCGCCGGCTCCTGAAAGTTGCATGAGCTTTCATATTCAGAGTGCCATTTGCCTATAGTTTATAGTAACATATTCGTTAAAATGTTCATTGTTTTGTACTTCACTGTTGAATCCTACCGCTCTTTGGCAGCAAATCAGTTTATAATATTGTCCTTACTGTTTAGTGAATTCTTGTCAACAGCAAGAAGTTTATTTTGTTCGGTATCAAACTTATTAAATTAAAAACCGTCTTAAGTCAGTGACTCATGGCAGTGATTATGGTGAATGATGGGTTAAAAATAGAATTACATAGTTATTTTATTTTGCAAGATAAATAATAATGCTATAATTATTGTAAACTACCATATCGTGCATTTTATAAAATTTCCAGTTAATAATGTTAATTAAGCAACAATCTTAAATTTTGAACTCCTACTAATATTTTGTGTTTTATTTAATTTAGCTTTTACTACAATTAAGGATTTTTCTGTCTAGGAACAAATAGTTTTTTATAATTTTGAAATCTATCAACTGTAATGTAATTATATGGGATGTATGTACTGTATGATGTGAAAAATCAAATACCTATCTATATACTTAGCACAATTTAAACTTTATTCAAAAGTAAGATTTATATTAATTTTTTACTAATTGAATGTTTACGTATTTAGGAATCAATTGATGTGTTCATTTTAGTATTTTTTCATGAGAATACGTATTTTTAATCGAACGAAACAAATTTTTAATATTTGGAAGACTCACAGGAAATTGAGTCCGTCCGTTTCATGATTGCTAGCAGGGCCAATTGAATTGGTTCATTCCATTTCTTGTTCTTTTTTATTAAACTCCCACACATGGAAATACCAATTTGGGGGAAAACGCCAAAAAACGTGGAGCGCAATAATAGAACGTAAGAGAAAGAGAAAATCCATAAGAATTTTCTTTTATAGTCTACATGTAAATTTCCGCATCAATAATGGCATAAATATTTTAATCTCCAATTATAGATTTGTTTCAACTTACTCAATAAACCAGTCATAAAATATTAAGTTTAGCAAATTATTTTTAAATTGACCTTTTACTTTAATAATAAAATTCCTAAAATAATTTAATCAGAAATATAGTCAAGCAGTTGCTTCAAAATAAATATATTCTGAACTTATTGGCAAAAGTATATGAATTACAAAATAAAATATAAAAGAAATAATTTTAAAATATCATGTTCGACAATTAAAACCCTGCCACACATGTAATTCAAAATAAAAATAAAATTCTTTCAGCACTGAAACAAACCAGTTTAATATAAAGCATGTTCTTCTAAACGACAACGTACAAATACATTAAACTAGGGGCTTGTAGGGGCAAAAGCCCCTAAAAAACCAAAATACATAAATTTTTTATCAACCTTCATTGGTCATTTATAAATAAGCACTGATTTTCTAGCATTATAATATAATATTATTATACTGTCTTATGTTTTTAATAAAATGTCCATTCCTAAACAACTATACATTGCTGTAGTTTAAAAGTAAACAAACTGAATAAGTACAGCTGGTATCAATATCAAAGGCTAATTTAACTCTGTGGCACAGCTGTTTTAATTTCAAAAGATGTAAACAAATTAAACCCCATGTTGTTTTAATGGGAAAAGTTTTATTCTGTTGCGAATTTATGGTAAAAAAATAAGAAAAATGAATAGTTTTCCCTCAAAATTCACGTCAAGACCTTTAAAATGATACCCCTCTCATCCTTCTACGGCCATCCAGTCACTCACAATTTCTTTACAAAAATTTGACTTACGGAATTATATATAGAGATTAAAACCTATAAAACCTGCAAGGAAAACCTTCTCGTTGAATAAAACTTTTTATTTTTCGAGAAACCACCTTAGGGGTTAATCACACAAGTTTCCTCCCCTCCTCATCTGCTTGTCGACAGGTGCTCAAGTAGAATTATTCAAACTTTAGACAAACAACCTTAATCCTTCAGGGTGTTTTTGTTCTTGTATAGTACTGTGTGGTATCTTAACCTTTATAACAAAACATGTTTTTGTGTAGTCGTTAATTCATCTTGCCTCCTGGATTGAAAATCGACTTGAAGTAATAGGTTGAAGAACCTTAGATACGTTAACCTATTACATCAAGTATTAATTAACTTTTAGTACAAGACTAAGAAAATCCAACTGATTATAAACAACCGGCAAAACGATTGTTGTACTCGTATTGCATACTTTTGAATCTATTTGACAAATGAACAAGACGTGATCTTTTAGATACCATCACGTTAAAATTTGATGAAGTTTACATTTTAAAATTTTAACAATGGACTTCTTCAACAATGGACTTCTTCTTTAACAGTGGTTTCTTCAGTGTAAAAATACTGTTCAGTTTTTATCCAAACGTGGAATGTACAACCGTGAACGAAACCAATAATAAAATCGCCCACTTCAGTTAGTAAAAAAGAGAGAGACTCAGTAGTATTTGTGACAGAATAAATATATAACGTTTTTACTTAATTGTATTTTCTAATATGTGATATTCTAAATTAAATAAATAATAATTGGATAAGTTCTAAGTTAGACATTTTAGGATATGTAATTTTTTTCAATCTTTAACCAACGGTAATTTATGTTTTATCAGAACTATAACTTACAAAGTTTTTCGAAGACCAGAGTTTTTCTGACCATGAATTATAATTAGACTAGGCAGGCTAATGTGCTATTGCAGCCAATAAGTTAAGTTATGAGGCCTAATTACTTTGAGGCCTAATTACCGTCACCACTCTGCGTTGCGAAGGTTTTAGTCTGGCAAATAGGCAACAATTTATTCAAATAACCGAGGCAAAGTTTAATTTTTGTGTTATTTTTTAACGACTAACAATACAAACAGGCAAGTTTAATTTTATGAGGTTGTGTATTTAGTTTTATTTACCATTTATTATTATCTTAATTTCACATTTTTTCCCTGATATTTATGTACAACAATATAGTAAAGAAAAATCAAGAATTGACTAAATTGATAGCATGGACAATCGTCAAATACATTGCAATAAAGATATTACAAAAATAATAAACACTTAAGTAAGGAATTAAATTAACTTACATAACTTACGTAACAGTTTTGTCAGTTATATGCTCCCCATACTGCAATATTTATTTTAAATCAAAATAATAAATAATTAACCTTATTGCTAAACACACCCACGTCTAATTCTGATTTCATTGGTCTAGGTAAAGTATTAAAAATTGTTATTGCAGAGAAATATGTTTGTTTTCAAAAAGGTTGTATTGTTTTTAGGTGCGATTAAGATTGTTTTGTTCCTGAAGTCTTTTCTGATATTGCGAAAATGGAAAAATAGTTTTTTTTAAGCCCATCATAAATATTTAAACAGGAAACGTCTAAATAATTTACAGTCAAAAATAATTCTGCACCAATCGTCTTTTTTAATACTGAATATCAACCTCATTGCTTTATTTTGTACGGGATGTAATAACAACACGTAATATGCTAATAAAAAAGTTGTTTATTTTGTAAGTGGAACAGCTGGTGGGTTTTGTAGATTTTTCACTTAAATGGCAACACCATTAGCATAGAGCCATCAGCATCCAGCCAAAATAGAGAACATTTATTTAAGTATATTACAAATTAACATGACACATGAAAAGCTTGTCAGATCTGCTCTTGGCGTAATGTTAGAACACATAGTACATGCGTACTAAAGTTAACTAGCATAGGAGCCAAGTTAAGTAAAGACATGGCCCGTTGTTGCTCTCAAACAATTTGTGCCCACGTGCCCACGTTACAACGTCCAGTCTGAAGTTGCCCGACAAGCTCTTAAGGTACATTAATTTCCCTGAAACAGTGACGAGTTTCTGACAACGTTATAAACTTAGCCAAAATACATTTATGGTAAATTATTCAAAGATGCGCATATTGGAAACCCACGATACATTCGTAACTCTTAGCCCTCAAAAACCTTTGAAGAACAGTTCCTCCAATTAGAAAACTAAGTTCTAATCCAACATATTAAGCAAAATATATGTTTATGTTACCTGACCTACTACTGTCAAATGATCCTGATGTGTAGTGAAACTACAGCTGTTTCATGCTCATTGGCACATCTTCAGGTTGAGAACAGCAGGTTAAAACTGTTACATATCTACATATCCCTCTCTCCGAAGTTCGTCATGGTTAAAAAACATTGAAAAACACTTGACACACACGGAAACAACATAAATACGAAATTTAAAACTACTTGGCCAATTGGGAGAATTGGGAGGTTTCAGTAGTTCGAGACAGATAGATAAATCTAATAAAACAGCAATGTGTTTGTACAGAAGTGCACAGAGTACGAATTAAGACGAATTACATTTGACAGACTTAGAGCCTAATTTCTTTACAGTTGGTAATTTAATGCACCTGTTACCTGTTACCTCCACAGTCTATCCTGTACACCAAGTGTCATGGACCCGTCACACAAAAAGTGCGGATAGCCTTCAGTTCACAACATATGGGTAGGTCATTCGATTAAATATCGAATATCGTATTATTGACTACCGATTATCGCAGTTGATTACTCATCTAGTTCTAGATGATTACAGCTTGTTAAAATGTAACTTTCCCATTTCTCGATATGCTATGGTGGATCAGTGAATTCAGTATTGGACTCACGATTAGGCGGTCCCGGGTTCAAATTCCACTATTGCTACTCACTTGTTGGGGTCTGCATTTTTAGTGAATTTACTTTGGAAAGTGAACTATTAGCACGGTGAAACTTAAGCCCAGGATCACCATAGAAGTTACTAACGTGACCCCCTGAACACGTTTTGGGGGGTCGTTCAAAATTATATATATATATATATATATATATATATATATATGTGTGTGTGTGTGTGTGTGTGTGTGTGTGTGTGTGTGTGTGTGTGTGTGTGTGTGTGTTTGCACTCTAGCGGTCGCATTTGTTGTCCGATTAACTTCAGATTTGGTAGGGACGTTCCTTTCTGTAATCAGTTGGACAAGTTCAATGGGCAAAACAATCGTAAAACTCTAAACACCTTTTTTGGGGATTAATCTTTCAAATTTCGAGTTTTTGAGCCCAAAAAGGGTTTAAAAAGCCCCAAATGTAAAATGAATGTATGTAAAAAGATGATAATTAGTGAGACGAAAGTTGTAAGCCCTCTCTCGTCATTCTAGCATAAATATTTACCGAGCCATTAAAGAAAATGTGTTTCGAGTAAACACAGTTGTCTTATGAGGGTTTTACCATTGACTATAGATACTGAAGCATCTATAGTCAATGGTTTTACACTAGACAAGCCTGCTACTCCTTTGTTAGAGTACTTTATCATCCCCAGCAACCTCACGCCTACTTTCAACCTGACTGGACCTTCTCCTACCATTTATAATGCGCAAAATTGTATTCCCAGCTTTGCAGGTAAATGAAACCAGGAGCATCAGAACAGCCAAAAAATCAATGTTTTCAGGTTTCAATAAAAATTGGAATACAAGTATGTTTTTACACTGAATTTGAGTTTTAAAAGTGTTTATGTGGACATTCACTTCCCTCACTTCAGCGTGCTGCGTGCGAACTCGTTTTAATTTTACGTTGTTTTGTTCAAGTATTATTATTATTGTCGTTTACCATTTAAGGTCTAGATTTTTCGTTAATGTTTACTTTATATTGTTTAGATCAAAATTAATTAATTTGTAATAATTTGAACAACGAAGAGCCACCATGTGCTCTGTGGAGTTAGGTTAGGTTAGGTTACTATAATTTTGTCATGAACTGTTGTGAACTGAAGGCTATCCAAAAAGTGTAGCCGAAGATGGCTTTGCCCAATCAGGTGTTAGGTTCAAAATACCAATTGGTATTGATAATACTTTTTATGTTTATTTTGAAACGCGTTAGAAGCGGTTAATATTTATCAGGGTTTACTATCTTCGTGTTTGTTTCAAGCCTACAAACAAACTGTAGATTATAAATGGACAATAAACATTTAAATATAAACCATAATCTACAAAGCCTTATATTAATCAATTACCCCATAAAACCCTAAACTGGATTCAGCAGGGTTGCTGCAACAGAGGAGGAATTAATTCCGATTTTACAATAAAGTTATTTCATTTAATATGACCTTGATCAACGAAGTTAATTAAAGAATGGCAGACGTAAGACGTTTAAAAAAATTTACTGAGGATTGCGGAGGTAAAGAATGTTAATTTACATTTATTAGAAATATAACTTTCTCTATTTCAAGAGATTTCCTGGACATGAATTATATAGCAGTAGCACAGACAGGCTAATGTGCTAATCCAAGCAATAAATTGAGTTATGGGCCCTAAATATTTCCTCTCTTGGTTTGGAGTTTTAAAATTGCTTGTCGTGCAGATCTAAATAATAGAGCAATGTTAAATGTTTTATTTTACTATTGTTACTAATAATAATAACTTTTCATTTGTTTTCTAACTTTTTATGATGTAATATTATCTATTTTACTGTCTTACCTTAGCAATCCGTTTTATTTTTTTATTCTAAAACCGATTTCGGATGTGAAGGATCCATCTTCAGTTAGAAATCCAGGAAAGACCAAGTTTATCTGAAGTATTCATCCAGGGGATTTCGTCGATAATGTAGATACATAAAAATGGCGTACATGGATGAATTCCTCAGATAAATTTGGTATTTCCTGGATTTCTAACTTCGGATCCGAAATTATTTTAGAATAAAAAATAAAACGGATTGCTAAGATAAGACAGTAAAATATATAAATTTAAGCAATCCAGAGGCTAAAGTGAATTGTGTTATTATCTCTCAGGCACAGAACAGGTTTTTAGCAAACGTTTATGTTATTTCATTAAAATATGTATATATTAAGTTAAAATATGTTTACAATTTAAAATTCCCATTTTCAAGTCAGAACTGGTATGTACTCCGCGTTATTTAAATGAAGCAATGTTCCTTCAGATAATTAAAATAATATTATTTATATATTCTAATATGGTTTACTAGTGGAAACCTCGCAACCTAGCAAAGTTGTCCATAAGCTCCGTACAAATAGTTTTGCTATTTAAAAGTTATGTATGTATGTTAAACTCACGACTAATGTTAATGCTATAAATCTGTGTTCATGGTATTAATCGGTGATTTATAATTCAATATAATTAAAATTGGTCTTCATATCATCTGTATGAGTAAAAAAACAAACCTTGACGGCAGCCAGTACCATTCAGAACAGAAGAATCGTAAATCGAAAACCACTTTGGACAACCTTACGGATCGAGACCAATTTTATGATACCTCATTCGACGAAATCGGTTTGGAAATAATGAAGGAGCTCTGTTTACAAATATCAAGTAAATGGTATTGGTATCGTTTGTGAAACTATTGGGTTAGTAGTTATAATTTAAAAAATATGTTTTTAATATAAAAATGGATTCATATAGAACTCAAGAAACCTTGCAACTTCAGCTCAAACATAAGCATGGTGCGCATAACATCCCTAGAAGCTAAGTTAGGCAAAAACTTGGAACATGTTTCGTTGTTCCTTTCATCATAAATTGCGTCACGTAACATGGTTCGGCCTAAGGCTATCGAACATGCTTTCAAGGCAAAATAGTAAGTATCCTCGAAATAGAGTTAGTAATGTTAAGACTTTTTATTGGAGTTTTATTGTAACAAACAAACAAATTTATGTAAATCCCATGACTAAGCAAGGTACTATTCAGATTATGGTGGCAATGCAGTAAGTTGAATACACATTTATAATCGAAATTTTTATTCTGCTTATAACATGTTATGTTGATGCTGTAGGACGGCGTTATATTGTCATTAAATTAAAGTTATCTCAAAGCATTTGGACAAAAAGAACTTAAAGGTCCTTTAAAATGGAAGTATCGAAATTTGAAAAATATTTTGCACAATTACGAATCGAGGCAATTTTTTTACCCCTCATTCATTGAGAACGGAGGAGTTATGTTTACAAAAATCGCCTATTTTTATGGTAAACATAGAAGATTTTTACTGTCTGGAAAAAAATATACTAGAGTCAACAAATAGTTTAGTTTCTACGTAAATGCGATATTTATTAAGACAATTCTACCCACATAATTAAACACGATTTTTAATAAGGATCTTCATAAATACAATTTGGACAAACCTTAAATTATACTGATGTATTGAATACAAGGTACTACTATACCGTATGTACAGTTATTCAAAAAGTTTGTATTATTTTAATATCAACTTAGAGGCAAGTGTAATACTTAAAAATCATTTAATCATATTCTACGATCAAACAAAGGCAGAAAACTATTTATTGAGGAAATATTTTTCAATGACATGTAAGCAATTGCACTAGAGACCACGAACTACTTGGTGTTTTTTTTGCGTGTGAAATTACAGAAATACGACGACCTATTAGCTTTTAATACCTAGTAATCATGAAAACTACTACATTAAATGATAAATGTTTGTTAGTGTATGTGTAGATTATTAGTCGATCATTAACGTAAATGTGCAGGAAAATAAGGGGAATGACAGAGAACTGCACGGCGATATTATTCCGCCTGGTAGAAGAACGAAAATGTAACTAGCGTGATTCGCAAACATTCAGCCTGAGTTTATGATATAATTTATTACTTTATTCTCTATTTTATTTGGCGTACGGTTTATAAATTATTTTATTAAAAAAAGAGAATACAGAATGTTTGTAAATCGAATTATAGTGTATGTTTAGATATTAAAAGTTCTTCACAGGTTATAACAAGTAAGCAAGCAAGTGCAAATTTTGCCTTAAGCCATATTTTTTATAAATAAATCAATTTATCGTGTAACTTTTCACACAAAAGCACATATTTTTGTAAATAACACAAATTATGTTTTTACTGTTCTACATCGTCAGCCAGATTTCCATTACTGCGAAGTATAACACACAAATAAATATAACTATTAAACACACCAGTTAAATCCAAACATCTCCTAGAGTGTTAATCTGTACTACAATTTTGCAGTAAATCGAGGAACGCCAAATCCAGGAATGTGCACTTATATTTGAACGTGTTTCAACTAAGAGGTGGCGTAACATACTCGAACTATGCGAAGCGTGGCTTGAGAGGCTCGAGGCAGTTGCATAAATCCAATAACACAGGAATACATCTGACGATATTACAAAGTACACAGTGCACGAAATAAGACGGATTACATTTCACAGACTTGCAGCCTAACTGATTTCTTTTTACAGAGTAAATTTGCATACATACTGTATGGTGGTAATTATTTTATTTGAGTATATTATTTTTATAGGTTTTTATAGGCATTATTAAAGGTATTTAAATTTTTCCACGATACATACCATCTGGGTTTTTAGCGTACAAACGAACCTTATTCACACGATAAAAGAATAAAAGCTAATAAAATATTAAATATTGTCTACTATACACCGGAGAATTATGTCACTGTGTATGTTTTTATTTTAATAATATAACCATATATCTCTATTTATTTTAATGACAATAATTGTTTTTCCCCTCTAACTCATATACAAAATTAGGATGAGAATTATAGCTAAAACAAGAAACAATAAATTATGCGAATGATAGTGTATAAATAAAAAATATAGTATCCAAACAATGTTAATTTACATTAACCATAACTCAACTAGTTAGTGAATTTCCTTTGGAAAGTGAACTATTAGCATGACCCGCACGGTGAAACTTAAGCCCGGGACCACCATATAAGTTCCTAACGTGACCCCCTGAACACGTTTTGAGGGGTCGTTCAAAATTTTATATATATATATATATATGAGAGAGAGAGAGAGAGAGAGAGAGAGAGAGAGAGAGAGAGAGAGAGAGAGAGAGAGAGATGTGTGTGTGTGTGTGTGTGTGTGTGTTTGCACTCTAGCGGTCGCATTTTTTGTCCGATTTACTTCAAATTTGTGAGGGACGTTCCTTTTTGTAATCAGTTGGACAAGTTCGTTGGGCAAAACAATCGGAAAACTCTAAACCCCTTTTTTGGGGATTAATCTTTAAAATTTTGAGTTTTTGGGCCCAAAAAGGATCATAAAAGCCCCAGGTGTTAAATCAATGCATTCAAAAAGATGGGAATTAAAAAGGCGAAAGTTTTAAGCCCTCTCTCGTCATTATAGCATAAATATTTACCGAGTTATTAAAGAAAATGTGTGTTGACTGTACACAGCACGTTGTCTTATGGGAGTTTCACACTAGAAAAGCCTGTTATTCCTTTGTTAGAGTACTTTTATCATCCCCAGCAACCTCACGCCTACTTTCAAGCCTGGCTGGACCTTCTCATAACCTTATAATGTGCAAAATTGTATTCCCAGCTTTGCAAGTAAATGAAACCAGGAGTATCAGAACAGCCAAAAAATCTATGTTTTCAGATTTCAATAACAATTGGACAAATGTATGTTTTTACACTGATTTTGAGTTTTAAAAGTTTTTATGTGGAAATTCACTTCCCTCACGTCAGCGTGCTGCGTGCGAACTCGTTTTTAGTTGACTCCTTGCCCTCGGTCAAGTACAAGAATTTGTCGGAACATAAATTTTGCGTGGCGCAGACGGCTAATGTGCTATTGCAGCCAATAACTGGAGTTATGGCCCCGAATATTTCACCTCTCTCGTTGGAGTTCCAAAATTGCCTAACGTGCATATCTAACTAGTAGGGCAACGTAAAATCAATTTGTTTATTTAAATACCAGAATAATTTTGGAAATTACCAATGTTCGATGACATATTAATACTTTGAGACATGTCATACTTTGACATATTAATACTATTCGTCCAATCTGTTTTATTTCAACAATACTACGCACCCATAAAGGGTAAGTCCAATAATGTAAGTCATTTCCTTAAAGTTATAATTAATATTCGTTTTTAAATTTGCGTGACCAAAGTCAGTGCTGATAACTCTGCGTTTTAAAAACGATTCAATGTCCTTTTAGAATAAAATAATAATGAAAACAGCGCCGTAATATTATGTTTAATTTGGAAGGTTGAATATTACAATAATTATGTTTCAATAAACATATCATGCAAATAAAACTAAATTTTAAACATGTATTCTATTTTGTAAACTAAACAACGTTAAACGAAAACAAATACATTTAAAAATATCAAAAGTGTCAACTGAACTTATTTAACCATGTAAATAACAGAAGTCTAACCATTTTTCCTTCTAGTGTTTGTTGGCTCCAGCCACTAGAAGTGGTTCTTGTTTGTTTCCATACACAAATGTACGAATTAGTTTCAAAATGTTAAAAAGATCTAAAATAGTTATAAAGACAAATGTTAATACAAATCATACAAGTCTTTGAAAGAGATGCGTATATAAACATTTCGAAATCGATTCAACTTACATAGATGCAAAATTTACTTATGATAAATCTATTAAAATGATCAACTTCTAACTTCCTAGTGTTTCCTGGCTTTAATTAATTAGTAAATCAAGATACACAATAAACTACCATCTACTCCTTAAATATATTCCAGCAATGAGAAAACTAGAAAATCTATCAATCTTATTCAAACTTTTCCAAGCGTGGTGTGGGTTTTGTGCAGCTCGGGCAGATGCATAACTCCAATAACATAGGAATACATTCGTCGATAAACCCAAGCTACGCAGTGCGCCAAATGAGAAGGATTACATTGGAGACTTCAGGCCTAACCATGTCTGAAAGTTATAAAAAAGTATGTTACAAATTAATATTGCTTATACATATTTTGGATGTGGCTTTGTTACGAGAAAATCCCATTTAGTTAGGGTAAATCCTCTTATGTTATTTTTTGTCAGGATGCAAATGAACCACAGATTTACTGATTGACCAGATTACCACATTTGTAACTAAATATTATTTGATTTATTTGTCACTTTTGTTTCTTATTTGCTTTGGTTCCTGACTTCATATTGACAAATTAAATTATTTTAATATCACGAAACATGTTGATTAACCACTTGGTTTAACGCCTATTTATATGAATATGTGTCAGTAACAACACATGTCATTGTGTGACAGTAACAACAATAACAACGCTTTATTCTTTTAGAAAAAAGCTAGGACTTTCAACCTATCTCTTCCTCACCTCCCTATCTCATCTCCATTGATTATTACGAAATATTTTAAAACAAATGTGCGTAAAATAATTTAATAACCCCTGCAATTTCATTAGAATTTGAAATTAATTACAATTACTTAATCAAAAATTGTATTAGTAATATTACAGAGTTTAATGTAAAATAAATGTAAATACTTTGAAAATTGTGTTGACATTTTTATAATAGGCTTCAGCAAGATGCTTGTTTTATGAACAACATTATTTTGAAATCAGGGCAAGTATTGTGGAGAATTCATTTCGTATTAATTAAATTATATTAATTACAAAAGCGACTAAACCTGTTCCGATTTAATTTAAAAATTAAAATATGGAATGACGAAATTCTGTTTTAAAACTCGATCCAGAGTTAGTTGTGTTGTTAATTATTTCAGTGATTTGACCATATTAAAGATTGAATTTACTGAATTTATCGCATAGGTGTTTAGTGATCTAAGTTATCTTTACATAATTGCTCTTAGATATTTTTACACCTTGTTTTTAGTTTCCTCGCGCGATTGTTCTTGACAGGGAAAGAGCAATTATTTCCTCAATGGAAATAATCCTCTTATCTTATCTCATCTAATCTTATATTATGTAACCTAATCTTATTTTATCTTATCTTGACTAATCCAATTTTATCTTATTTAATTATTATCTATATATTAATAGGCTAATCGTGGCACCGATTTCTCAGATATGCAGCATCGTAGAATTTTGAAACTTGGCTCACTTATTAAGTAATATTAGGAGATGGGTCAAATGTAAATAATTTTGTGTTTGGGTGTGTAGGGCTATGCCCTTTTAGCTTCCAAAGATGGCATGTTATCCTTGTGGGAACATGCGTTCTGTTTTTCGTTGTCCTTTTCATTTAATAAACAGCTGAATTATTTAAATAAATATGTCGCACAACAGAAAGTACAGATGATTCATAACTAAAAATTATTACTGACCACTGGAATGGTAGCACCCTTCTCTTAACCTTTTTAACTCCATGTAACAAAATTTAAGGTTTTCGTGAGAGAGAAAGAGAGTGAGAAGGGAGAGAACGCAACAGAACCTACCAGGTATTAAGTGAGAGAGAAAGAGAGTGAGAAGGGAGAGAACGCAACAGAACCTACCAGGTATTAAGTGAGAGAGAAAGAGAGTGAGAAGGGAGAGAACGCAACAGAACCTACCAGGTATTAAGTGAGAGAGAAAGAGAGTGAGAAGGGAGAGAACGCAACAGAACCTACCAGGTATTAAGTGAGAGAGAAAGAGAGTGAGAAGGGAGAGAACGCAACAGAACCTACCAGGTATTAAGTGAGAGAGAAAGAGAGTGAGAAGGGAGAGAACGCAACAGAACCTACCAGGTATTAAGTGAGAGAGAAAGAGAGTGAGAAGGGAGAGAACGCAACAGAACCTACCAGGTATTAAACATTTTTTCAAATATTCGTCAATTAATATTTGGTCAAATTTTGACCATTTGGCGGTCTTTAGTTACTTTTATTCATCGTAATATTGGTGTTGAAATTTGAGCGCCAGTCAATTTCACAGGTTTAATCTTAGCAACAATCAAATATGGAATTTTAGTCATGCAATGAAATGACTCGGTTATTCATGAATCATCTTCAACTACATCTGTTTGTATAACCATGACGAATAGATCTCAGAGGAGCGGAGGGCCATCTTTGGGATCCAACTTCACCAAAATTAACTCAGTGCTACTTCCATAAGATCAGTCAATAAAAATACTCGTACCACCTTTTATGTATATTTACCGTCTTGCATATGAATACAGTATAAGTGTAAATATATTTTGAATTGTTGTAGGACTGTTTTTATATACACCCCACAGAGTCAAATGCCATTGCGATTGATCAACAATGTAAACTACAATTTATTTCTCTCAGAAATATGAGATATTGGAAAGCAACCATTAATAAAAATGGTTATCGACTCTTTTGGACAGCTGTGTTAACATACGCGCCATCAAAATATAATTAACCAACTGTGGACGTTTATGAGTCGTGTTTCTGATATACGATGATTGAATGATCTCACGAATTCATTTCATGAATTTTACATTGTTCCTTTATTTATTATGACTCATTTTGACATAGCATGTGTTTAATTATAAATATGCATAGTTTAAATGGTGTTTATTTAATAACTAAATTTATTAATGTTTTAAAAGTGAAACTTATATTAACCTGAGAAAATTTTTAACTGTCATTGTAAAGTTTTAAATTATATTCAATATTTTAATTTAAGAACTATTTAATCAAATACAAAACAATATCATCATAAGATATTCAACAATATTACTATATTTGTTCTCAGTCAATTTTATTGATAGTATTAAACAAAAATTATTTTCAATATTTTTAACCCCTAAAAATTTTGATATTTATTTACCATGATTTATTTTGTCTATAATATATACCGTTGAAGTAATTGAATTGAAGAAAATCAGGTTTATCTGGTTGCGTCCAAAAGACAATATATATATTTAATTATTTTTTAATCGTGTTAAGAATTGTGCAACAATATTTAAGATGTCAGGGAATCTAACGTAGCAACAATTTAAGTTTTAGTAGCTGTGACAGAAAAAAAACACAAAGTTTTAAAATAATTTTCCACCGGAGCCCATTCAGTTGATAAAATATAAAAATAAATTATATGGTTTCATGTTTCAGAGTATATTATTACCAGACTACTCTTGGAAATATGAATTTATTACTTGGTCAGATATTTGGCATTGGCTTTACTTGAAGGTGAAACCTGAAGGTGAAGGTCTGAAGGTCTGAAGGCCTGAAGGTCTGAAGGTGAAACCTGAAGTGATAATACATTCCCTCTTAGTGATGATTTAAAAAATATGTTAGTGAACAAACAATATAACACATCCGGGTAATTTCAGAGGTACAGTTTTGTAAGTGGCATATGCTTATTAGCGTTCTAAGACAATTGTTTTACAAATCACTTCTTCGGGAACGCAATAAAATTAATAATACTTGTGTCAATATAGTCTCTCGATGTGAACAAATTGGCAACCCATATAATATTTAAGACCTCTTAGTACAAATCATCATTTGATTAAGGTTTAAAATTATTATTTTGTCGTTATTTTATTGGTTTTAAATTTAAACTTTCTCCAGCATATGCTGCGATCAGTTAAAATATTAAATTTGAGACACTGATAGCTAAATATATTTGTTGAAGTTAGAATATTTTCTTTAACTTCAGAATGTATTATTATGTGAAATTTTTCGCCACCGTATTGTGCAAATATTTCAAATTTATGGACCTATTGTTTTGAAAATAGTGTTTTTTATTCGAAATTACACTAAAAAGGCAATGTCGCCTTTCGAGAAGATACACAAATTATGTTCTCGGTATGCTAAAAGCTTCATTAGTGAAAAACGTGCACCTCATTACAAAAAGCTTAACTATTTCACGCTGACTCAAAATGTATAGCTTATCTATTGTTCTGAGGTCATGACTAATCTTTGACGCGTCAATGCCGCCGCTCCATTTGTCTCTGTCGGAATAAAATGCCACCAACACGTTGCTGCAAATTACTCTTTTGTTTGAAATTATTCCTGACAGTAATTGATGAGTTTAAGAGCAAATATGTTAATTACCCTGATGTTCGTTTATCATTACCATCTTGTCTTATTTTTCAACTCTCGTTTTCTCCCTCTGTTAGTTTTTCTTCTCTCATCTTAGATTATATTGCATTACAACCCGTTGTTTTGAATAGATAATCATTATTTTATTAGTGACTGAGTTTAAATTTAATCAGGATTGTAGAAAATGTTTTGTGATTTTAGAGAATAAATGTAAATATAAACAAAAAACTATCTGTTCAGTTTACTAAGTATTATTTTTCATACCTAAAATAGTTAATTTCATTTACGTAGTTCTATAAACCACATTTTAAATCATGTGTTTCCACTTTTTTCAAACTCTCGTTAGTTGCTTGAATTTTCCTAAACATGATGGCATCAGTAAATAGTAATTTGTGCATTATTTCGTGATGTAAAGACTCTTTTGGTGAGGAATTTCGAAAATGTATTTACAGCATACTTAAACACTCACTTACAATTTAAAGTCATGCACGCAATTTCACCTTACTCGACCTATCATTCTGATGCAAACTTTAACCCGCCCCTTTCCATGCCCATTTCTTTCTCAGTCCTAGACAAAATCAAATAAAACAACGGATCCTGGATCGGATCATCAAATCATTATGGCGAAATTCCTTTAATGAGTAATACTTACGATGTAAAAAATGATGTTAATTTTTTCATCACATATTTATTTCATTATATATTTTTTAAGTTCGTTTTAGTTTTGTTTATTCTGCTCAGCAAAAACCAACTATAATTAATGATAACAAAAGCTTACGCATCTATGCCTATTCCTCAGTAAACTACATATTAAAACGTGATAAAATGTATTTATAAATTATTTTAACAATGAGAACTACAATTACAATTTTTTTCTGTATAGTAATAATAAAAATTCACTCTTAAAATCGCTGCGTAGAGAATTTGTGGCTATGTCGTAGATGTATGACAGTGAACTTCATTATCTCATTCAGTGTGTTTATGAATTAGTTATTTCGTGCAGTTACTTTCACATGCAATTTAGCGTTTTACCCTAAAATACCATGAGATAAGTATGTTTTTTGACTATTTTGTCTTTTTTAAGCAACTAAATGTAATTTATCCGTGGCAGTGCGTGCGTATGACGAGGTCGTCGACCCCCACCCGACAGCAGTTTCCTTAAACAGTTTACCAGTGCGTGCTGAAGTACCGTTTGTATTCCAATTACGTTATTTCTTCCTACATATCTTCGAATTGTGTTCGTCCTTGTTTCTCTCTTGTCAGGTTAGAATTCAGTGGTGATTGTGACCTTGGGTGTTAAAGTTAGAATCAATTTCACAACAAAGCGTTCGTGGGTCGTGGGTCACAATTGATTGGTGAACATCAATTTACAATTAAAGCTCGAAGGTTCCCCCATGTATTGCTTAGTACCTCAACGAACAAATTTAAGGCCCATTAGAGAATTATGTAAAATATTGCCTCCTGGCGCTATGTCTTAAGAGGGGACTCAAGTCCTTGATTTTCCCATAAGACCGATGTTTACTTTCAAATCTCGTCCCTAGTCAACGGATTGTCCGAAACCTTTGATTGATAGAGAAAAACAAAACACCAAGTCATTTCAGTGAGCAGAATGTTGATAGCATAAATAGTAAATTTATAAATACCCCCGTTGCAGCAAACCTGCATACTCAGCGAATTTCCAATGAATAAATAACATAACACATTAACACTTAACAGGATTCATAAGAAATGTATTCACAAACAAGCGATATTTAAAATATTAATTATTCTCCATAAGAATAACATTGGGGATGAGTATGCAGGTTTGTTGCAACAAGGCACATAAAATAATGGGTTTTTATGCAAATATCAATATAACTCATCTTAGTGAAGTCACATACCAAGTTTCATCCATATACATTGATAAATAACCGATATATAACATTTTAAGTATTTTCCATAAGAATAACATGGGGACCAAGTACCTAGGTTTGCTGCTACAGGAACCATAGGCGAAAAATTGTTTTTTGTGCAAACAACAATAAACCACAACCAGATCAAGCCATATACCAAATTTCGCCAGTTTATGTTCATAAATAAGCGAGATATACAATTTTCTTTTTCTCCATAAGAATAACATTAGACAACGTACTGTGTTTAGCACTTTCAATATCTCGGTAACCAATTGACGTAGAGCAATGATCAAAATAACAATTTTTTAAGCTGAATTTAATGGTATAAATTAAAATTTGATTTAAATTAAAATTACATGTGAAAACCCCAAAAAAACCCCAAAAAACCCCCTTCGGATGGTGCGATTCATCTGGTTTTCGAACTCGTTCAAATAAATGGTACTTTACACATTTGTACCAAATTTCATTAAGATCGAACCTTTTTACGAGAGTTATCGTGCTTACGGACACACACATATATATATATGTACATATATAAAAATTTGAACGAATGGTGTTTTTGGCATCTGGGGACCTCAAAATGAAAAGTTATCATGGTCTCGGGCTTAAGTCTTACCATGAGACCTACGGTAATAGCTTCTTCCCTTTAGGGGAAATTCGCTAAAAATCGCAAATATTGTATATTTTGGAATTTTATTGAACTACTAGTATTCAATAAAAAGGTTTATTTTACCTGTGCGCCAATTGATCCTTTGTAGTTTATGCTGTTTCGTGCTTCTTGAGCACATCTTCAGGTTGCGAACGTCGATGAAACTCTGAAGATGTATTTAACGAGCACGAAACATCTACAACTACAAAGGATAAATTGACGTAGAGGTAAAATAAACTTACAATTCTGCTCTCTGAAATCACTAGGTATTGTTTTGCTCTTTAAAATTATTTGAAACAGGTAGAAACACAAAATATTACGGGACTGGAGCCCCCTCGTAAGATATATATGCCGCTGCAGTTAGGTGGTGTGCCAAATGTCCACTCCAAGGGTTAGCCTGACCAAGCGTGGTACCAAACAGGCCGTGATTTGGAAACCAAGCTGAGCCTTTGGTTCGATGTGACGACAAAACACGATTGTCTCTTGACAGGAGATCTTTATTACTCAAATTCTCGTGATTTTTTCTTTATTGCTATGACAAACGAGAACTACTAATATAACAATTATATTGCAAAATAATATGATTTAGTAAAGGTCTACTAGAATTAAAAGGTTGGTCGCGTTTTAAGTTTTTCCAGTAGAAATATACAGATTGGTAATATTTTGTCGTTAAAAGCAATGTGGCTATTGAAATACGAGATTAAATATTATAACGAACGACGAACAGCTTACCGAAGCTTCCAAACTCCAAAGAGTTTAATTTGCCTCGATAAAATACTTGTATAGCTAAACTGTCCTTCTTTCCTTTGCTTAAATATTATTACTTTCATTGAGTTCAACTCTAAATAAAATAAATCTGAAAATTCTTCTTAATACATATTTGAATCTGAAACATCTAATCCTTTTCGAATTCGGCTTTTATTCGTGCAACACTCAACGGAGCTATTTATTTACTCGTATATATTTCCGCGTTTAAAACCGACATACAAAACTTGATTATGATTGTAAAAAAACATAAAAAAATACAAACAAACACAGAATAAATGCCAAAAGACAATGTTCAAAACATGTATGACTGGATTAAACTGTTTCAGATACTAAAGTCATGGTAATCGAACCAAAACAATCTTACATAATAATATAATTACAATCCAATACATTATAAGACATAGGTAATTAGGTCTGCAACCAAACATTGAGTTATACTTAATAAAATACTTATAAAATTAATGACACAAAGGATTTGATGATAAAAAAGGAAAACATATTGTTGTAACTGTACTGTTGACAAATGAAACCTAGAATAAGTGCTCCATACACTTGCTGTTGGTTCATGTAACTTTGAAGTGATCTCGTCTGGTGAACCACTATAGGCCTACCTTTATAAAAATACCTTAAAATCTATCAAAATCAGTTTTTTGCACTTTTTACCCTGAAATGTTTAAAACACACAATTTTTGATTAGATCATTTTATAGAGCTTAAAAAATAATAATATAGTATTTTGAATCATTAACCTAGGTTAAGTGGTTGCGGAGAAAATCCAAAAAACGTGTTCATAAAATCTCCCACGTTAATCTTATGGGAAAATGGTTTGTAGCTTTTTCTCAATTAACTTTACTGTAAACTTCACATTTGCTTTTACCACTAAGTTTAGCTCTACATAACAATCATTTTAGTGTTTAAATTGTGATTCTACGTCCATCCGTTGCCGAGATATATAAAGTGCTAATCACAGCACGTTGTCCAATGTTATCCTTATGGAGAATATTTAAAATTTGATATCACGATTATTTATGAACGTATATTGATGAAACTTGGCATGTGGCTTCACGTAGTAGTGGAATATTAATATATGCACAAAAGATTTATTTCTTGTTTATTATCCCCGTAGTAGCAAACCTGCATACTCATCCCTAATGTTATTCTTATGGAGAATAAGTAAAGTGTTGTCTCCCTTAATTATTAACATAAATTATTAAAACTTGGTATGTAGCTTCACCTGGTTGAGTTATATTGATAATTTCTTAAAAACACAATTCTTATCTTTCCCGTTTCAGCAAACCTGCGTACTCAGCCCTAATGTTATTCTTATGGAGAATAAATAAAATGCTATATATCACTTATTTATCTATGTATTTTTATGAAACTTTATAAGTGGCTTTATGTGGTAGTAAGAAACATAAGCATGCATTGGAAATTCTGTACTGTTGACAAATGAAACCTAGAATAAGTGCTCCATACACTTGCTGTTGGTTCAAGTAACTTTGAAGTGATCTCGTCTGGTGAACCACTATAGGCCTACCTTTATAAAAATACCTTAAAATCTATCAAAATCAGTTTTTTGCACTTTTTACCCTGAAATGTTTAAAACACACAATTTTTGATTAGATCATTTTATAGAGCTTAAAAAATAATAATATAGTATTTTGAATCATTAACCTAGGTTAAGTGGTTGCGGAGAAAATCCAAAAAACGTGTTCATAAAATCTCCCACGTTAATCTTATGGGAAAATGGTTTGTAGCTTTTTCTCAATTAACTTTACTGTAAACTTCACATTTGCTTTTACCAATAAGTTTAGCTCTACATAACAATCATTTTAGTGTTTAAATTGTGATTCTACGTCCATCCGTTGCCGAGATATTTAAAGTGCTAATCACAGTACGTTGTCCAATGTTATCCTTATGGAGAATATTTAAAATTTGATATCACGATTATTTATGAACGTATATTGATGAAACTTGGCATGTGGCTTCACGTAGTAGTGGAATATTAATATATGCACAAAAGATTTATTTCTTGTTGATTATCCCCGTAGTAGCAAACCTGAATACTCATCCCTAATGTTATTCTTATGGAGAATAAGTAAAGTGTTGTCTCCCTTAATTATTAACATAAATTATTAAAATTTGGTATGTAGCTTCACCTGGTTGAGTTATATTGATAATTTCTTAAAAACACAATTCTTATCTTTCCCGTTTCAGCAAACCTGCGTACTCAGCCCTAATGTTATTCTTATGGAGAATAAATAAAATGCTATATATCACTTATTTATCTATGTATTTTTATGAAACTTTATAAGTGGCTTTATGTGGTAGTAAGAAACATAAGCATGCATTGGAAATTCGCTGAGTACGCAGGTTTACTGTGACGGGGGTATTTTGTATTTGTTGTACTTTCTGGTCACTTTTAACAAACAACCGTTTTAGTACAGTCACACTAAACAATAAGTGTGTCTGTCTAGATTATTGTTTTATGTGTGAGTAATTGTACTGAAACTGTGTTTTAATAAAAGTTACTAGGATATACAACAACTTCGACAACATAAGCCATTGCGAGGTGGGTGCAAAATAACTGAAACTATACTTTTTTTAAACTAGAGTAGGAACCTGTTGCAAAATAATTTTTATATCCAACCACGATCAAATTGTTTTGAGCCTCGAAGGCGATGGCTGTAATTAATCAATTGTTGTGTTTGCTACAAGATTGTAAACACGTTTGTTAAGTTAAACTAAAACATTTTAAGATAAATGGAATAAAGTCTAAATTATAATTATACGCCAGTGAAACCATTAGGCCAAACCCGTAGGCTTGCAACCATAACGTATTATCGTTGTGAACTCCTCTCATTCCCAGCCCTCTCATTGTGTATTCTCTCAGGCAGCACATAAGCAAACGTGCAAGGAAAACAGCACACAAGGAAGCTCCTGCTATTTACATGTAAATTAATTTCAAGTAAAATATGTATTTGTTTCAATTTATTATTAATCTGGTGGCTGCAACGTTCAAATAAATGAGTGGATATCTCTTTTGCTAAGTAACTGGCCTACCAATAAAACCAATTATATTATGTTTGGCTCTTGAATAACCGAGCTAAACCCTGATAGTTTAAAATATTTTTATGAATTATACTGTCATATTTTGTGTATTATGTAAAAGCAATTATTTAGTTTAACACAGAATGTTTAACAAAAGGAGGTACATTCGTTTGTTATTTTTATTTTAGAACTATAATGACTTAACATTGTACATATTGTTATGACCTGTATGCTTCTAATATTCTAGATCTATTATTTTATATTTATAATATTTTTGTGTGAAATCTGTAAATTTTTATATTGCACTTTTCCGATATCTGGACTTTTCGATTCATTTGAGGGGTCATTTACAAGCAACTATATATACAACAATTTTGTTAGATATTCTTGGAGGTTATTCTTAAATTTATATCGGTTTTTATAGATGGATATGTTTCATTATGTTAATATATGCAGTATTTTAAAACGGTGGGTTCCAGGGGTTTTCCAATTATAAAATACACAGTTATTGCTAAGATGACAATTTCATGCCCCGTTAGCAGGTCTTAACGTTTTACGCAAAGGTAAAAACAAAGCATGTCAATTGTTATACCTATATAATAATAACTACTCGCCACAGTTAAAACTTTATGATTTTTTTTTATTTTGAATCAGCACTTAATACATAGAAAATAAAGATAATATTTATCTCAACGGTTTTTCCAAGCTATAAATCAGTGTCTGTCAGTAAGGTATACCTTCAAAAGCGCAAGTATTATAAGAAAGCGCAACTTATCGTATAAGTCATAAGATTATCCCTCGCCATAACCCCAACAACTCTCTTTTATGTCTCTGTTATAGTGTACCCCCCACAACCCCCCCCCCCATTACGCCCTTCTGTCCACTCTACCATTCTTGCTTCCAGCTGTTGCTATTTTCATATTATATATATATTTGAGGAGGTACCCTTGGCTGGAAACGAATGTATGTGAGCATGTGAATGTGATTTTATCGTTTTTGTTTCTGATATATATAGGATCAAAGTTCTAAAAATAGTATAGATTATTTCAATTTAATACTTTTACAATTAAAATGGCATTACATTATTCAATAGCCTTCCACTTAAGGTAAAGTTAGAACCAGACCACTCTCAGCGTAGAAAAGTTCTGAAGTCCATTTTAATTGCAAAACATGCTTAAGTTTCCGAGATTTACAGGCTGGCGGATAAATGTTATTTTTAATTTGTTTGTAGAGGATAATTTATTCTTAACATGTGTGCGAACTCTTAGAATAAGGAATAACAAGATTGTATATTAGTAAATATTTACAAAGCTAATTTAAATTGTACTTTGTTAGTCTGGAAATAAATTATTTATGACTTAAATGACTTTTTTATTTGAACACTTAGAGTTGCTAATATAGCACCACTTGTACAATATAACAAATAATATAATCAATGGGGGTTTTCAAGTATTAAAACAAAGAAGTGTTTTTTAGCGAATTTCCCCTATAGGGAAGAAGCTATTACCGTAGTCGGCATGGTAAGACCTAGGCCCGGGACCATGATAACTTTTCGTTTTGAGGTCCCCAGACCCCAAAAACACCATTCGTTCGAAACTGTAGATATATATATATATATATGTGTGTGTGTGTGTGTGTGTCCGTGAGCACGATAACTCTCGTAAACATTATCCGATTTTGATGAAATTCTGTATAAACGTGTAAAGCAACATTTATGACTCTAAGTTCGAAAACCAGCCAGATCGCTCTATCCGAAGGGGTATTTTGGGGGGGTTTTGTACCCAAAAAATGGGCTACGGGGGTATTTTTACATACATTAATCAGCACTAAAACTTGTAGAACTAGACACAAGTCCATTCACAAGTCATCTTGTGTTATTGGTTTAGGTGCTATATTCGTATTATTTTGTTTTAGCAAATTTCCCCTATAGGGAAGGAGCTATTACCGTAGTTGGCATGGTAACTACATGGTAGCATGGTAAGATCTAGGCCCAGGACCATGATAAATTTTCGTTTTGAGGTCCCCAGATGCCAAAAACACCATTCGTTCAAAACTGTATAAATATATATGTCCGTGAGCACGATAACTCTCGTAAAAATAATCGGTATTTGACGAAATTTGTTATAAACGTGTAAAGCAGCATTTATGACTTTAAGTTCGAAAACCAGTCAGATCGACATATCCGAAGGGGTATTTTGGGAGGGTTTTGTACCCCGAAAATGGGTTTTTGAGTTTTTTACATATAATTTTTGAAAAAGTCAAATTTTATTTTTTTCCATTAGAATTAACTTAAAAATATTCACATTTTGGTGTTTTGATTTTTGCTCTACGTCAAATGGTTACAGAGATATTGAAAGTGCTAAACACAGTACATTGTCTATTGTTATTCTTATGGTGAATAAGAAAAATTGTTTATCTCGCTTATTTATCAACGTACCCTGATGGAACTTGGTATATTGCTTCATATCGTTGTTGTCTACTGATATTTGCACTAAAAAACCTTTTTTTGTCGATAGTTCCCGTAGCAGCAAACCTGCGTACTCAGCCCCCATGTTATTCTTAAGGAGAATAAGTAACGTGTTATCTCTCTTAATTATGAACATAAATTAATAAAATTTTGTATGTGGCTTTACCTACTTGAGTTATATTGATACTTGTATAAAACCCCATTGTTTGTGTTCCTTGGTTCAGCAAACCTGCATTCTCAGCCACCATGTTATTCTTATGGAGAATAATTAAAATGTCATAAATGAATGTATATTGATGAAGCTTGATATGTAGCTTTATGTGGTATTAGGATACATATATATGCATTGAAAATTCGCCGAGTACGCAGGTTTGCTGCTACGGAGGTATTTTTTTACTATTGGGCTAATATAAGAATGTGTTAGACCCCGTCGACTATGAACTATCATGTAAGAAGGGAGTAAAATGTGTTTGAATGGTCCACTTAGACTAATAACCAGTATATAATTATTAGACTATTCAAATAATGAAATTAATACCCAAAATTAGCAATTAAAGTATTAAAACTAATTTTTAAATATGGATAGTAAATTTAATTGCACTGATATTTCATAAAAATAATTTTTTATAGGATTAATTTTCTTCATTAGATTATTGACGGAGGTAAAGTACCTGTTTATCGATATTTTATAACTCGTTAGCCGGATTAAGCATTTTATAAACAAATTATTGCAAATAAGTTTTAATATGAGTTACCTTTTTGATTTCAGGTGAGTTTTAAGCTTAGTGTTCAAGTTCCTAAGCTCTGTAGGTAAGTTTAATCCTACATTATGCCACAGAGAAGTCTGTGATTATGCTAACGTAAAGGATCAAAGTCTTCTAAAGGTTTCATAAACAAATAACCCTAAATGTTGACACATTATGTCGGATAACGTTATAAGTAACTTTTCAAATTTCGAATTTAGTTTTTATTTTCCCTGACAAAAACATTGAAGAACCTTTATGAAACGAAGTTTTAATCATTTGAATACATTCCAGTGAGTTTGGTTTACAATCCCCCTTATTATCTTCCATCAAGCGAGTATGCTTTAACATAATTTTGTGCAGAGTTGTAAAGATAAATCTAACTCTTATTATTTGTGCTTATTATCAAAACTTTTGACTTTTCATTTTGACCAACACTTGTATTGACATTAATCCTCGCTCGTTAATAAAAACATACAAAACTCTTACAGTATATTAAGTTACTTACAAGAATCGCGGTTGTCTGCAAAACCAAAAACAGTAATCAGTCTACCATATTGGTCTCAATTTAGACAGCGATGCTTAAAACTGAAACGTCAAACGGTCGAGTAGAATAGGAGACTCTAGTAATAATCAGTAGTTAAATTAACAAGAGACCCGTCGTCTGATTGGACAGATTAAACAATGATGCGATTAAGAGTCTTCATCCTTGAAGCTACTGGACGCCATCTTGGATTTCTGACTCAAAATAGCAATGTTAACTTTGAAACTCCGTCTCTCCTTACCAGATCGTCACAAAGAACAACTAAAACTTAAAGATTCGTTGTCAAATTAAAGGTAGTCAGTTACATTTTAAATTTTCTAAAGTCGGGAATTTTAATATTTTAATATATTTCCCAATTTGAATTTGATTACTCATTTGATATCTCATTAATCTGCAGGTAAATTTAAAATCCCAAAACGAAAACAACTACACCTTTAATTTGAAACCCAAACTAATGGTTTGTCACGATCCGATGAGGAGTTAACATTGTTCTTATAGTCTTATAGAACAAAAGTCCAAGAGGACGGCCAGCACCTTCTAATGAATACCTCTTAACTCAATAAAGGTTAAATTAATAAAGGACCCCGATTACAGTAGAGTTGGACGTACATTGTGCCTTACACGTTAGCTAAGAGTTGGCAGTGATATAGTGCGCCGAGATCAAACTAATATTAACTCTACTATAACCAGATTAAATCAAATAACAATATATTGCAGGTAATGGAGGTGTGATACTACATAATGGAAATTTGGTAACACATGCTTTGAGACGGGAATTATAGCAAACATCCTACATGTTCATTTATATGTCTGACTAGAACTAAAATGAATACCATGTATCCTCTTAGCTCTTTATAATGATTATTTTAACATTAGAATACGTGAACTGTTTTATTATATCAGACATTTTTAATTATATCGGACATGCTTAATTTGTTGCGTAGGAAATTAAACTACGAACAATCGGAATGAAACCAGTGGTTTGTTTATGAGAGGTAAAATCAAATCAAATTAAATTTACAATAATATAATCACTGTAAATTTACTGTATTATAAATTTCACTGTATATAATCTTTACAATAATGACAAAATTGTAATTATTACACATAAATAATAATGGCCACCGCTAGCGACACAAATTATAACAACTTTATTTGCTAAAACATTTAATTTGTTTTCGTTACCGTTAGATAGATATGTTAATATCTATCTGACAGATATGTCTATCTGACAGATATGATCTATCTGATAGATATGTTACACTAGAGAATACTTATGCTATAGGTGCTTTTACTTATCATTATTTTCAGAATAACTGTAACAAACAAACAATCAAAACAAAAAATATATTTTAGTTTGGCAAAATCACATGAAATATACTTGAAGAACAATTAGAAACTGTTCATCATGTATACCGTTTGAAATTCTTAAAAAATACTGCTTGAAAATTCTATACTCTGTAATGGTATACTAATAACTACTAAATCTATTAAAGATATAACATGGATTATGGTATTCTGTGTGAGTTTCTGATTGATATGAGTGTAGGTAGGTAAACTATTTTACTGGGAAATTTACTTCAATTTAGAGGCACAACTTGAATTAATGTGAATTATTTTAACACATCTGTGATTAAGTTTTCAACAGTGTTGCATTATTTAAGTAGTTATTTCCTCAAAATTTGCTTTCCTATTGAACAATCAGCGCATAGTTATGCCTCCCACGCCCCCCTCCTCTTTCTCCTTAGGTGTTTGTCGAGTGAATACTCAAGTAGAATTATTCAGACTTTGGACAAACATCAACTAACAAGGCTTAATACTCTAGGCGTCTTACTTTCAATGCAACTCCTTGCAATAATATTTGCATGGAACTGGTGTAAAGTTCGTTTATCTAAAGAATCCATTGTTTGGTGTTCTCTCAATAGCGCAAAATGCAATTACAAAATTTCAAGAACATTTAACATCACAGTTGAAAAGACTAGTGCAATGTATTGATGTGGGTTATGATTTCCCCCCTGCATCACAGAACACGAAACACGGTTTGTTAAATTTTTAATAGCAGCACATGATATTAATACTTTTCTACTTGTATTTGCAATGTACAATTATTTTTTCTACTCACCAACAGCGCACATCGTATGCCATAATACATCACGTTTGATTTTAACGCATTTTTTATTTGGATATATGTTTTTTATTACATAAATCTAACAAATTTATATCAGTTAAATACAAATATTTAATTTGAGAACCAACTAGAATCAAAACATGGATGGAAACAACTTATCAGGAGAAAAATGTCCTACTACCAACCAAAATCCCCTCCACCACCCGTTTTCGCCGAGATAATACTGACGTTTTACTGACCACTACAACAATACTGTCGCACTAAAGATCCTATAGAATGCTTTATCTCTAAGGGAGTGACAGACTTACGGAATATCTAAAAAGAACGTACAGAATATCTTGTAAAATGTACACACAGATAAGTGAAAATACTGGTGCTAGTTACAAAAAATATAGTTGATGAACATATTTTTATAGTCACACTTATCCTTTTTATATTACTATTTTGAACTTTAAATCTACGGGGGGGTTCTTATATATGTAAAAAATATTATAAACTCCCCTCCCTAACTCCATTTGATGCACCGAATTTATTTTAAATGTAATTTTATCGTTAAAGTTCACACAGAAATTTGGAAATGTATGAACATTTTAATCGTACAACCAAGAACTACCATAAAATATGTTTAATTCCTACGATAATGAGAAAATTATATTATTTTTATAACACCTAGCATGTATAAGTACAAAACTTATGTAGAGAGACGCTGATGCTCCCAGATAATTCAAATCCATTATAATTTATTTGAAAACATTAATTATAGCAAGTAGATAAACGGACAGGCACCTGTGTCTGGGTTCTGGTTTGATAATCGGGCTCTAATCACAGACTGTTTACAATTAATTAGTGAATATTGTTCCACCGGATTATTAATTTGGCATTCAGGTAAAAGTTTTCTGAAATATAAATTTAAATTAACAAATATTCCAGTTTGTCATGTTGGTTTTAACTGTTGAATAGGGATTAATTTTGTATATATTAACTATTACATTCATTGTAAGAGATCAGTTATGTAACAGACATACAGTAAACACGGTATGTGTAATAAGTATGCAGTTTCTTAGTCTTAAATATTGGTTTTGTTGTCATGCAAGTTTTGTTCGTCAAAAAAAAATGTAATCTACACAAAACAAGAATAAATCTGTTTGTGTAAGTGCAAACACACAAACAGCACAATGCCCTGATTGGTTCAGGAATATTTCACGCATAAAGCGAGACCCTTTGATTTCCACATTCCGAGTTCTAACAATAATTACACTCGTTTGACTGTGAACGCAATTAATATCGGAGTAAGCAATTGTGTGTATTCATGTGTTCATGTGTTCACACAAATGTAGACGTTATTTGTCACAAGCCCAACACTTCCCTATATATTAATTATATCAGACTCTCAAGGCTTTTTTGATTCTTGGTTTAAACATTATTTTTACTAAAGGACCAACACTAACTATTTATTATTGTCGTCTAACTACAGTGAGGTACTTAGATAGACAAACTTAGAAATATTCGCTATTTGTAAGAAGTCGAACTGCTCGAAAAAATCTGATTTGGTTTCATAAGCGTAGAAAAAGCTTAGTTTACTTCTAATTTAGTGCTTATCCAGGGAAATACAGAACTAAAAATATTTAAATGAAATACAAATGTAGTGAGGGGAGTTTGGGATGTGATGTAAGTGAATAATACCAATTATGACCCTAAGAATGATTTTCCCATGAGTTTTCCAGTCCATTGCTTTTAATGATATTTTATTAGATTTTAATTGCTCATAAACAGCAACAGGATATATGAAACAATAACAAGTTTGCACGCAGGACGCTGACGTGAGTGAAGTGAATTTCCACATACAAAACTTTTAAGACTCAAAACCAGTGTAAAAACGTACATTTATTCCAATTTTATTGAAATCAGAAAACATTGATTTTTTTCCTGATCTGATGCTCCTGGTTTCATTTACCTGCAATGCTAGGAATACAATTTTGCGCATTAAAGGTTAGGAGAAGGTCCAGTCAGGCTTGAAAGTAGGCGTGAGGTACTGGGGATGATACAAATACACCAAAAAATGAATAACACGCTTTTCTAATGTAAAAACCCCCATAAGACAACGTACTGTGTTTATCCTATATTCATTTTATTTAATAACTCGGTAAATATTTATGCTAGAATGACGAGAGAGAGAGCTTAAAACTTTCGCTTCACTAATTTCCATCTTAATACATGCATTAATTTTACGTCCGGGGCTTTTGTTACCCTTTTTGAGCCCAAAAACTCGAAATTTGAAAGAATAATCCCCAAAAAAGGGGTTTGGAGTTTTCCGACTGTTCTGCCCAACGAACTTGTCCAACTGATTATAGAAAGGAAGTCCCTACCAAATTTGAAGTAAATCGGACGAAAAATGTGACCGCTAGAGTGCATACACACACACACACACACACACACACACACACACACACACACACACACATATATTTATAATTTTGAACGACCCCGCAAAACGTGTTCAGGGGGTCACGTTAGGAACTTCTGTGGTGGTTCCGGGCTTAAGTTTCACCGTGCGGGTCATGCTAATAGTTCACTTTTCATAGGGAATTCACTAATAAACTGGTTGTATAGCTATGGTAATCAAGTTACAGTGCGTTGCACGAGTGAAAACCCAGACTGTGCATAAGACTAATGTTAATTTTAACATTGGGCTTATGGACAGCCTGGTTTTTCACTCGTGCAACGCACTGTAAATGACTACTCTCACTTAAATGAAGCAGTGTTTTATGTGTTTTACAGCCAATAAAAATAAAAGGATTATAGTGCTCAATCACTACATGATTGATATGAGTGGATGTCACGATTTAATCTACTTTGTTGGATGTACGTTTTTAAAACTCTAATTAAATAATTTCTAAATGATAACTTTAAAACGTGTGTTTGGGGGATTAATTACAAAATAAAAATCAATTATCCCTTTATTATTAATAACTTTGTTTAGTTTCAAATAACCTTATGCAATTGGCAAAATTTATCTTTGAATACAGTACATCAAATATAATTCGATATATAAATAATAGATTTTTCGATCCAGAAATTTGTATAGCAATATAACGCATGTTTCGAAATTAATAAAGTACTTTAATTTAAAAGTAAAATTAATTAATTAATTAATTATTAATAAGTTAATTAATATAAGTGTCCTTTAATTGTTGATACATTAAACTTTGACCTTGGTAAAATCAAACAAATACGGTTTTACATAACCCCACATACAATCTATAATCTTCGGTCTAAACTATAATTTAAACTGAGATAAAACGCTCACACCATCAATGAAAAATGTTAATGGATAAAGTAAGTTAATTTGCATTTTGCTATCCATTTGACCCATTTTGTTGATAAATGAACATCCCGAGCTTAAACGAGGATTATTTTCACCTAAAATATGCGATTTACCTATTATTTGGTAACATTTGTAGCCTGATTTTTAACCAACGTTGATCCGGACATGAACTGTTGTTAATATTTCACCATAGCTGTGCAGTGAATTACATTCCTTATCTCTCAGCCTAGCCCGGGAGTTCATTGACCTCCAATGTTCTTAACCCGAGCATCTCAACACCATTATATGTATCATCCTAGTTTTTTTACGTTGAGAGTTTATGTTCACATTACGATGATGACTATAATGATCAAAACTAATATCTATTAAGCTGTAAAATCCACCGAAATTGGAGACATCCGATACTTAATATTATAAATTATAATGACTTAGTCTATTGTTACATCGATAAATAAACTAAGCACACTATAAAAACAGAGATGCTTTTGATGCTGCCACGGAATGCTTTTGACGCCCATGCTCTACACAACATTAAATTTCCCAGAGCTCGGAACTCATGGAAGGTACCTAAAAAGAGTGAGAAGGAAGGTACTTTTAAACGTTAATACAAGTTTTTTAAGTTTTATCAAGTGTTCCAACTGAAAAATTATCTTCAAAGTTGGTACTTTTTGACTACTAATATATATTAACACTTCCCAATTTAGTGTAATATCCTCGGTCTGTATTAGTGTCTAAAATGTTCCTGGTACAAGGAAAACTCTAATTTCCAGCTAATTTCCTCAATGAAAATGTATACGTCTGTGCCAGCTGATCGCTCGATGTCTGCAGGACGGCTAGTAGAGCGGCGGGATCGATGAGCAAATGTCCACCAGGACGGCTAGTAGCAGGAGCGGTCGATGCTGGCTGTGACGCAGTGATCACGTGACACCCGCAGTGGTGGGAGTGGCGCGCCTCCCCTCCCCCGTCTGGCGACGATCAGCTGGCCCCCCTCCACCGCGCGCCGGCCCAACATAACCTCAATGCCGGCATTTCCTTATACGCCTATAAAATCAATTTTGATGACCATCGAATTATGTGTTTAGTTGTCATTTATCATTGTCTTGTTTATAAGTATAAAATATAATATTGATATTATAGTACAATTTATCAAATGGATATTATTGGTATTTGGCAAATTAACAACTATCGCCGAAAAATAAAATTTGGAAAACATCTTATAATTTGGCATTTATCTTATAATGACTGTATGAAATAAGTGCAGTTGGATATGATGAAATTACGTCTATGAGTACGTGTACATTGTTTTTTATATTTTTTTATTAACTACTGTATTATATATTAACAGAATTAGCTAATCCCTAAAGAATTAGTGTAATAATTCCTTGAAGGCCTACTCGATGCAGTGATATTATATGCATCTAAAAATCAATAAATTATCGTTCCAATCACCCATTACGACTTCAATTGAATTCCCTCGCTCTCATAACAATAATATTATATTTTAATAATAATAAAATAATAATAAAAATAATATTGTAATAATATTGTATTTGTGTGGAGAAATTGGTTTGCTTGCTCTTTGAAGTTAACTATAGGTCATTCTCATGCATATTTATATACTTAGCCCTTAGGCCACATATAATATTTTATAAAGAAAATTGTGTATGTTAATTAATAACTAAACCTTCCTTATCAACGGCAAAAACATGCGTATATGTTTTTGGTGCGTTGTTAAATAATGTTTAAACATAGCAAATATATCTACAAAATGTCATTCAGGAAAATCTCCACTCATCAAAATCTTACTAACCAATGCAAGACGGACTAACGCCAAAGATATTACAAACTAACCAACCGAGTAGTTTGAGGGATGCAGTCCGCCATCTTGTTTTCACTCTGCTGTTGTGATTATAGGTTTGTTTTCCGCCATTCCTGCAATCATTTCCTTAGCAGTTGGCAAGTTTGTCTATCCTATTCCCTATTGAAATATCGGCGATTTAATGTTCAGCACCGACATCTGCTTCCTAAATCATCGACCTCCGCTGAAATGGCTGCTCAACTCTAGGAAAGTTTACCGAGGCGATTGTCGTTATAAATATTGTTCTGATAACAACGCAATTTGTGATTTATAAATCGTCACCTAACAAACTTTAATTTATAAACTAAAACAAAAATTTATTCTTTGCAGACATTAAAATTATGAATGATGGCCGGTTAGTAATGGTTGGACTTAAATCATCAGTACATTTTCTTTTCAAGTATTTAAATTAATTCCTTGTTAAATCATGAAATGATAAGCATTGAAATATTTTTGAATGATGGTTGAAAGTATTCCCATATACTTAGAATCCAATGGTTTTGGCTTAATAAATCAAATAAAATCACTTTATTTATCCAAAATTTACAAAACAAATTTCATTAGTCAACAGATCAATAACGAATCAAGAGTGCTGAGGCTGATAATAGCTATAAGATATGGGAAACTTTAAAAGAAGAACTAACTCATGACATTTGGGGTTTTAAAAAGTTTTTATAATTGTCAATAAAACTATTATGAAAACAATGACTTTAAAAACAGTCCAAGATTACAAACCAAAAACCTTGAGAATATTAATAGTGTACATGTGCAATGGTTATTAAAAAATATGCGTATGCAATTTGACAATACAGTGTTTCATAGAACTGAAGAAGAAAATACATTGAGGATTTTAAAGCCTACAAATGTAAACTTTTGTCAAAACTTTTGTATAGAAAGAGAGAAACGCAAAAATATTAAATTCTACATTTCTCTTTTTCTGCTCAGTTTTTGTAGCGGCATATGAATGAAGTTTCACTAAAGTCTTATAGACTTAGATGGATAAGGAGACATAATATTATGTAATTTTTCAAAGGTCTTTCATACGGTACTTGAATAATCTAATATTTAAATATAATTAGTCTTGGTAGTTCAGACAATGAATACAGAGTCTTATAATAAATACACGTCTTATGGGCCACGTCTTATGAGTCTGTCAGTATTTGAAACTTGCCGTGCGAGTTTTGCGCTCGGCCACGAGGCAGCGCACGCTGTCTACCCAGCCACTCCTCCCCCCGACCAACGCTACAGCCAACCCCGCCCTACTACAAGAGCGGAGGGACCTAGGCCACGGCAACACCTCGTGTTTTCGGTATCGGTCTGCAGTGCTAGAGGCGCTTCACAGCGGCGGGGCGCAAAACTACGGATTTCCAGCGCACTAACTTCAAATAAGCGACAGAATTTTTAACACGAGACCTGTTCTTCGTATAAGACTCTGTATTCATTGGTTTAGGCAACTAATATGGATTTCAAGATTGGGCATCTCGCCAGCCTAACGGATAGCGTCTTGGACTTAGTTTACAGGGTTACGGGTTCGAATCCCGTGTCCACTACCGTACGGTGTACGCTTTCCCTAAATGCGTTTACTGTTTACTATTTACTCGTATATACCGTAGAAAAATGCCTCAAACGTAGACATGATAATAAATATTTAGAATTGAACCAACGAGGAGTTATAATTTCTTAAATTGAATATCTACCAAAATGGCCAAACGAAAATTATCTCTAGAGTTTCAATTCGCGATTGTGGTTGCCATTGACGTCCGTGTTGATCTAACCAATTTCAACATGTGGGGTGAAACGAAGTGGTTGCAACGTGGAGGATGAGCTTCACCCCGTATATTGAGATGTGTTTGGTTAAAGATGTCGATCGCGACCGCGACCGCGACCGCAACCTCTCAGTCTGTTGTCCACGTTACCAGGTTACCACGTACTCCCTATGTCGCGCATGTTACAACGTGGAGGATGAGCTTCACCCCGTATATTGAGATGTGTTTGGTTAAAGATGTCGACCGCGACCGCGACCGCGACCGCAACCTCTCAGTCTGTTGTCCACGCTACCAGGTTACCACGTACTCCCTATGTCGCGCATGTTACAACGTGGAGGATGAGCTTCACCCCGTATATTGAGATGTGTTTGGTTAAAGATGTCGATCGCGACCGCGACCGCGACCGCAACCTCTCAGTTTGTTGTCCACGTTACCAGGTTACCACGTACTCCCTATGTCGCGCATGTTACAACGTGGAGGATGAGCTTCACCCCGTATATTGAGATGTGTTTGGTTAAAGATGTCGATCGCGACCGCGACCGCGACCGCAACCTCTCAGTTTGTTGTCCACGTTACCAGGTTACCACGTACTCCCTATGTCGCGCATGTTACAACGTGGAGGATGAGCTTCACCCCGTATATTGAGATGTGTTTGGTTAAAGATGTCGATCGCGACCGCGACCGCGACCGCAACCTCTCAGTTTGTTGTCCACGTTACCAGGTTACCACGTACTCCCTATGTCGCGCATGTTACAACGTGGAGGATGAGCTTCACCCCGTATATTGAGATGTGTTTGGTTAAAGATGTCGATCGCGACCGCGACCGCGACCGCAACCTCTCAGTTTGTTGTCCACGTTACCAGGTTACCACGTACTCCCTATGTCGCGCATGTTACAACGTGGAGGATGAGCTTCACCCCGTATATTGAGATGTGTTTGGTTAAAGATGTCGATCGCGACCGCGACCGCGACCGCAACCTCTCAGTTTGTTGTCCACGTTACCAGGTTACCACGTACTCCCTATGTCGCGCATGTTACAACGTGGAGGATGAGCTTCACCCCGTATATTGAGATGTGTTTGGTTAAAGATGTCGATCGCGACCGCGACCGCGACCGCAACCTCTCAGTCTGTTGTCCACGTTACCAGGTTACCACGTACTCCCTATGTCGCGCATGTTGCAACGTTGAGGATGAGCTTCACCCCGTATATTGAGATGTGTTTGGTTAAAGATGTCGATCGCGACCGCGACCACAACCTCTCAGTCTGTTGTCCACGTTACCAGGTTACCACGTACTCCCTATGTCGCGCATGTTACAACGTGGAGGATGAGCTTCACCCCGTATATTGAGATGTGTTTGGTTAAAGATGTAGATCGCGACCGCGACCGCGACCGCAACCTCTCAGTCTGTTGTCCACGTTACCAGGTTACCACGTACTCCCTATGTCGCGCATGTTACAATGCGAAATTTCAGGTGCAATTTAACGAAAAGGTTTTCAATAGAGCCCCGCAATTTTGATCCATTATATGTTATAGTTTTCATTATGTTAACCTATTATAAATTACATGTAAACCCCTAACTGGGCCCAGGAGTGTCCAGATGGATGAGTAGTCGTATTGGTTACTGTGTAGGGTTCTGCCCTGTCAGGTTAGGAAGACTAAATTCATTTGGGGTTTTGAGTTATATAGTAGTTTTGTTTTGTGGGTGTGTTTGATAAGGGGAATATTTTCGAGGGGTTATTGCATATTAAATTGGGTGTCTGTGTTCATATAAATCAAAGGGACAGTTCCTAAATTGTTAAGGGAATTAGGATTCATTGACCGTACTGCCTTCAGGACGCTACCTAGGGCTAACCAACTCAATTGAAAAATTAACTAGGATATTATAATTATTGTACTTTACCAGAGAGAGAAGTGAGGATTAAATTAAACAGTGTCAAACCTAGGAAGCTTGTCTCATTGTGAGGAAACCTCCTCTACAGTAAAATATTCATTAAGCTACGCTCCTGGTGATTGTGCATCGACGAGGTCGTGGACATCACACGTGGTACTAAACGCTATAAATTACTTTATAAAATGGCAAGAAACTTGAACAATTATTATAAATTTTATAGATGTATACTAAAATACCCCCGTAGCAGCAAACCTACGTAATCAGCGAATTTACAATGGATATATATGTATCTTAATACCACATAAAGCCACATACCAAGTTTCATCAATATGCATTCATAAATAAACGATTTATGACATTTTAATTATTCTCCATAAGAATAACATGGCGGCTGAGTATGCAGGTTTGCTGAAGGAAGGAACACAAAAAATGGGGTTTTATACAAATATCAATATAACTCATTTAGGTAAAGCCACATACCAAATTTCATTAATTTATTTTCATAATTAAGGGAGATAACACGTTACTTATTCTCAATAAGAATAACATGGGGCTGAGTATGCAGGTTTGCTGCTACGGGAGCCTTTGGCAAAAATTGCTTTTTTTGGCAAATATCAATGGTCCACAACCAGATGAAGCCGTATACCAAGTTTCGTCAGTATACGTTCATAAATAAGCGAGATATAAAATTGTTCTTTTCCTACATAAAAATAACATAAGACAACGAACTGTGTATAGCACTTTCAATATCTCTGTAACCAATTGACGTAGAGAAATGATCAAAATACCAGATTGTGTGTTTTTTTTAAGCTGAATCCAATGGTGAAAACTAAAATTTGACTTTTTCCAAAATTATATGTAAAAAATTCAAAAAACCCATTTTTGGGGTACAAAACCCCCCCAAAATACCCCTTTAGATAGAGCGATCTGGCTGGTTTTCGAACTTAGTCATAAATGTTGCTTTACACGTTTATACCAAATTTCATCAAAATCGGATAATGTTTACGAGAGTTATCGTGCTCACGGACATATATATATATATATATAACGAACGAATGGTGTTTTTGGGGTCTGGGGACCTCAAAATGAAAAGTTATCATGGTCCCGGGCCTAGGTCTTACCATGCCGACTACGGTAATAGCTTCTTCCCTATAGGGGAAATTCGCTAAAAAAGATTAATAGCCAATAATTCGAAGTATGACCAGTAAAAGGTCAAACAAATAGCGCAAGCCGTTAAGAAGAAAAGTGTAATTAAGCGTAAACAAAATTAAACTTTCCGCTAGAGGTCACAATTAGTTATTGTGTGATTACGAACTGTGAGGTGACAGGCGATATCATCTACTGTGCAATGTTAAACAAATTAAAAATGTATACTTATTATATCGTTTGTATATTTTAATTAAGTTAAAAAATAGATTAATAGATTAATAAATATAAAATAGATTAATTTAAATAGATGAAGATCAAAAATATAAAATTGTTGACTTGGCTACATACGTTACCTTATAAGAAACATTTATATTTGAAAATTTCACCCCTAGAGGTAGCCATGTAACATGCAACACGTTGGGCAATAAGAAAAATGTCAGCAATATCAGAGTCAACTTGGACTGTAAATTTCATCTCAGAGTTGCACTACATACACCGCAATATGTTATATATGATAAAGAAACAATATAAGTTGCAGCAATTTGTGTTGCCGCTTGCATATGAAACTTTAAGGTTTCAATTTGTTCTACGGTCGCTTGCGTGGTTATTTCGTTAGATCTGTCAGAATCGGTTGCAATGAGGTTTTACTGAGAAATTGCCTAGTCTTAATGCACCTTTATGACTTCGCTACGATATGATAACTTCTCAAAGATAATATAAGGAAGATAAGATGCACTTGACAGGATAAGGTAGTTTAATTAGTTGAGTGAAGAAAATCTACCTGAGTAAACAAGTTTACAGATTGCCTTATCGTAGTTGTAGAACAAATTACACCGTGAGTCTGAGTACAGTGCAATTGTAACAATGAGTCAGTGGGCAATATTGCACTGCAACGCAACTCAATAATGCAAGAAGGTGCATAGTCTGCGTGTTTGTGTGTGTGTGTGTGTGTGTGTGTGTGTGTGTGTGTGTGTGTGTGTGTGTGTGTGTGTGTGTGTGTGTGTGTGTGTGTGCGTGTTCGTGTTTACACTCTGTGTGAGACACCGGTATAGAACCAAGTCCTTAATCCAGCTCAACTCAAATACAAACGCTGTAATTCCGTCCACAGGCAGGTCACGTCCCATAATACCAGAGCCCGCTCTGTTTTACCCTGGTACACAAAGTTGATGTTTGCATTGATGTCTATTTGTGAATGTACATTGTTTGAACCGGGCTTTGCTTCGGTACGAGCACGAGATGGGGGAATTAATTAACATTCAGTATCCAAAATTAAATTTCAGGATTGTACGGAATTGTTGTATATATTTCATGATTATTTTGCTCATGAGTACAAATTTGAATTGTTTTTGTAAATATTGTTTAAACTGTACATAGGCGTAAATAAATAAATGATTGCAGGCTTGGTTGATATATGGAATTCGAGGCTGTATTTTAGTGTAAATAAATCCCCAACATACTTTTGTAGCAGATGCATATCACTAGAATTAGATTCGGTCTATCCGTATTTAACTAGTTGTGAACTAATCGAATTATCAAATATAAAAATCAATTTAGTTACAGTTTGGCATTTAGAATGGTATAATTGCACAATATACACGGCCTTGAAAAGAGGCAGCAGCCCAAACTGGCCTGCAGGTATACGACCCGGGCCGCGTCCTCCCCCCTCGAGTAATCCTATTAGTGACGCTTCCTTGCGACGCCCAAGTACAATGATTATTTATTTTAAATTCTCACAAAACATACGAGATCACACTCTTATATTATTAACAGCTACTAACAAACATTTATGTTTTTGCCCCATTCCAATCGGACATCTTACGCGGTTTTAATCAGATTACTAAAATACTTATGTAAATGACGGAGTGACAACGTCTCCAGTAGCGTTTCTCTTCCTTTCATATGTTTACTTTAAATTACGCTAATTGACGACAGAATTTTAACGAAATTAAAATCAGCTTATTTCTAGACCGGATCTATATTTTTAAACGCGTGAACCCCTAATGGAAAGCCGAGGAGTCATACGTTACCAATAATCAGGACCACTTACACTGGATGAGACCATTTCCTGTCGACCAATATTGCTTTTTTATGACCATTTCTGTATCTATATCGGCACCGTCATGTCGTATTCGAAGACACCCGACCGGACCGCATATTTGCTGAGACATACATTACCATTCATACCCATGGGAATGCTCTAACAAGTGGACAGCGTACTATGATTTTGACAGTATTTTGAAATCTCTTAACAAAACCTCCAAACTCCGCCCAGCGGCCCAGCAGATCTCTCATTCAATTACTTCATCCCAAAAATAGTCTACTTGAGGCATAGTGACTCATTTTTTGTATTTTATTTATAATTATTTTAGTAATCTGTTTAAAACCGCTAAGATGGTCCGATTTGAATGGGACAAAAACAGAAATATTTGTTATGTCGCTGTTAATATTATAAGAGCGTGATCTGGTATGTTTTGTGATAGTTTAAAATAAATAATCATTGTACTTAGACATGCACGGAAGCGTCACTAATAGGTTTACTCGAGGGGGGAGGACGCGGCCCGGGTCGTATACCTGCAGGCTGGTTTGGGCTGGCGGGGCATAGTCCTCAACACCCACATATACAATGCAGGGGATAGATTTTACAAGTGATAGAACGACAGACAAATGTACTAATTCACAAGTAAACCATATGTTTTACGAAAGTCAAAATAATCATTAAAATAGGATTAGTGAAAGCTAGATATGTCCACGAATGCATTTGTTCAAATATATTACGGTATCGAACTTGTCATACATGAAAACTAATTACTTCTGGTCAGTTGTTATTGCGTGAGGACGACTGTTTGATGAAACACGTGTATTTAAAATAATTATTTGATTAACCAGTGCTTTTTTGTTGATTAAAAGAGTATTACTTTAAATACAGTCATTTTAATAATAGCACCTCTAAATGAAATCTGAACATGTTAAAGCCATTACGCGCCAAGAACAACGTTAATTAAAACAGTATTTTGCTTCTACCTGTTCGTGTTTTATTTTATCCGCTCTCTTTTGTAGCGAAGCAGCTCTGTTTAACTGATAATACTTTATATATGTAGATTTAGGATATTTCGTAGACAGCTTTTATATCAATATACCACAGGTTTCCCTATTTTTTACGCCTTTCAGCACTATTTTTGGTCGAAAACAAAACGTTCATGGTTGTGTTTATTTAATAAGCTAACTTTTATCTCTTTAAACTGCTATTATTTTAAAGATCGGGTCCAATTTTCGAGGTTTTAAAAATCACAATTTTTTTATTTAAAGGACAAACCTCAGTTTTTGAAGAGAGTGGTTTACCAATGCTATTCTGCAAATTAGAGTACGGTTTTAGTTTTCTCTGTGTTCCCCACAAACCTAAATATTCTTAAATAACTTTACTGACTTTGCTTTGTGATCTAAACAATTCCTGATTATTTAAATATATTTCAGTTCAAAAGGAAAACAAGGTGGGAATTTTTATTTTTTTAAAAGCTATAATTAATTATGAACCAGCAAAACACGATAAGAATAGTTAAATCACAATTATTGATATCACTGCTCTGCTAAAACTGATTTTGTATATTTGTTAGTACACTGATTGTCTGTTGCAATGATCTCATCCCAACAAGATTTATATCAATTTCAATGTAATTTATTTCCTCACATCTAGTATTGATTATTGTTGCTTATTACTTCATTATTGCTTGGTATTGATTATTAATTTGATTAGTCATTTTATGTATGTATTTTTGCTTTAGTCATAGTATTAAGCAATAATTTGTTCCCTATATACTTTATAATGTTGTATTTCCGTGTAAGTTAAATAAATAATAATATTTGTAGCTTTATTGTTGACCTGTAGAAGTCTCACACGACTAAGTTACGACTTAAGGGTGCGCCCTACCCCAGATTGAATGATTGTTGTTTAGCGCCGCGCCGGCGCCTCCAACAAGCAGGGCCATGCATATTTATGCTTGAAGACCATTTTGTTCTCCTCGATCGCACTGTTATTTGACAGATTTCTATCAAACTATTTGCAGTTTCACACTTTTCAGATTCCAATCTAGAGATTGTACGATTCCTTTTTTCCAAAATAATTTTTTTCCTTACGTTAGGAAGTTTTAGAAAAACGCTTAATTTGAAACTTTACTAATGGCCTACCACTTATTTTGAATTAAAATAACGGTTTTTAAATCGTATGATCTCTAGATGAACATTTAATGAAAGAAATAACAACAAATTATTTTTAATTGGTTGACAATTGAGCATACAATGTGGGAGATGCAAAACCTTTACTTTAGCGTACGGAAGGCAGGTAGGGCGCACCCTTAACTTCCGTTCTCCTTCAGTTTTTTTTAGAGCAAGAAACAGGAGAATTATTATTTGATATACGATAGTATTGCATTCATAACCAGGATTATGGGCAAATCAATAGAACTATTAAATATACAACTTGTTCGCTATTTGACTGTACAACTCCATGTAACGTATTCTAAACTTCCTCGGCCCAATATAAACGTCATCAGTAAATGTTTGAGCGTGGAGGTTCCACAATGCTATACAGTATTAAAATGGTTCAGTATTAAAATACGATAAATCTAACGATTGTTTTTGTTATGCTTTATAACGATCCAGACATATTCGACTCGAATGTTATACATGGTTATTATCCTCGTGTTAGTATAGGTATTCTATTGATGCATTAGTTATTCATTTTAGTCGTTAGACAGAATTAAAACTAAATAGATATATATTAATGTATTCTTAGAAAGCATAAGGACTTGAACCCTTCAGCTATCATGCCCGTCTCAATATTTTCTCAAGAAATACAAAAGGGCATTGTAAAAAGATATAACTTTAAATATCCGACTGTATGATAAAGAAATAATTACTTTTCTTAGTGAAAAGTGTTAGTTACGTACCTAAATTTACTAACAGATTAAAAGTATGGTTCCTTGTTCTCTTTTTAGTGGTATAAAATAAATAATTATTTAAATTATAATGAACTTCTAAATGTCCTATTGAGTAAAAATCTCGAATGTAACACTGAATGCGAATTTCAAATATTTATTCCAGTCTGGCGAGCATGACAAAGGTAAAATTGTTTAATGACAATATAAGTAATTTAAGTTTAGTAAATTGAATTAAATCCTTAACTGCGTGTAGTCATAGGTTAAAGGAAAGTTTTTCTATAGTAGTTTTAGATTAATATTAATCATGAATATCCTTTCATAGGGTTTGTTTTGATTAAATCGCCTCCCCCCTCCAAGTTAAATTACAATTATTAATCATAACCTGTATTAAAATTATAAATTATGTAAGAAAAATGCACAAATAGTGCTTTTCATTCGTCTTGCTTGCCACAAGTATATGTTTTGTGTAGAATACATTTTATATATGCTGCTATGTTGGTATATGGTAAAAATAAACTACTTCATTCCCTAATGTTTGGGCTTATACCAACGTTTTTCACCAGTATTTTATAATCATCACGTGATGCCGCAGCCTAGTGATTCGGAATCCACCCTTAGTCACCTAATCTTACAATTTTCAATCTCTAAGTGACTGTAGGGGCCTATAAGATATCGTTTTGGACATTTAACCGTGGATAAAATAATAAATCTATTACATGTTTTACGTTTATTTATTCAAACATATTTTTGAAAACGTATTTAACCCCAGTGTATTACCAGTATAATCCAAGACACGCTATAAATTCAAGATATGCATCGCAGCCATGGCCAAACACCGCGTAAAGCTGCAAACCCAACAATCCACCGGAGCAAACATATTCAGCGGTCGTTCTTCAATGTCAAGCAAATGTTAGTAGCTCATAAAATGTTTCTGACACCTTTTAGAGGTGTAGCTATATATTAATAAGCACGTGTTGCATTGGTTGTATTAAAATGTACTACAAACTATATTTACTATTTCAATCAGTAGTTAAAATGAATTTTCGTTTAAGATATTATTTATAAAATTTTACTTTGGAAAGTTCCTCCTGTTTTGTACTTTCCCCTTTAAACTGTGTGATATTAAATGACAATTTAACTTAAATATGTTTGACTTATGAAACAATTTATTTAAAATGTATAAATATTATAATATTAAAAGTGGTATATTATTATAATTACAGTCATGGTATGGGTTTATTTAATTTTATAAACGTTTTCAATAATCCAGCCAACTAAATGTTATTTGTAAATTTAAATTATCATATTGCCCAACAGAGTAGTTGTAACGCTTCATTGATGTTGGATTAGGAAACCCCAGCATAGCTGCTAGGCACGTCTTCCACAAGCGAGAATTTTGCGTAGGTTACCGGAAGGATAGGATCTAGCAGGAAATGAAAGGGTGGGATGGGACAGGCAGCAAAATTTACCTTTCAGAGGGCTAATTCCCGTGCTCCTGTGATTAGGACCCGCTCTGCCCTCCAACTGGCCAACTCAACTGATAGGGTATCCATGTACAACAGCCAGGGACCATACATTCTCAGGTTGGGGACCAAAACCGGAGTTTCCATCCCCAGCCGCTGCAAGTGGAGGGACCAAAGGTAAAAGGGAAGTTTGTCATAATGGACAGTCAAAAGACTTACCATATGTAATGACAACTTCATTTGCTGTACCCAATGTCAGCCTCAAAACTGGTATAGACTAGTTTTAAGGTTGTCCTGGGACGTTGTAAAGCTTTTGGTCACTTCTTTCCCACTGCAAATGTATTCATTTAACTTAATTTTGAGTGATACTTGTGCTATGCTATATGATCGGCTGAGGAATATTTCTAAAGCTACGTTAAACTTTATTTGAGACCCCATATGAAAGCGTCATCAAGTATACATATCAGTATATTAGTTTCTTCACAATGCTATATCAGTTATATCAGTTTCTCTGTCCCAAGAAGAGCAGATCTTGTTCCTGTGTTGTTTCCTAACAAGGTTTACAAGCCACCAAGAAACAACATGTAGAACAACATGCGCACCATTCAGTGTTATGTATCTTTTGCATTTGTGTTGCCATACAATACTTTTGTGATACCATCCTTTAGTATTATCGCTAAAGATGCTCCGAATTTAACCTGCTAAATTTGTTTACATAAGGCCCATCTTATACGGACAGGAAAAACGTGACAGCTAAAACCCTAACGCTGAACATAAAAAACGGAGCTGTTTATGATAGTCAGTAAACGCCGCATCGTCGACACCTACGCTCAGTGGTGGAGCTGAAAAACGCAGTGACGGGCAGAAAAAACGCCGCGGCAGGCACCACGGATATCATAGGAAATATATCTGCCGCGTCAAATCTTCCCTTATAACAGCGACTCGCGTCATTTCTGCCGCGTCTTTGCTGCCAGTTTACAGGGTCCGACGCGACAATTAAACGTTCGTAAAACTTGCACACAGGGAAGTCCACTGCCCGGTAGGCTTGGCGTCTACGCGACGTTAAATCTGTCGCGTGTTTGCTGATCGGATAACATGAGCCTAACCGTAATAGGTGTAGACTCAATCAGTAATACATTAACTCCATGATTTTAAAACCGTTAATAATCATATTCATCGATTTATTAGCGTAATTGACAAATTTAAGGTTGAAGAACGCAGAATTAAGATCAAATACACATATTACCCTGGATTTTAATTACTTGCACGTTAAACTATGCAAGAGAAGTTTACAGTTCGCCTCACGGGATCGCTGATACGGCGGTTATCCTTGAACTAGGCTATCAAGTTTGGAGCCATTAGCATTACATGTTTCAAACTACAGAGGTGCAACTCATGCAATCCAAACTACAATGTGCTGAACAACGCCGTTCCGGGTGTAGATATTTCCGATGTCTCCGTGACAGGTACTAACGAGTGTGCATTACCTTCTGCCATCTTGGAGTTTAGCCCCTTAAGAACAATGTTAAATTCAAAGACTCATGTTCCTTGGTTTTTCGTTCAAAATTTTCGATCTTAACGACAGTAAGATCAGTACTTGGGAGGGGTTTAAGCTAATGAGGAAGGTTAATGACAAGCTAACGTTACAATGGTGTGTGATGGTTGTAATTTATTTTTATTTTAGCAGCCTCACAAGTTTACCAGGATAGTCAAACTACCTCCGTTCTTTTATTTTAACCTAAGCTGCAAACATATCTTGGTTATAGTAATTCGAATGTATGGGAACTAACATTATAGACCCCAAGCTGAAATATAAGAACAGAAAACTGAGTTATTTATTTATATTGATTACCTATTGGAAAACACCTAATAGATAAATCAACAGATATCTAATAATTTTAAATAAATATTTTAAAACATTGAAACTTAAGAATAGGGTGATAACATACTATTAGTTTTTGGGAATACTGACACAGTATTTCCTTCCCAGTTTTAATCCTAGTGAGTGGAGTATTGATGAAAAGCTTAGCACAACTGAGTTTGTCGTTAACGACTGAACTTAATATGTATCTAATGAAGCTAAGACTTCACGAGATCCATTGTAATAATTAAATTTGATGAGGGAGAATAGGATGAATTGTCAAAGTCAAAAATGACAAATACAAATATGGTTTTTGCTACAGATAATTGTAATATAATTAATAGGAAAGATTACATATTTGTTATTAGGACAGTGTCTATAGACGGATTGGGGGATATGGAATAAACGTAAAAATACATATGTATTTAAATTACTCTGATAATAATGTGTATTTTTTAATACTATGTATAGTTAAATAATAAATATTGCGATAGTAGTCCTGGAAATAATATTTTTACGAGAAACTGGTTAATATTGCTGATTGTACAACAAATTACCAAAATGAAGGAACCTGACTTAGTCTAAAAACATAAGAATTTAAATTATTGGATGTTGAAAGGCAAAATGTTTGAACACACTATGTACTATCCGTATAAATAAATGTATAAGAATAATTAACCTCAATTCGTGTTGCCCCTTTGCATTAAATTAAATCATTTCTTGAGCCAAATGATTGAGTGGTTGTGTTGATTGTGTTTTTTGGCATAATGCGTGTTAAAGCAATTTTGTTTTGTCCTGATTAAATTCCCTGTTTATAAACAAAATTGGCTGCTGTCTAACTATTGATCACGTCGAAGATAAATGAGCATAGGAACTCTCAACAACTCTGAGTGCCGATCAATCAAGATCAAGAGCCGATAACACGAGGCTATACTTCACTGCAGTTCTGGTGTCCTCAGACAAAGCGGAGATAAATCAAGATCAAGAGCCGGGAACACGAGCCGATACTTCACTGCAGTTCTGGCGTCTTCAGACAATGGGAAGATCAATCAAGATCAAGAGCCGGGAACACGAGCCGATACTTCACTGCAGTTCTGGCGTCCTCAGACAAAGGGGAGATCAATCAAGATCAAGAGCCGGGAACACGAGCCGATACTTCACTGCAGTTCTGGCGTCCTCAGACAATGGGAAGATCAATCAAGATCAAGAGCCGATAACACGAGGCTATACTTCACTGCAGTTCTGGTGTCCTCAGACAAAGCGGAGATAAATCAAGATCAAGAGCCGGGAACACGAGCCGATACTTCACTGCAGTTCTGGCGTCCTCAGACAATGGGAAGATCAATCAAGATCAAGAGCCGGGAACACGAGCCGATACTTCACTGCAGTTCTGGCGTCCTCAGACAAAGGGGAGATCAATCAAGATCAAGAGCCGGGAACACGAGCCGATACTTCACTGCAGTTCTGGCGTCCTCAGACAATGGGAAGATCAATCAAGATCAAGAGCCGATAGCACGAGGCTATACTTCACTGCAGTTCTGGTGTCCTCAGACAAAGCGAAGATAAATCAAGATCAAGAGCCGGGAACACGAGCCGATACTTCACTGTAGTTCTGGCGTCCTCAGACAATGGGAAGATCAATCAAGATCAAGAGCTGGGAACACGAGCCGATACTTCACTGCAGTTCTGGCGTCCTCAGACAAAGGGGAGATCAATCAAGATCAAGAGCCAATAAAACGAGACGATACTTCACTGCAGTTCTGGCGTCCTCAGACAAAGCGAAGATCAATCAAGATCAAGAGCCGATAACACGAGGCGATACTTGACTGCAGTTCTGGCGTCCTCAGACAAAGCGAAGATCAATCAAGATCAAGAGCCGATAACACGAGGTGATACTTGACTGCAGTTCTGGCGTCCTCAGACAAAGGGAAGATCAATCAATATCAAGAGCCGGGAACACGAGCCGATACTTCACTGCAGTTCTGGCGTCCTCAGACAAAGGGAAGATCAATCAAGATCAAGAGCCAATAACACGAGGCGATACTTGACTGCAGTTCTGGCGTCCTCAGACAAAGCGAAGATCAATCAAGATCAAGAGCCGATAACACGAGGCGATACTTGACTGCAGTTCTGGCGTCCTAAGACAAAGCGAAGATCAATCAAGATCAAGAGCCGATAACACGAGGCGAACTGGCGTCCTCAGACAAAGCAAAGATCAATCAAGATCAAGAGCCGAGAACACGAGCCGATACTTGACTGCAGTTCTGGCGTCCTCAGACAAAGCGAAGATCAATCAAGATCAAGAGCCGATAACACGAGGCGATACTTGACTGCAGTTCTGGCGTCCTCAGACAAAGCGAAGATCAATCAAGATCAAGAGCCGATAACACGATGCGATCTTCACTGCAGTATGGTTTTTATTTTCCGATGACCGTGGCTCTTTCAAAAATGAAATAACACTGTCTTTATCTGTGCATTATTCACATATACAATTATATTACATTAAAGCAGGTTCATTTCAAAATACGATATTAAATCATAATGCAGTATAATACAGTATACAGTATATACATAATACAGTATATTGAGATCGTTTTTTAGGTTCACTACAATAGCTCAGATTCCTTGTAAACAAATGGTTTAATATTATAAAACAAATTTGAACATTGATCCACTGACTGTCTTTTATAACTCCTGCCGATGAATAACAAACGTAATTAGGGAAGGATAACGTAGAAGAATGTTTTTTTTTCTAAATCGCTATCTTTGTAGACTAAGAATGAAAGTAATATGATACGATTATATGAACGAAACAATGATACGGTTCAAATTGACGATGTGAAAGTTTGAGTGTTTTGAAGGAAGATGGTTCGATGTTAGCTCTTTCTATCCAACTTTAACGATTGAACGGATTAAACGGATCTTTAGCGCACTAGAATTAATAGATCCTTAAATAAAAATCCTTAAGTAATAAAGTTTTTTTATTCAAAACTCAAAGACGAGAAAAACTTGTAGAGCGATTTCGTACGCTATGCTTATTAGTTCAGGAATGATTAGTTCTTGTTGTTATTGAGAAAGGAGTCACCAATATTATAACCATACCTTATGAGAACTGTTGCCAAATATGTCAATTGTTACTTTTACTTCTTAGGCCGCTATTATACTAGGCGACTGTCGCCCGTCAACTCTAGTAACATGTTGTTTTCAGCTGCAGCAGTCGCAAGTCAGAGTAATACCATTGACTATAAATACTGAAGTAGACTTCTCATTGCTATTGTAAAATGTGTCCCTAGTTTTGTGTGTGCCAGGATTGAAAGAGGTCGTAGTTTACAATAATCACCAACAGAGTACACTGCTGTCAACTATTACTTATCCTCTCAAGGAGGGGATAATACAACAGTTGGTGTGTCAGGATAAGTTGATTATTACTTGCTTTATGGGGTGGAGATATATTAAAAGTTAACGTAAATAAGTAAAATAAAAAGTTGACAGCAGCACAATCTGTCGGTGACCCAATCAAACTACTTCAATTTTAAACTCTAGCATACACTAAAAGTGGGACAGCTGGACCATATGGATGGGATGTCTCCTTCAGTATTTATAGTCAGTGGTAATACCTTCCATTTACAACAATGTTAGGAGAGTTGACGGGCAACAGTCGACAGTTGCCTAGAATAATAGTGGCCTTAGTGTTTATGATGGACATTTATTTCAACTAGTTTTCCCATCAGCTTTGCTTGTTCACCTGATTTCAGATTTATAATCACAACAAATACCTTATATGATTTAATTCCAAAATTTGAAAGTGTCTTTGATTTGAGACTTTTCATGTTATGTCCTTAGTAGAAGTTGTATCAAAAAAGTACTATTATTCCTTCAATTTTCTCTCCGAGGCCTTTCATTCAAGTTCACGGGTAATATCAGACTTATGGTTTTCTCTATAATTCCTGGAACGGTTTGGTTTTATATGTAGATGGAGCAGTAACACCAACAATTAATTTTAAATCCTAAAAAGAGGTGGATTTGTTTTATTTTAGCACTGAGGGTCCAAGTCAGCACATTTTGTAGGACGAGTGATGCTTCATTACGTCAAAGTTCATGCGGTAAGCCGCACGTCACAGTAACGCCGTCAGGGCGTCACACACCTCCCACAGTCGTTTGTCAACGTCGCGAAATCGCTGAAACTCATAAAAGTTTCTGAAAAGCGTCTGTACTGTTCTATGCAACGTTCGCGTCTGATTTATATTCTAAAGCTTTAAACAACGTGGCAAAAATTATCTCTAGCTTGATTGAGCCGCCAGGTTTTTAACATCTGAAATGCATTGTGTAGTTAATGTTTTAAAAACAAAGGGATGATTTTAAAAGTTTGGTTTAACTTATTTGTCACATAGTGTGAGTTCATTATAAAATTTAAATCAAATGAATTATTGTGATATAATTAGTGTTTAAGACGTTCTACATTTAAGACGTAAAATAGTTATAGGTGTTGGATATAAATACTTATATAAAACGTACGTTTGTCTTCAAAGTATAAAATGGCGTATCACTAGAGAAGGAAAGCAAGGAGGTTGCATTTACGATGTACTATTGAAATAACAAGTACGTTTGAAAAAACATCATCTACTTTATAATCCAGTCATGATATCACGTCGGCTACACATCATTTGTGGATACAAGATTACTGTTATATGTTTTACTGTTTCATTATGTACAAGCCATTTGTATGTAACACTTGGCTAAGGTAATTTAAACTTACAGTTCGACTAAAGTGAAAACGTTTACAATGTATTCTATTGCTTTCCTGCCAACTCCACAATGGACTCCTACAATGAAATCCTAGGTCTGACACCCATTACATTTCAATATCTTCAACATTAATTTAATAACCTAACCATTACTGCGATTCATTTAGCTGCCTTTGTTCAATCTTAACAAATCATCATCACCGTTACTTATCGAGAAATACAACGGTTTAACTCACTCTAAATACATATTAGGCTGATAAAACCAGGGAGGAATCATTTCGTTCCTGGGCGGTGTTCTGGGTTTTTTAGCTATAACTAACGTGATTTGCTTTCCTGGAGTATATTACAGCTATTTTACCAGGATATTATCTTTACCCACATGTAAGTGTATTGTAATCCATTACTCATGGGAGACTTTCATATACGGTTTTTAAACTCAAGCCCTTCACCAATTTTGCCACTTTTACATTTTACAGCCATGTAAAAAATACACAACCTAATTTAACAATTTTCCTTTAAGAGATTCAGTTTATAATACAGAGATTTTACTTTAGCAACATCTTCACAAATTTCACCTCGTACTTTGCATTCATAGATAACCTCCTTTGGCAGCTCATTGAATTGAAGACCCTGTTTACACCGAGAGTGTCTGCTCTGTTGTATTATTTATCAGTCCCGAAGATCAATGGATGTAGAGCCTCAGCATCCCAGGATCACGCGCCTACCATCAATCTCGGCCGTGGAGTCGATAACACGACCTTCTCTAGAGTGGTCAGATTAAAAAGTACACACTATAAACGTAGCGCAGGATATAGTTTACTATTTCACATATATGCACCTCCTTTTTCAACCAGGCAATGACTTCAGTTTAGTTAACATTTTATGGATGATTAATTTACGATGATGAAATGCGTTATTGTTGCACACTGGTTTTATTAGGTTTTGAGCGATATTTAGATTAGGCTTTAGTAACAATAGTTAGACTCGATACAGTGATTTGAGATACAATAAATAAAAAAGTATATATTTTTATTTTTAGTGAAACTACTCAGAGGTTTCACCTTTACTCACAGGTTTTACCTTTTGTTCCGTCAAAGTGATCCAAAATGGTAATCCTTATACTGGCTACCACGTTTTCAGTTATTAAGCTATTTGTAGTTTCAATATACAGTGGTGTTGGACCACAACAAACATTATTTTTAGTGGTAGCTGACTTTGTGTAATGTAAGAAAATATTGAGAGCGTTTGTCCACATTAGGAAACAGAAAAGAACTAAAATGTATTCACCAATACTGCATGTTCTATTAACACTCCCTGTGCTTTGTCGTCGCTGCCGGTTTGCACAATAAACGACGCGTCACATCACCGAGGCGTTACGTAAATCGCTGGAACATTTTGTTGGAATTACTCATCGCGATTTAACGTTCTGGCATAAAATTTGTTTTTGACTTTAGGACTCGAGCATTTCATAGCAGTGCAGCCATAAAAATATGTACGACTAAGAGGCTATGGAAGTATTGAACGTTTTCTTATTATAAACCGATATATTTGGGAACAATCGACCTTTTATGTCACTACATTAAACATTCATTACCAGGAATGTTTAACTATAAATTGTATTTTAATGTGATCTAAGTCGAACCTTTAGCGAACTAATCGATAGTTTGCATTAGCGAACGCAATTAATATGTACACAGTATGAACAGATAACGTGACATGTTAATTACGGGAGTACCGAGAATTACCTAATACCAGCTCTACCTAGTTCATTGTCAAAGGCCGATGACCTGCATTATAACGAGGTCCGATTTACTAAAGGTCTCTGTATTTAAATTTAAGTGTATTTACGAAATCCAATGCATGTAACCATGTTAAAATATCAATAAATCTATCTATCTATCTTTACTAATTGCCCTATAAACTGTTGTTGAAGTACCTAATTTCTATTTCACAAATAATAACATTTAACCTAGACACTATTCGCTTTATTCACATATTCACCCGAAACGTTCAGAAAGAAGAGGTTTAAATGGAACCCATCACTGAGGTATTTATCGATAAGCCCCTGCAGTTAGGCAGCCTCGTATATGGTGTTATGGAGCCCATTTCGCCACCGGATCCTCCCGCAAGCAGTTTTACATGGAGTGGTCGTCAATAAAAACAGAGAAGTGCCAAGTCTGTAGCTTCATATGCGCCAGTTTTATAGGTTTTTATACTGATTTTGTTGTGTGCAAAGAAAACAATTTGTATTAGCTAATGCAGTGCTATTAGGAGGTTGACTGCGATACTATCTTCCTTATGATATGACATTTTCTGCTTTGGATAATTTCCCTTCTTGGAAAATGTTCCCTATAGTGGGAAAACTTCCCTTGATTTAGGTTTTTGTCAATATTGTTGTAATATCAAATCACAATTTCCCTGTATTTAAAAAAAATCCCCCACCCCACAATAGTCCAATCACACTGGGCCCCCTAGATTGATTTGATTTTACACATTATTTTGACAATGGCTCACATATTAATTGTTCAAATATAGACATAACTACATCTTTGTGTTCAGGATGAAATTCCCTACAATTTGGGAACCTAAAATTTTACATTTCGTCAAAAGTGGTTTTCCCTGGTTTTTTTCTTTTTCCGATTTTCCCAATTTTTCCGTTATTTCCGTGGAAAAAAAAAATTTCCGGAGTTAGTTCTTCTTTTGAACATTTAGATTTGTTTCAATCGCGTGAGGCCACTGATCGGCTGTTTTACCTGAACATAACCTCTTTTTCCGGATGACAGTCGCACCTGTCTTCATTAAGCCGCATGAGAGATTGGGCTGTATTTAAAATATCAACGATTTATCAAATAGTTTAGTTTAATTTACCATGACAACTTTTCATGGTAATACAACCTCTTTTTGTCTATTTCGTAGAAAAACGAGTTCGCACGCAGCACGCTGACGTGAAGGAAGTGAATTTCCACATAAAAACTTTTGAAACTCAAAATCAGTGTAAAAACATACATTTGTCCAATTTTTATTGAAATCTGAAAACATTGATTTTTTGGCTGTTCTGATACTCCTGGTTTCATTTACTTGCAAAGCTGGGATTACAATTTTGCGCATTATAACGTTAGTAGAAGGTCCAGGCAGGCTTGAAAGTAGGCGTGCAGTTGCTGGGGACGATAAAAGTACTTTAACAAAGGAATAACAGGCTTTTTTAGTGTAAAACCCCCTTAAGACAACGTACTGTGTTTAGTCGAAACACATTTTCTTTAATAACTCGGTAAACATTTATGCTAGAATTATGAGAGAGGGTTTAAAACTTTCGCCTCACTAATTCCCATCTTTTTACATGCATTAATTTTACATCCGGGGCTTTTCTGACCCTTTTTGGGCCCAAAAACTCGAAATTTGAAAGATTAATCCCCAAAAAAAGGGTTTAGAGTTTTCCGATTATTTTGCCCAACGAACTTGTCCAACTGATTACAGAAAGGAACGTCCCTACCAAATTTGAAGTTAATCGGACAAAAATGCGACCGCTCGAGTGCATATATATATGTCTATATTATATATATATATATATATATATATATATATATATATATATATATATATATATATATATATATATATATATACAATTTTGAACGACCCCCCAAAACGTGTTCAGGGGGTCACGTTAGGAACTTCTATGGTTGTCCCGGGCTTAAGTTTCACCGTGCGGGTCATGCTAATAGTTCACTTTCCAAAGGTTAGTTATTAATTCACTAATAAAAGGAAAATAAATATCCATTGAGGAGAACTAATCTGATAAAATAAAGGGTTCTCGAAAGATTCCGAGAGAACTCTTAGACGTCAAAATACAAATACGCGATAAAACCAAAACCTCTTCAGCGAGACGGAGTGCTCAAGTAGCTTTCTCATTCATGATTTGATCTAGCAAAAACTCCGGTTAAGTGGCCACTTTTGAAATGGTGAGGTTTCGTTGAAAAGTTAATGGATGATTTACACTATTTGTGAATAATTATTTTAATTAAATACCGATTTAGCTATATTCATCACAGCTACGAGATTACTAAATCTATTTAATTTTATTTATTTATTATTTTTGTTCACCTTAATAACAGTTTTATGCTTTCCTGCACAAACAAATTACTTTTCCCTAATGTGTGTTTTCCTAAAACTGTTGTAAGCTGCCTATTTTTTTATTTATAAGCCTCTTAGTTGGTGTATTCATGTTTGTACTATAAAGCTTATACTATTGTACTATCACTATCCCGATATCGCTGCATTTTCTGTAATACTCAGAAATGGAATATACAGGGTGTTAGTGAACTCACTTTACAAAAATTGTAGCTATGTTCCTTGGGTCAAGACAAACAAAAAACACCGTATAAACTTTTAGCTAAAATTCCTAGATTTCTGTCTGTCGGTCTGTATGTGTTTTTTACAAATGGTTTTATAACTCAAGTTATATTTAAGTTAGAAACTTTAAACTGGGTATAAATGTGTACATTCGTAAGTAGAATAACTGTTTAAAATTTCTTTGTTGAAAATAAAGCCGTTTTTAAAATGGCGACCGTTTAAAAACTGTATTGTCAAATTTTAGTAAATTTTTAAACGGCCGTCATTTTGAAACGGCTTTAGTGTCAGCAAAGAAGTTTTAAATTGTTATTCTAATTACTAATGTACACATTTATACATAGTTTCAAGTTCCTAACTTAAATAGATCTTAAGTTATAAAACCATATGTTAAATAACACATACAGACCGACAGACAGAAATCTAGGAATTTTAGACAAATATTTATGCGGAGTTTTTTTTGTTTTTTGACCCAAGGAACATATCTCCAGTTTTTTTAACAGAATTCACTAACACCCTGTATATATATTAGTTAATATTTTGTTTGGTTGTTGACACAAATACTCCCAAAAGTTGGTGGTGTATTACATAAGTACCCATTTTTTGCTATTTTAATTTCTATTAAAATACTATTAAATTTTCTTCATAATATTTATCGTCTGCCTCGCAAAAACGTTTTATTTACCTCGTTAACCCATTAGCAGAAACTCATTAGCCATTAGCATTTGCTGGAAACTCTACAGTGTAACAACCACAGTGGAAACAGTTGTTAGGAGTGTTAACAATTTTAAACAAATAATAAATACCTGTCAAAAACTTTTACAATAGGGGAAATTTGCGTGGACACGAAAGCTAAATAAAAGCTATAACTTTCTCGGATGGTCAAAACTTTTACCTCATTTACCAAGGAAAGTTTTTTCACCGAGTACAGACACGAAGACAGTTATATATTTACTGCAGTTATATTATTTATCTCAAATAATGTATAATAGCAACTTCAATATATACCGGCACAGAAAAAACGAGTTCGCACGCAGCACACGTTAGGGAAGTGAATTTCCACATAAAAACTTTTAAAACTCAAAATCAGGTAAAAACATACATTTATTCCAACTTTTATTAAAATCTGAAAACAGTGATCTTTTGGCTGTTCTGATGCTCCTGGTTTCATTTACCTGCAAAGCTGGGAATTCGATTTTGCGCATTATAATGTTAGGAGAAGATCCAGACAGGCTCGAAATTAGGTGTGAGGTTACTGGGGATGATAAAAGTACTCTAACAAAGAAATAACAGGCTTTTCTAGTGTAAAACCCCCATAAGATAACGTACTGTGTTTATTCGAAACACATGTTCTTTAATAACTCGGTAAATATTTATGCTAGAATGACGAGAGAGGGCTTAAAACTTTCGCTTCACTAATTCCCATGTTAATATAAGCATTACTTGTACGCCCGGGGCTTTTCTAACCCTTTTTGGGCCCAAAACTCGAAATTTGAAATAATAATCGCCAAAAAAGGGGGTTAGAGTTTTCCGATTGTTTTGCCCAACGAACTTGTCCAGCTGATTATAGAAAGGAACATCCCTACCAAATTTGAAGTATATCGGACAGAAAATGCGACCGCTAGAGTGCATACATATATATTATCTCAGGTAATTTTTTCTTAAGTCTAAAATAATTCAACTCAGCTGACTTTAATTTAAATTTTATTTTTTTACCTGTACCCAAAATCACATGTTTTAGTTTTTAAAAGTCAGATGTAAAATATTTGTTTATTTTTAATTTTATTTATTTACTGTTCAAATTCCATTCTTTCGCTTGAAAACGTTTGTATTATAAACAAAAATTCCCAAAAAAACTTCTTTTTCATCATTTATATCTATCTGTTTTAATGTGCTAGTATATATATATATATATATATATATATATATATATATGTGTGTATATATATATATGTATATATATATATATATATATATATATATGTAATTTTGAATGACCCCCCAAAAAGTGTTCAGGGGGTCACGTTAGGAACTTCTATGGTGGTCCCGGGCTTAAGTTTCACCGTGCGGGTCATGCTAATAGTTCACTTTTCCATAGGAAATTCACTAACAAAACGTGTAATACAACACAAAATTCTTCGTGAAATGTATTGGTAAGAAATTAAATTTATCAATTTAAAGTGAAAATTAAGTACGTATTATCTCTCCATACATATAACTATTCTTGTTAGGAAAAATCCCCATAAAGTATTTGATTAGTTGTTTGCTTTTCGAGTTAAACCTCGCCAGCTTCAACTCCCCCAGCGTCGTCAGCTGTGGAGTTTCACAAGCAACTCACCACGACAGATGGTCCGACATTACCAGTCCAACGTGTACAACGTGTAAGCAGTTTAGACAAAACTGTGTTGATTTGATATTAAATCTCTTTCATCAGATGACAATAAATATATCCATTAAATATCGGTTTTAAAAGTTGTCATACTTTCCATCTTCCTGTTTTCTCCATTGAATTTGGACTGAGTCTTTGATCTGTTGTAATGCCTGCATTTAATTTTCTTATCGTGTTTTTTGAAGTCGTTAAGTTTTTATATTTATGGTTAATTATTTACGGGATGTACTAATAGTTCACTTTTCACGGGTTGATTATTCTTGGAAGTGTTGTTCAATGTCCACACCATCTTGGGTCATATTGATTCACAGGTTATGAAATTTATGTATTATTTTAACTCATGTCCTTTTATGTGTTTGTTTTTGTATTTGAAAATCGTGTAACATCAATAAAATGAAGTAAAATTCCAATAATAATAATATTTGTTGTACCGAATTATGTAAAGTTCTGTGAATTGTAAATTTATTTTTATATTATATAACAATTTTTAAATCATTAAAGAGATCAGTTTTTTCTCAAGATACCTTTTTTAAGCTCTCGGAACGATCAATAACAGCTTAACAACTATTTTGTTAATCGCTGTTTCTACTAAATATGAAAGAAAACCTGATACGTAATTCTTAAAACAAATTTATAGCTATACAGCTGGAAAAACTGGAAATAAAGCATATTTCAGAAATGTAAGTCACAGGGTGTAGCTCCGCAGAATTGAATAGCTGCAATCAAAGTTGGGGACACAAGTTGTTACTTTGATCCAAAAGTTGAAATATGTTAAAAAGAATTTTACATTACTGAATTTGGTCGTCTTTCTAATCAAATGCACATTGCTGCTGTAACCAACTATAAGAATCTTCTTATAATAGAAAACAATGTTACCTGCTTAAATAATTACTTTATGTTAATTTAAGAAAAACGTAGGGCCTACAATATTTGAAAATATACGTAAAATAATTAGGATATTACATAGTATTACATAGTTTGACAACAAATATGTATATATCCACACACATATAAACAAGTAGGCTTACTACACATCAGTTGAAATGCATTCGAAATTAAAATATACCAACTTTTATACATTTAGGCCCGCCCTACATCACGATAACAACCACATCCCCCACATATGGAGTATTGTTCCACGTAGCTCCCATACCACCATTTACCTCTAAATTGCCCTTGATTAAAACAGTATTTTGCTTTTACCGGTGCCTGTTTTAATCCCACAGTGTTGAGCTGTTACATAACTTTGCTATATAGAAAGAATTGAGTTTTTTCCTCCTATGTTTATTTTACCTATGTTTTACATTATTTGTTTTATATATATATATTTGATGAATCTTATTACTTTTTTACATGCCATACAGCTTTTCGTTACCTCGTTAATTCATAGGTCGATGGGTAGGTGAGGTTCTAATCACTAGGGAATCAATTTTAAATATATTGTGTTTAGTATTATCTAAGAATAACTTAATTAACATTTCTTGACCTCAAAGCGAAACTATTAGGCTTAGTAGGAATGGACGAGTTCGAGTGCAGTCCCTTAAGCTCTATTTTTTAATATTTGGGAATTTTGCAACAGGGTTCTATCTCCTTAATTACATTTATAATTCCATTACATTTCTTAATTAGATAGTCAGTTGATTCATATAAACCTCTTAATTTATATTTTTGGTGATTCTTCCCTCAGGAACTTAATGATTTTACAACATTAGGGAAATGTTGCTCTATTACAGACAATGTTTGTGGTGCAAAGGAAGAGGTTGCGCTACCCCCTGCGGGGACCTCCCAGTGTGAAGATGAAGACGGTTGTCTGTGTTTCTATTCTGCAGCAATTTGGCTGTTTATTATTGCTGAATCCTATTTCAGTCACTGGTTCTTCAAGTAACATCATGAAATGCACGTTTTATTGTTCTTGGCTAGTAGGGATCAAAATAGACTTTTCGACGATTTCAATAGAGTACGATATTTCTAGTAGGTCTAGATAAAATATACTGAACTGATATTCTTTAAATGATTTCAAACTATCTGTATGACTCAGTCACAATAAAGTATTCATGGAAAAAGGAAAATAGTTGTAAAAGTAGACCTAACAAAGAATACAGCTATTATTTTTCGAGATAAATAAGGACCGACATAAACGGTTCTTCAAGTATTTAGCTACCATACGTGAGCATTAAAGAAAAAACGGAGCGTCAGATCTTTTCAAAATCGGGTTTTAATTAAATGATGCCTGTTTCTTATAAAACAGATACTTAATTAAGAACTCAAATAAAACCCATGTGATTAGAAACACAATGAACCCTGTAAAACCGTGACGGAAACGAACTTAGGTAAGGTCTTAAGAAAGTTTCTTTTTTTGTATGATATAGTTGTTTTTATGTATGTTTTCATTCACACGGGTCTAATAACGTTCATCACAATTCAAAATAATTAGGCCTAGAGCTAAACTAACTAGTTAAGTTTGGTTTTTAGAGTGTTACCGATATTAGAAATTCAGCATTCAAGTCCGTAAAAAATCATGATTATTTCCCTGTGTATTGAAACGTAGTTTCGTTAATTACTAATATAAGTGTATTGAAAACCATTTATAATTTTAGAAACGCAGTCATTATTACTTTATCTCATCCGTATGGCCATGATAAAAATGTGTGTCTTTCTGGATATCATGAGAAATAAATAATTTTATTACACATTCACATTTGTTATATTATGATTTTACCATCCGATAACTATTGTATTCATAGTGGAAGGTGTCATTTCATTGCCAAACTTTCCTGTCAACATTCCATCAACAACCGCAACTATGTATTTATTCATTTATCAACGGAGCCTATACATAATTCGATAGTTATGGAGTGATATGTTTATTATAGATACTCGTTTCCGACCCTCTTTCGATTTATTGTTATACTAAGATTTTTACCATCCGATAACTATTGTATTCATAGTGTGTATTCAGTGCCAACCTCTGCTGTCGATTTCATTCAACAAACGCAATTATCGATAATCGTTTCCGACCCACTTTCCGATTTATTGTTTGGTATTGCCCTATTTGCCTGGCTGTACAAGATTGTTGTTCATGCCCTTGGAATCTAAAGGACATTCGCGTTTATATTGCCTTTCTACAACCAATTATTTTAATATTTAGAAATTTTTGTTTTTCGTTATTTATTCCTCCGAATTGAATCCTTAAAAGTCATAAAATAAAGGGAGTTTGGTATATTGTTATTCTTTGTTTGGCTTTGTTGGTGATGGCGCGTTTATTTTATTGTAATAATATCGATTTTTATGGCCAAAAATAGTTTGGATTTATCTTGAAAATAGTTATTGGATGAAGTGGTTTTGAGAGAAAATGTTTTGAGAATCTTGTCATAGTTGTTAAGTAGGACGTAAATTTGGAAGAGTTGTACTGCCTATAAACACTCATACATATAGCTCTGAAACAATCTAACCGAGTATTTCATCGTTACATGATTCGTAGTTTTAGATGACGTTTTAACTATGTTTTTAATTTTTATTTGTTTAGGTTAGGCCTTTAGAAAGTTTCACTTGTGGGTGAGCACTTTTTCGCCTACGCTGAGATGAGTTTATCGTTTCGATATCGAAAATTTTAACCAACCGGTTGGTTGTTTGTGTTTATGAACGTTCAATTACGATTGTTGTTTTGTGGTGGAAAAGCATAAATGGTGATTCGATTCAACGCCAAGCAGATATAAATTAAATCAAAAGTTGTGGATACATTGTTAAATTGGATATAAAAATGGATTTGCGTGAACAAAATAACAAACAATTAGGTTGCAGTTCACGACAAAATCATAGTAACGTAACCTAACCTAACTCCGCAGAGTGTCGTATGGTGGCTGTTCGTTGTGCAACATAATTACAAGTAAAGGGTTTAGTATAAATAAACAAAAGTAAAATGAAACAGAAATGCCAGACCTAACAAAGTAAACAACAAAAGTAAGATTTAACCCCGAACAAATTAAAGTAAACTTTAAAAAATTCCAGATTTCAAAAAGTAAACATCGAATGTAAGATTTGCATGATCGTGGATTTGACGTCGTATCCACTGGGCTACCGAAGCCTGCCGATTCACTAGAGTTACAATTCATCATCCAGTGGGCAACAATTATAAATTCATTCGATAAAATAGACAAACAATCGGTTGTTGAAATTGCTAGATATCATAACAAACGATAACCTCATCTCAGCGTCGGCGAAAAAGTGCTCACCTCACTTGTGACATATAGGTTTATTTATTTTTGTTTAGTTAAATTAAGTTATGGAAATTGAGAGATTTTCCTCCTCTTAAAGATTTTAAGTTAATTTTTAGAAATCCATAATTTATAGCTGTATAAAATAGAGAATATTTATTTTTTATTCATGCTGAGCATGTTATAAAAAAAGTTTAATAGAGTTGAGTGGAGTGGGAGTTATATTTAGTTTTTTAATATTCTCTATGAAAAACCGTTATTGTGAAACATTTTAAAATACAAAATTAGTACTATTTGGATTTATAATTTGCTAAAAATGTCAATAATTATTCGAGAACTTTTTCTCTATTTAATGTAGCCTTGGATCATCTTCTGTTAACAGCTCTCCTGACTGATTGATCTCCACTCGGAATATCTTGAAAGACGCCCTCGCAATCTTCGCTCTCAGCTGCTGATAAATATTTAAACACTGCTCAGAAAACCAGGGTCCTAAATCTGTCCTGTAGTTGTTTTAAGAAATAAAATAACACAGTTTTTGAATTATTACATACCAACTCAAAGAATTTTAATTAACACGGAAGCAAATCGTTGAAGTATAATTTTACTAAAGGAATATGTCTACTAAAATTAACATCTAAAACCAAAGTAATAATGAAATGAGATAGTTTTATTATTAAATATTGCTGCTGTTTCACCATTTCCTAATCAAGAATATTATTTTTCTAATCATTGCGTGATCAGGTTTTTTACACATATCTTGCAGAAGATACATTTTTATTTGTCATGGAGTTTATTTTAACTTAATTGACAGTTTACGTGAGAATAAATACTTGTTACACATATTTTAATTTTTACATAACTCATTTGCAATTTTAGCCGATGAATGATTACAGTACTTTTTGTAACGGTTCTTTTAGTTCTCTAAAATAAAATTTGGATGTCGTCTTTCCATCTTATTTGAAATGTAGGGGGAATCTATTGAAACAGATTAGTTTTCCCCTACAATTTACTACGGTTTTATTATCGTGTTAAAGACAAAGCATTGTTACCGAAAGAAAGTCTTACGTCCAAGTAAATCCCTTATTTTAGAAACGAATTCAACATTTTAAGTATTTTGTATTTTTTTTGTGTTTTTGTATTTTGTATTTTATTTAGTTCTAGCTGTTCCTGGAGGCTTCGCCCCGCAGATAATTTATAAATATCCCCGTCGCAGCAAACCTGCGTACTCAGCGAATTTCAAATTAAAAATATATGTCTTAATACCACATAAAGTCGCATACCAAGTTTCATTAAAATATATTCACAAATAAGCGATGTATACAATTTTAATTATTCTCCATAAGAATAACATTGGGGATGAGTACGCAGGTTTGCTGCAACAATGAACACAAAATAATGGGTTTGTATGTAAATATCAATAGAACTCATCAAGGTGAAGTCACAAACCAAGTTTCATCCATATACATTCATAAATAAACGATACATAACATTTTAATTATTCTCCATAAGAATAACATGGGGATCGAGTACCTAAGTTTGCTGCCACGGGAACCATATGCGAAAAAATTTTGTTGTGCAAACAAAAATAAACCACAACCAGATGAAGCCATATACCAAATTTCGTCAGTGTATGTTAATAAATAAGCAAGATATAAAATTTTGATTTTTCTCCATAAGAATAGCATTAGACAATGTACTGTGTTTAGCACTTTCAATATCTCAGTAACCAATTGACGTAGCATAATGATCAAAATACCAAATTGTATGTTTTTTAATCTGAATTCAATGGCATAAATTAAAATTTGATTTAAATAAAAATTACATGTGAAAACCCCAAAAACCCCATTTTTGGGGTACAAAACCCCCCCAAAAACCCCCTCTGGATGGTGTGATTCGTCTGGTTTTTGAACCCGTTCATATAAATGGTGCTATACACATTTATACCAAATTTTATTGAGATTGGACCTTTTTTACGAGAGTTATCGTGCTTATGGACACACATAAATAAATAAATAAATAAATAAATAAATAATGCCTTTATTTACAAGTGTTCTTCAGTACAAACTGTTTTTCAAGACAACTCAAGTCAACACAACACAAGAGAAAAATAAAACAGTCATTACAGCAAAAAAAAGTAAAAAAATACAGGTCAAATTATAAAAATAAACAAAATGCTCTTAACCTATGACTTCAACCTGGCCTTGAACGAGTTATAATTTAACGATTTCATGCTTAGAGGAAGGGTATTGTATGCTTGGGGTCCAAAGTACGAGAACCCTTTCTTCCCTAACTCAAGCCGCACTCTGGGCATTACAAGCAAGGCATCCTGCCTGGTACAGCGTTTCCTAACCAATGCACGAGGCACAAGCTTCCTCTTCAGATAAGAAGGTACATTTGAAGAGAGTACCTTATGTACAACTGATACAGTCTGAAGGAAAGACTGCTTCCCCAAGGAGAGAACCTTAGCCTGTTCACGATATGCAGATATATGATCAAACTTCCTAAGATTATAAACAAACCTTAGGGCTCTATTCTGCAACCTCATCAGAAGCACTCTACTACCCAGGGTCAGACATTCGCCAAAGGATGGAAGGGCATAATGAATTATTGGGAAGACCATAGATCTTATCAACTCCAGCTTAGCAGTTTCACTCAGCACAAACTTCAGTCGATATAACGTTCTTAACCTATTTAAAACTTTCTGACAAATATAACTAACATGTGAGCGAAAATTCAACTGAGAATCAATGATGACGCCCAGAACCTTGACAGAGTCAGAAACAGAGAGAGCCCTGCCATCCAGCTCCACCTTCCCAAGAAGACTATTTGCAGGTTCCAAGTAAGAGGAACCAAAATTAAGCACGACACACTTTTCCGGATTGAGAACCAGACCATGACCATCAGACCACTGCTTCAACCTGAACAAATCAGAGTTCATGAGCTTAACTGCTTCATGAAATCCAGAAGGATCATAAGACAGGACTAGTTGACAATCATCAGCATAGTAATGTAAACTGGAGAATTCTAGCACACTGTGGAGGTTCTGTGTATACAAGATGAATAGAACAGGTCCCAGACAAGTTCCCTGCGGAACTCCTACGTCCCTATGAAGTACATCAGAGTAACTCCCATTCACCTTAGTTACCTGCGATCTGTGACCTAGATAAGAAGAAAACCATCTGAGAGAATCCTCGTCGAATTTGAGAAACCTGAGTTTTGACATAAGCATGTCATGGTTCACAGAGTCAAACGCCTGGGAATAGTCAAGTGACGCCATAATACTGTGTCGCCCTTGGTCTTTAGCTTGAAGTAGCTCATCAGTCATATTAAGAAGAGCAGTACAAGTACTGAACCCCCTACGAAAACCTGACTGCGTCTCTGACAACACATCTGACACATATATATAAACATATATAAAAATTTGAACGAATGGTGTTTTTGGCATCTGGGGACCTCAAAACAAAAAGTTATCATGGTCTCGGGCTTAAGTCTTACCATGAGACCAACGGTAATAGCTTCTTCCCTATAGGGGAAATTCGCTAAAAACTATCACAGTTGTGAGTGCTGCATACTGTGGTTAGCCCGTGGAACTACTACGAATCAAGATCAGCTGTTTGTATTTTCATCAGCTCAAAAAAAACTGACTGTCCATAAGGAATACATGGGAACTTTGTCGGGATCTCTGGCGGCCCTAAGGTCAGATCAGGATGAAAACCATTTAGTTTTCCTTATTTAAGCCTAAAGAATCAGTGTACAAAAGTTCAGCTCTCTACCTACATGGAAGGTGGGGAACTAGTGATGAGTCAGTCAGTCAGCCAGCCAGGGCTTTGCCTTTTATAGATATAGATTATGTATTTTCAACATTTAAGTATTTTGAAGTACAGTACTCTCACTGAGGAAGTACAGCATGAGTCACTGCAGCCATGCAGTCGTGGGTTACGGACATTTTGAAGTTGTGTATTTCATCTCGAGGAGAACCGCAGTGTTCGACACGCGACGCTAAACACAACCAACGACACAAGTCAGTTCAAGCATAGTATAACTATGAACTGTGGCTTAGACGATTAAACTATGCCATCATGATGTCCAACAGCAAACTTTAATAGCCAGTTCGGATAAGTACTGATTGTATTGAGAAATTTTCTACCCTACTTGTTTCACCTTCTAACGCCATTAGTGTAATGTAACCTACAGATTTTATTTATTTATTGAGCAACATCAATTGAATAATTTCTTATTTTTTCAGGTAAGAGAAAAGCTGTCATCTGCATATTGTAAGTAGAATATTTACGAAGTTTATATATGTATAGAGTAATTTCATTTCAAAAGTAAGTACAAACAATCAATACGGTAAGTTTTTGTAAAACTATTAACAAATTAAATTTGTTTAAATAACCCAACAAAATAATATTGTTTATCACACTGCACAAAAAGCAGTTTTTGGGTCTGTAATTAATCAGTACAATCGAAATTTTCTGATATCTTAAAATAGGGCACCGAAAAAATCAGCTGTCAATTTTTTCAGTGCGCTAACCTCAAAGATTATTATTGTTCCTTTGTAAGTTTGAGTATTTCAAAGGTAACAAACACGTGGACAAAATACAAGTTGATATTTGTTTGTAAAAAAAATTAATGTAAATGTAACTTAACCTATCTGAACTACAAAAACTATACAAATCACCTCATTGTTGGCCAAAGTTTTAAACTACCAAAGGCTTGTATGAGCAATATGATAAAAAATGTTGTTCATCACAAGGAGCAAAAGTGTGTTTTTGGTGCTTAATCGTTTCTCTAAAACACGATTGCACTTTGACAATTTTCAATTGAAGTGTGGTTTAATGACACTGTCTTACATAAAGTTTAAAGTAAAATATGAGCATCATTGTCAATTATTTATTTTTAACCCTACAAAACCCAATTTGCCGGATCAAAAATATTGTATTAGTTTCTTCATTTTCACCTTTGCAGGAGATGTATGTAAACCTTTGAGTAAATTTTCATAAGAAATTACTTAATAATAACTGTTCAGTAATAACTTTATATATAATTCTGTAAGGAAATTTTAAGTCAAAATTGTGGGAGTTTGGCAGGTTGCAGGATGATGAGAGACGTCTTAAATTAAAGGTCTTAATCCCAGGGACTAGGAAGAAATAGCGGTATCTCTACAAAGTTACCAGCAAACTAGAAATAACGTAAAATATCCCCCATAAGAAAAGCATGGGGTTTGAAAAACGTCTGATTTTTTACATTATAACATGTGATTAAGTGTCTACTTTGCTTACGAACTGACATGTGATCCTAATTATATTGTTTTATTTTCCTCAGAATATAAAAGGTAGAGTATTGGAGCAAGTATTGGGGCTATGACCCCTTAAAGCCACTATTATATGTATAAATTTGAGTTTCTCATCAAAACGTCGACGTTTTTTATCCTTGAAGAATATTCAGTCATGATTACTAAATTCCACATTAAATTATAAACTCTCTTCTTGTGAAATTTTTAAAATATTTCAACTTTATTCACACCAATCTCAGCAGCTGGGCCGATCACGACAGGATATGCAGATATTGCCGTGCCGATCACCTCTGACCTTTCCGCTGACAGACGCTGTCGTCGGATCAGCTTTATGTTTAATACTTCAGCCGCAAATCGAACTCAGATATATGTTATTTATACTCTGATAAAATATTGTCAATTGAAGTTACTCCTATATACCATCTACATTTTACAGACGGATCTTTTAGCAAACCAAATAAAAGTCAGTTTAGATCAGTTTAAGTTTTATATGCATTTTCTTTTATTAGATGCGCAGTTATTTTTAAAAGAAAACTTCTAGTAATCAGTTTGATTTTATTAAAAGGGTTTCGTTAATTTTCAAATTGAAATTGCGGCCTATAATTTGTATGAAGGTTATTTAAATAAAAAAAGTAATTATTGTTTGGAATTTTTACGTAATACCAAATTTTAAATGAATATTAGCAACAGCTGTAGAGAGATAATAATATCGGTGATATGTCTGATGTCAGAGATAATAATGAGCACCACCATGATGTGCTCAAGATCTTCGTCACAGCACAGAAAAGTTATCTCAAAGATTTCAGAAGCGAACGTATGCAAAGTTGTACTCTCAACAGCTTCAACTTTTCATTCGTTTTTTATTATAAAATAAATCCTACGAAGACAACATTATGTTTTTAACCCTGTAAAAGTAATCAGACTCGTAATATAAAATGTTAGCAGAGTAGTGGTGGAGTAATGTTGGAGTAATGGTAGCAGAATGATGGTGAAGTAATTGTGTGTATTTGAAAGTGTTACTAATTTTAACCAGTGTAGTGTGGAATATTTTATGCACCGAGGGCCGTGTGCAAGAGGCGGTTCGATCTGACGTCACAGCTGCCGCAGTGGAGATTGACTTATTTGATTACCGGGACCGCCCTTTCATAGGCTAAAACCCTCAATCTTTTATACAATAGCAGTTATTTATTGACGGAAAAGAGCTTAGCTGAAATTTATACTAAGTAAGTTTAGACATAAATTTAGGGAAAATTAAAAGAATTATGAATTTTTTGTATTTATTATCTTTATATATAATTTTGTAAGCCATAGTTTTATTTGTTGTGGGAGTTTGGCAAATAGCAGTATGATGGGAGACAGCTCAAATTAAAGGTCTTGATCCCAGTGACTCGGGAAAAATAGCAATATTTTCAAAATGTTACTAGGAAACAAGAAATAACGTAAAACATCCCCCATAAGAAAAGCATCGAGATTTAAAAACGTCTGCTTTGTTTATATTAAAACATTTGATTACGTGTCTACTTTGTTTACTTTTATTGCTTTATTTTCCTCAACATGTTAAGAATCAGATGAGGCAGAGTATTGGAGAAAGGTTAGGAGCTAAAGCCCCTTCAAGCCACTAGTGTTTTCTATTTACCAAGCCATATACCAAAAATCAATTTTTTGATTTGTTTTGTTTTGTACATTTTTTTAAATATTGAACGTTTGTCTTTTTCAAAAATATATTTGTTTTTTAAAAAAACATGGTCGTTTAAATCCAGAATATTCACACCTTTTTCGCTTCGCCAACGTTCTAATAATAATACTAATAATAATAATAATCCCAATAATTCGCTTCGTTTCGGAATCTCCCAATTCCGAAAAATCAAACTTGATTTTTGTTTACTGTAATGTTTATTATTCGTCTGTTAAACTTGTTAATGATTTTCACAGGGTGTAAATTCTATATAATAAAATTTAGGAAAGTCAGAAAGGCATATTTCCTGACAGGTTCGTTTTAAGGTGCTAAGTAAATTTTAATTCAGAAGTATTGACGAATTTAATGTTTTATCATGAACGTCATTGAATTATGTAAATGACACATGCCAATGCTTGTAAAGTCGTGAAGCAATTTATTAGTTAGAATTAATTGTAGTAGCTATGGCTATGGCTTTTTTCAACTTTAATAATACGAAATATGTTTTCCTTTTGGTTTTTTAAGCTAACAAATCTTAACAATTTTCAATCAATTCATCCATTAAGAGAAAAAGTCTGTACACGTTTTAGACAGTAAAGGAATCATAAACTGATTGATTAATTGGTTGTTTTTTTAATCACTCTTTTTTTTAGCAATTAACGTGTTAAAATTGATTTAGCTCCAGATTTTCTGTAAGGTAATTTATTACAAAATGACATGTATCATAAAATGTTGATAGGACGCCTGAAAGAAGCGGAGCAATGCTGCAGGATGAAATTGGCGTTCGATTAGATTCTCGAACAAATCATTCTGCAGTCCTTCTTTTCCACTCGCTATCACATCACTGAATTGCCAATAAAACATGCAATAGGAATATATAAAAAAATAGTAACTACACATACGTATATTGTTCCAGCAATATGAAATAGATTTCTGGTATGCCACTTTTTCCACAACGAAGAAGGGCATTATTCTTCGTAGTAAACTTAAAATAGTGTATAGGATTTGTTAACAGTTGAACTGACCATACTAATAATTTATTTAACTTTATACTATGGATTTTTGTATAACATTCTTATATCGAAAGTACACTTTGTGATTCATGTTAATTTCTTCTTAAGAGTCTTCATCACCGGAAGTTGCCGGACGCCATCTTGGTGTTTTGTTCCATAAGGCCAATGTTAACTTTGTGCCTCCGTTACTCCTCACCTGATCGTCAAAAACAATTAATTTTTGTGTCAAATTAAAGGTTTCGTCGTCCTCTAGGGAAATACAATAGTCGAATTTGGATTTTGTTACAAATTAATGAGAACATGTACAGTGTTTCAGTTCAAAATTCAACTATTTATTATGCAACTATGGTACCCAAATTCAAAAATTCAACATTTTATTTCCCTAGAGGACGGCAAAACCTTTAATTTGACACCAACATGAATTGTATGTGACGATCAGGTGAGGAGTAATGGAGGCACAAAGTTAACATTGGCCTTATGGAGCAAAACTGCAAGATGGCGTCTGTTACATTCTATGTTTTAAAATAATAATTATTACAAGTAGTAGTATAGCAGATCAAGATGTTATTTGCAGTGGATGGGTGGCTGGGCCCAACGAGGTCACCCTTGAATCTTTGTACGATTTAGGATTGAAACTCTGAGGGTTAAATCAAATTAAAGACACTCAATAAACAGGTATTATTTAATTATCAATTTAAAAAAGTCATATCACATGAGGGTTCAATTAGCATTAATCAGTTTATCACATTTAGTACAATATGCAATTCAAAATTTTAAATAATTGTTATATATAAGGAAAAACACGTTTCTTTAAGGAAATACTATGTCATGACAAATTCAGATCTCAGCCTTTGATATTCACTACTATACAATTTACTTATTTAAATGCGCATTCACCTTTGGTTAGATAGTGCGGAATAATGTCTGGTCTCGTTTAACTTATTATTAATTTACAGTTGATTGTTATTAGTTTTATTTATATTTTATTTAACCCTCTAATTAACCCAGCAATTTGCACTTTCCAGAGTGGCCTTCTCTCAAGCTGGACACAATATAGGGGACGAAGCGCTTCTTGAGGGAGGTCTTAAGGGGAAATATAATCCTTCCTCCTAACCTTAATAACATATGACCATCCCTCCAACACAATATTAAAATACCTCAAGTCGAGAAGCCTTAGGCCCTAAACCAATTTAACTGTCCATTATGCCTGGAGTAAATTTATATACTGTTAGCCACACTGAATTGAACCTCCTACAGCATCTCACCTAATACAAACCCCCTCCCTTAACTATATAAATATATATATATATATATATATATATATATATATATATATATATATATATATATATATTTAATAACAACCAACTGCAATCAATGTTGTAAAGATGAAAACACAATGACCAATTCTAAATTCCCTCACTAATCTTTACCAAGGTATAAATCAAATTTCCAAAAATAATTTAAATAGTTACCAGTTAATTTACTTCCTTTTCATCAACTAATTGTGTTTATAAATTACTATTCAACAATAATATTCAGAATAAAAACTTAATAACTTAATTACTTACATACTTTTCCTGTCGGCACAGAACTTTGACATGATTAATAACACACAATAAATACACCGTTCTAACACATTTCCCTAAAAATATTAATAATTCACTATTGACAATTATTAGAAAATACCTTTATAACACTTAAATAATACACCCTAGTTTGAATTTGATTTGAATGGCCAAGATAAATTTTGATTAGGTTGCAACCTGTTTCCCGAGAGCGTTGCTCTATTCGCGGTAAAAATAATTTAGAATGCCCATGATTTTAAATTTGAGAAAAATTGCGTAATTACCAGGTTTTCGGACGTATCAAAGGATTCAGAACTAAACGATTGTTGAGGGTTTAATAATAACCACTCCAAAAGTCAATTACTGATTCCGTTAGTCACGCTACTACCGGTGTACGCAAAATTTAAAAGTTGAATTTAGTTGTAGTATAACGCACGACAAATGAAGAAATGGGGCGAGTTCGTTGTCCCGACTCCTACATATAACTTCGGACTGGTCTCTTTGACCAATGAGGTTCCTGCATCTGTCTCACGTGTCCTTGATTCTTATCAGTGCCGTTGGCCGGTGTAAGACAATGTTGCGAGTCGAACAAAATTAAATATTGTTTCGACTCGTAACACGTCTAGCAACTTCCGGTGATGAAGACTCTTAAGTTTCTATTATTTACTTTTCGAGTTTCATAATTTCTTAAGATTTCTTAACCCTTCTGTAAGTAGTTTCCTTTTCTCCAAAATTGTATAGGAGAAAGGAGAAACTCATTATTCAAATGAGTGGGACACAAGTTGGGCTGTGGTCACTGTGAGCAAAGTTACGTTTGGGTCCAAGTTGTCTACGTTACTTGCCCACTGAATTTAATTAATACACCCGTCGCAGCAAACCTGCATACTCAGCGAATTTCCAATGAATATATAACATAACACTTAACAGGATTCATAAGAAATGTATTCACAAACAAGCGATATTTAAAATATTAATTATTCTCCATAAGAATAACATTGGGGATGAGTACGCAGGTTTGCTGCAACAAGGCACGCAAAATAATGGGTTTTTATGCAAATATCAATAGAACTCATCTTAGTGAAGTCACATACAAAGTTTCATCCATATACATTCATAAATAAGCGATATATAACATTTTAAGTATTTTCCATAAGAATAACATGGGGACCAAGTACCTAGGTTTGCTGCTACAGGAACCATAGGCGAAAAATTTTTTTTGTGCAAACAACAATAAACCATAACCAGATCAAGCCATATACCAAATTTTGCCAGTTTATGTTCATAAATAAGCGAGATATACAATTTTTCTTTTTCTCCATAAGAATAACATTAGACAACGTACTGTGTTTAGCACTTTCAATATCTCGGTAACCAATTGACGTAGAGCAATGATCAAAATACCAGATTATTTGTTTTTTTAAGCTAAATTCAATGGTATAAATTAAAATTTGATTTAAATTAAAATTACATGTGAAAACCCCAAAAAACACATTTTTGGGGTACAAAACCCCCCAAAAACCCCCCTTCGGATAGTGCGATTCATCTGGTTTTCGAACTTGTTCAAATAAATGGTACTTTACACATTTGTACTAAATTTCATTAAGATCTGACCTTTTTTACGAGAGATCGTGCTTACGGACATATATATATAACATATATATATATATACACATATATATACATATATACAAATTTGAACGAATGATGTTTTTGGCATCTGGGGACCTCAAAATGAAAAGTTATCATGGTCTCGGGCTTAAGTCTTACCATGAGACCTACGGTAATAGCTTCTTCCCTATAGGGGAAATTCGCTAAAACGACGACAGAGTCTCGTGAATTTTCATTCTTCTTCAAAACTCTCTTCGTGATTTTTAAGGGCATCTGCTACCTCGGATGGAATTTGTTCTAGTTTTCGTAATCATAATAGATTAAGTTTGGATTATTATATTGAAGTATTATCTTGTGTGTTTCGTAAACATTATTTGAGATTATGGTTTTTTCTGGGTCTTTCAAAGGAGATTGTGCTGCATGGTTTTGAATACAATCAGATTCAATCTACCTGCCTATCAAATTTAATCTTTTATTTTTAACTCTGAAGTGTTTTATATTTGAAACTTGCTACCCTATTAACTACCAAATTATCAGCATTGAGAAATATTAATATAAAATAATTAATCAAAACTGCAAAGAATTTCTAGTTGTCATTGTGTTAAGACAACTTGCTGAATTACATTACACTTGATTTAGTTTAATATTAATTAATCTTGATTGGCTACTCATCGCCAGAAAATAACTTTTTTTCTGGTGATTAGTAGCCGATCAAGATTAATTAATAACACCATCACTACAGTCTCATACCGACAAGTTAGTTTAATATTTGCTTCATGAATTCCTTCGAACACTCAACCACTATTTGACCAGTGTTAATATGTAGTGGTTTAGTTTTGAAAGTGAACCTTAAACCTTCAAAGTAGATTAAATTAAATCAATTAAACATGTTTGTGTTCAGTTGGGAAACACAACACGAACATTAGCAGTGAGAACGAGTTCGGAGGTAACAGCTGTAGCCCAGCCAAGTAGTCGTCGCTTACTTGAACGGCCCATATCAAATCATAAAGTTAGGCTTTATTGTTGTTTGGAGATCGTTTGTAAAATACTTTACGACTTTTCAACACCTTTTGTAAAACGTCTACAGAGAGAAATAAGGGTTAAGCTAATAATTATTTTGTGACATTTAAATAAGCAACTGCATAAGATACTGTAATCAAGAATAATCAACTGCAGCATTTTAAGAAAAGTAACTCCAGTTTTTTACGCTAACGTGTAAAGAGAAGAATTTGTAAATATCATTTAGCTCTCCCACCTTTACATGTCGTCAGTGGGTACATTTAACAGTACTGTTTTTGAAACAGAGCTAAGCAAGTGTGTTTAAACAACTCATAGGCATTTTTCAGTGCACTACATTGTTTTGCAGGAATTAATCCGACGCTCGATATTATATGAAGAATCTCCATTCGGTGTCTGTCGTTGATAGACTGTCTAATATGATTGCAAAAATATATTATTTGTTTATATTTTATCTCTACAAGGTACCCTCTTGATCAAGAGCTGGTTGACGGAGCTGGTCGGCTCCGTCGTGCTGCAATATGTATAAGCCTGGAAGATCAATGGATGTGGGAGTCTCGCAAGAGATCTCAGCGAGGGCACGTGCTTCCGATCAATCAAGATCAAAATCAAAAGCTGATAACAAAAAGGGATACATTACCCCAGGGCATCACGGCTAGCTCTGGCTAGGTTTAACTTTGTACAAAATAATTCCTTCTAAATTAACTTGCCTCATGTTTGTTTTTCTTCTCGTTATTTAAATTTTGGGTCTGTTTAGCCAATAGTGAGATACTAAACACCTTTCTTCAAAACACTTAGTTTTATCTCTAAACACCTTTCCAGATTTAATCAACGATAACTCCATTGTTTAGTTGTAAGATTGACTTGTAATCTACATTTTTAATTCTATGTACAGGTAAAAAACCTGGTACATCAACTAGAGTTACTATTGGGATATTAAACGCATCACAAAAACGAACAAACCTTGCTGCCTTTCTTGATGCGTTAACATCCAAACAAAACACTTATCTTATGTTTACTGACATTTGTCGTTACATTTTCTTATCTTACGACACTAAAGGATTTTTTGTTCCACTAATGTCATAAACCTTGTTTAGAAAAAATCTACAACCTAATCTACAGTTTAATGTTTCAACTTATTAATAATATTTGAAGCAAACACCAATGGTCAATGAGGTTATTTAATAAGAATTAAAAAACTCTTATCAGTTAATAAATAGTTTCATATACTTTTTATCAAGATACAAACTTCTTTGGAGCTTCTTTGGTACTTTTTAAATAATAACCACTGTAAGGAAATAACACAAATATCACTGACCAATCAAAAGTTGGATTAATTGAAAATCAAATTCCCTGCAGAACAAGAGGTCAAAGGTGTCTCGTTGGCGGATTGCAGCTCTCAAGAGCAATCCAGTAATAACTGGACTGATGGAAATATATCTGCCACCGAGGTGTGGTGAATGCTTGAAAACAGGTAAACGCACTCTGTTGAAATGAATAATTTAACCACATAAATGTATTATTGGATTTTGATTCAAACACCTAATTAAGATTGAGCCTTGACGCCTAGACCAAATATTCAGTATTAGGCATCGACGCAATGAGATGTATCATAGCCGCCTTTAAAGAAGGCCGCGGCGTTCGAACTGGCAACGCCGCCATCTTACAGAGCAGAGGAGTTAGTGCCGGCTCATGGCCCATAGCCACCAGTCGAATGACGCGTCCTTTTAAATAATGTTAGCTGTATTATTTTGTTTTATTGGAGTGAACAAAAATAGAATTGGCGTCAGGGATTGTTGATAAAGTATACAATAGCCGATAAATAATATTAAACATACAAATTTGCCATAAACTAAAACAATAGGCCTATATGAATCATACTTCTGATAGGTTTTAAGGAGTATTGCTTTGAAAAGACCATGGTCAGAGTAACTTATCGTTTTAGATGTCCCTATGAATACATTTTAAAATAAATATCTTGAATAAAGGCCACTATCAAAATGCTTGAATAAAAATAAACAGTGACAAGTGCAATATGAGGCATACAATTATTTCTTTGAAAAATAAAAGTGCAAACAAAATGTTAATATACTTTGTGCAGAGTATTGTGTAATATTTTATATATTTTATTATATTATATATAATGTTAATATAGCCCGTGAGTTGTATTTATACTTGTTGCTATATTAGGTACGCTTTGTCTCTAAATATACGGTTGTATGTCCGTTGTTTTCAATCTTGTTTAGTACAGTGTTTTGAAGAATACTGTACTTAATTAGCACTTATAGTAAATGGTACCTAATAAGCTGTCTTATCTATTGATATTTATAAAACAAAACTAATGATAAAAGGTAATGTAATTAATACAATACAAAACATAACTTGCCTGTACTATGGATAAATAACTTGACTTTAAATTCAATAAGTGGGTGGGTTTGTTGCTACGGGGAATTTTTCAAAATTGATTAAAATTTTTAAATTCCTAGCACATTCTGGGATTAACGGTGCTAGGCATTATAATTTTACCATGCCTACGTGTAAAACCCAGCAAAACTGACTATAAACATGCTTAACTTTACTCTCAGTTGAAATATGAACCTTGTTGGGCTAACAACAGGGTAAGCCACTTGTTAGCAAAACGATAAACATCACTTAAACGGTATTTTCTAACTTGAAGAGTAAAAATAACGATTTTAGATGGCGGCGTCTCGTTTTCCCCATGCTACTATACGGGCGGCGAGGCACGCGGTAACTCCTCTTTCGGCGTTGCCAATTCTACTACGCCGCGGTTTTCGTTAAAGGCGGCTACGGATGTATTGACTGAGGTCAAGAAGACACAGGTTGAAACAGTCCACATTGGTGTTTTTCAACGTGTACGGTTAAAAAACGAACACGAATAAGATGCATTACCTAGTTCAACAAATAGTTAAAAAAAAGGCCAGTAACACAGACTAGTGAGAAAAACACCAATAACAGTTTGAAATTTCAAGGCAAGTAGTAATTAGCATTTCTATAACCAAGTGCTTAGTCGCTTTTCTGTTCATGTTTCTGCTCACTAAACGAAACAAAAAGTAGCCTATGTACAAGGTCAATTAGTACACGGTCAATTGCATGACGGTTTATCCCATAAAGAGCCAATTAGTGGTTGAATGTGATTTTCTACACGCAGGACTTTTGTTAAAGGAATCCCCTCGGCCACTGGGGGACATATTTTGTTGTTCTCAATTGATTCTTAGGTCCATAGGTACATAGGTGATAACCATTGAAATTTGACAAATCCTCTTCAGACATTTCAGATCAGTATATTTGCATTATAACTCGGAAATCTGATTCGCTTACAAATTTAAGGTCTTGACACTGAATCGAAAACGAGTCGTTCCATCTGCCAGTCGCAGCTCGACAAACGACACCATTCGTTACAGCGTCGTTAGTTTCAGTCATCGTCCATCCGTCGTATCAATCGAGGTTCGTTGTATTTTTTAAAACCCTTTAAAAAATATTATTTTTGAACATCAAAATCATAAATTAAAATTCCAAAATATTTAACAATATTGTCTTACAAACGTTCATCAATCGATTTCGTTTCTCTTTTTGTGAAAGATTTTAAATACAAAAGAAGTAAAACTAATTGGAAAAAACTCAAGAAACTTTTGTTCACTATAAAATAATAAAAATTTATAACAATAAAGTTTTATTGTTTAATATTTTAAGCTCCACTGCAACCACTATCAAATATAAACCAAAACAAGCGTTTAAAAATTAAAACTAAACATTTATGAAGTTCTGGTTGTATAAAAATAACAAATATTTAGATTATCTAAATAGCATTTGGCTGTTAAAACTATGTTTTATTTAACGATAGTTGCTTTAAACTATCACAATAAGCTGATGTAGATAATGTTATGTCTTATTTTATAATAATTGCCCGTCTCTAAAAAATTAAATAACCAATTCAACTTGATTTTAAGTATCATCGAGTAATTAATTATTTTAAAACGTATACTATCCGAAAAATAAATTACACAAACAAAAACTTTTCTCCTTAGTTATAAAATTACGCAGTATGTTAAAACTTTGGCCCACACGGAACATTAAGTTCCACAAACACAATTATCATGACAGTTATATCGCACTGTTGTAATGTGAAGTGTAATCCATTATTCAGCTGTGAATAATTGCTTTCTTTTGATGGCTGCACGTGTTACTTTGAAAGTGCATTAATTTTACACATGGTCTGTGTATTGATTGAGTGTGCTTGTTATGATATATTTCCCTTTACCGGAATATAAAGCGTAAAAGATGTAAATATTTAAAAAAAATCAAAATATAATCGTTGTATTTTTTTGTAATAAACTTTACTAAGGTAATAAACCTTATTTAATTGCAGGAATGATCAATATTTTTGTATACATTATAAAACAATTAAGTTTTTGTAATGTTTATCAATTTTCTTTTTGCAATTAATCATAGTCATTAGAATATCTAAAAAATATTTCATTTGACGAACCATTAGCATTAACGATCATAAGATACTCAAGTAATACCACGTATGCAATGTTTATGAACTCCTCTTCCCTAAATTTACTTTCCAATTTTATTTGCATTGGTAAATTTTAACTACTTCAATAATATATAGTTTGATTAAATTTAGTGAAGAAAACACTTCCAACAAAATATTATTGATATTTGTTTAACTATTAATCTATTTTTAGCTTGCTACAAAATTAATGATTCCAACATTTGAGATAGTAGCGAAAAACATCTTGTATGCTAGTTAAAAGCAGACTTTAGTTTCTGAATATTTTCTTATATTGAATCTATCTTGATTCAGAAAAAATTAATATTGTTAACGTAAGCTTTACTAAATAACGTCAGAAACAAAAACGCTTAGGCCTTATCCAAGTAAGGTTTCCTTTCCACTGAGGTGAAAGAGGTTACATGAAGCGAAAGAATCTAAAAACTTACCTCAGGTGGTTGAAGGAGAGAATTTATATTTTCAGTGATAATCAACACTTACTTTTACTAGATGTTATTAAAGACGTATCCATTATAAAATCCGTTAAAGTTGGTTAGTTGGATCATTAAAACCAAACCGCATGGATTCTTATTACAATTTTTGTGGAATTGCTTATTTTTCAAATGAAAATGTTGCAAGACAACACACAATTCTACAATAAATTCATAAGAAAATTCATATCACAACCTGCCACATCGGCGATCTGGGCAGAACATATTCCGTCTCTGGAAAAATGTCAATACTAGCATTGTTGAGCGTTTGTTTGCTCCAATTATTTATGACATCATTTTGTTGATATCTACCGTATTTCATCCACGTTCCCTATACAGTATTACGTATACTAAAATATGGTTGTCAGTATTGTTGACGAAAACACACGATTCAAACATGTATTATTTAGTAATTGGAAGGCTTTCCAAGGACACAAAAGGACTCACAGATTACAATTTAGGCGTTATAGTACTAGTTAGAGATATAACGAAGGGGTTAAAAGACTATTAATTGAAAAACTAAAGCTAGATTAAGCAAGAGGATAGATTTTTAATATTTTAGTAGTTTTAATATTTTATGTTAAAGTTGGTGGCTCGGAAATATTATCTTTAACTGTGTAACTCTGAGAATATAAATTTTCAAATGCAAAGCCGAAAGTATTGGAACCAAATTCATACGCAAATAATTAAATAGTCTTAGTACTTTCATTACATTTAAATAATTATTTTTATTAATATTACTTATATTATCAAAACGTTACATTCATTTACTAACCTAATAAATTTTAGTTCAGTAGGTCAAGGGTTAAATTTCTGGGGTGTTCACGTCCCACCAGATTTGTACCAATTTGTTGTTATTATTGTGTATCTACCTTTTGGCGTATACACAGAGCGTGTTCCCTGATAAAATTTAAAGTATTCGATATCAACGTATTGCAAAAATATCTAATAGACTCTGCAATAATAGCTGACTGACGACACTACCTTGAACGGCATATTTCCGTGGCCATTGTCTTATCCCAGTTTCTAAACAAGGGACTGGACCCTATACAATCGAACGTTCACCAACGAATGAAACAATCGCTACAGAACTGCAATTCAAAGAACTGATTGTGATGTAATCAAGCTTGGCCGAGATTGATCTGGTACTTTGAGCAGTGAAGATTAAATAAGATCAAAGATCGCCACGTAATCGGCGAGTGATCTCGAATGCTTTTGTACTACTGTATTGTTCTACGGATGACCATACCAACTGTTTTGACTTTTTCATGTTTGATGTAATAGTTCAACAATATTAGACAAAATTATTATTGTTAGAAAAAATTGTTTAAGTTACAGTACCAAACTATTGTTTTTATCTTGCTTATCTATTTGATAAACAAAATTATTTCAAAGGCATAAATGAACCTGAATACATAAAGTTGGGACTCAAGGGTTACAGCCTTTTTCATTTGTATCAGCTATATGAAATTTTACTCATTTCATTTTAATTTCATCTGTAACAACTGTAATATCGACTTTGTTTGGCGGATTATCTTAATCTGTCCATAATTCCTCCTTCATAATTGAAACGGACTATGCAAAATTAAGAATAATCATTTGTGGTTGAAGTTATATGAGGAGACCTAACTGACTTATTCAAGGTATCAGTTAATTTGGATGCAGAGTTATCATAGATAACTATTGCATATAGGAATTGACTTATTACTATGTTTGGTTTTTAAACTAAGTATAACGTGACGTAACACACAGGGTGAGTTATGAAGTTTTAAGTCCCTTACCCCTTTAGAATAATGCAATTCTTATACTCGTATTGAATCTAAAAACTATTTTCAAGGTACAGTACTCACTGACTATACCTAAGATCCGACACGATGGTTCTTAACGTGTCCAGTGTGGGGTGCAGTTTCAAAAGCAGCCACCAACTAATCGGATATGATATATCGATCTTAAACATTTGATATATCGAATCGCATTTTAAATCGATATTTAACCTAAATAACTCAAACACCCAAACATTCGAATCATCTTGGCGTGTGTTGTAATGGAATCTAAAAACTGGGATTAAGAACGATGATGACAGTTACAAATATATTTTAATAAAACATTTAACAAGTAACAAACAAACGAAAATTTAAATTTAAAAATACAACAAATAATAAAGAAACGTATAACCAAACTAAAACTTACGGTAGTTATCTTTGCTAGGATTTCGTTCATTCAATTCATTAAAGCAGCACATAAAGTTTACCCTGGCAAAGATAACTTAAGTTTTAGCTTAATTGTACATTTCTTTATTTTTTTTAATTGTATTTTTGTTTGTTTGTTATTTGTTAAATGTTTCATTAAAATATATTTGTAACTGACATCACATATTATTATTTACTGTTAAAATGTGATTCAAAATATTGAGTGTTCCGATTCGATATATCGAATGTTTAAGATCGATATATCGCATCCGATTAGTTGGTGGCCGCTTATGAACTGTACCCCGAGTGGGTGGTATAGCGTAATAGTCCTGTGTAATGTCTTTATTACGACGTTTAATTCGGCCTGTGCCATTTAACGTATAACATCCTGTAATGGGCGACCCTAAAGACAATATATATGGAGTTTCACCCTCCTATCTCAATCTACCATCTGAAATTATACGTGTAACATTTTGATAATGATTTAAATCGTATAGTGGGGCTGTTTATGGTCCCTGAAACATGTGCAATAGAAATGGCTTTGGGCGAGGGCATGGAAGCAATGGGACTGCCGCAATTGAGACGGATCTTTATTGTTACACGAAAAACACATTTTACGGAAAAACATCACTTTATTGCCATAAAATCTAACGTGCTGTCTAATTAGTTGGTCTGAAGATGACAGCACTGACTGTATAAACAACTGAAGAGTTCTTAAAATGTTAGTTCTGTAGCAATTAAGTTGTTTTTACTGAAAATGTGTTTTTACACTGAGTGAGTATTAACAATACATGAAATTATCACAGAGAATCTTTATTAAATCACAGGGAAATATTTTCTTTTACCATGTAAAAACATTTTAAAAGTGTTGTAAATAAAGTGTAAAAGTGTATTCTTACCATATGAGTAAAGTCTAACTCATTATTTAAGTTGAAGTGGTATACAATTGTTTTCCCAAGGAATAACTGTATCTTTTGTTTGTCAGCGGGATAATTCAGGTAATATCTTTCAGTCAGTCTGTCTGCGCCTGGCGTCTCATAGTTTCATGTTCCCAACTTTGAAATTTGCTTCATCCGAAACTCGTTATCCTGAATCTTGGAACCCAACAGTCTCCAACTGTGAAACTGTAATTCGAATTAATTTTAATTTCAAAGCTTTTAGGCTTTATAGATTTAAGAATATTTGAGTATTTATAACCTTTAGACTTCTAAAATTCCTTTGCGGTAGAAAGAATAATGTTATTGTAATATCGCATGATATTTTAGGTAACAGTATTGACTTTAAATATTTTTAAAAGCTCACTTGATTTCGGTGTTTTAGAGAAATTACAGTCTAAAATCAATTGTCGGTATATATTGACGTAAGAAATTGATGCATTGTGTTCAAACTGATTCAAAACATAACCTACGTTAGTATAATTAATATTGAAAGTATTTCAAGTTGGTATCCAGCACAATGTTTCGCAGCGCCAGCGAGGTAGAAGCACAAACGTGTCAGATTAGACCAGCTTTGTTGGGCAGTGTTTGTGTCAATCTCCGACAGATGACAATATTTTCACAGGACACATCAGTTGATTGATGTTTAAAAATGTTTGCTAAAACATATAACCGAACCTTTTTTAATCAATTTATTAACCAGTTGCAGAGATTGTTTTTCTTACGTAGTTACAGTAAACGTGGCATTATAGTATAAAACAAAAATACAAATAATAACTTGAATCTTGAAGTTTTGGCCTTTAAAATATAATTTAATTTGTGTCGATTTGCTTCTTATCAACCATCGATCTGATATTATCAGTTAACAAATACATGCTTTAATTTATGAATTATTTGTAAATCTTAACATTGCTGAGTCTGTAAAATTCCTTTTGAAATTTTTTTGTAGCTTTTTAATCTAAAATTTCACCTACGGTATTTTTTATTTATTTTCCAAATAATTTAATAATACGTAAGGTCCAACTATTTCATGGCCATATTTGGAAAATATTAGTCTCTTGAAAATAACGTTTGGTTATAGAGGTGACCATTGATCTAAAACTAAAATAAGAACTAGTGCAAAAACAATTCCATAAATTACAACCGGCAAAACAAAAAATACCAAAAACATGTATTTCTAATTTCAACTAAAGTTTGTATAGTACTGCATCGTTAATTTATTTGTGTCTATTAATTTATTTTGTCAACTTCTCCTTCAAGAACTGAGTTACATGATGCTAATAAAATTTATAAGTAATAAATAAAATATAATAAAGTATATCGTGGGAAAGCAGTATTACGTAACTCAAGTGACGATGGAGGATTTGCTGCAAACGTTAAGTTGCTTTTGGCAAGGTGGTTTGAAATCACGAAAACTGCATTCCGATTTATGTTTATGGCCCAAGATAAAGAAACCCCTTGTCACAATATTTTTAGCCTACACATCAGTTACACTAGTAAACAATAAAAAAAACTAAAACCGTTGTTACAAAAAGCTTTCATGGTATTTTCAGTGTAGTTTTTCAATTGATTTCAATATTTTATTTTGTTCTATTTAATTGCCCTGCGAAAGTGCTAGGAAAGCGCTGAGTCGGGGGGATGCTGAAGCAGCTATTGTAGCTCGAGAGTCCTCAGCAATTATTGCAGGGCGGCGCTAGGCGGCCTCGTCTACTGCTGCTCGAAAGGGTGTTTTAAAAGGCTTTTCAGCGCAAGCTTTACAAGTTGTATCTATTGTCTAGTTGTTTGTTGTAAAGCAATTAGCAAAGAGTATACAAGGAGGCTTATAGCGAATGGCTCTCAATAAGCGTAAACAGTTCTAGAAATAATTGCATGTTTTAACTGTAACTGAAGCTTACATTTAAAGTAAATACTTATGTAAAGCATGCTTTGCATAAAGATGTCATTCAGTTTTAATCAAAACATATTTTTATTGCAATACAAATTTAAAATAAACAATTGTTTTCGTCCTACTTTGTTGTGTTTAAATAGTAAAGAAGAAATACTTTATTCAATGACAAAAATTTATTTCGATATTTTAAAATTAATTTTTATCAGATGGAACTTTGGAGATGAGTATTTTATTTTTCCAAAGATTTGATTATGGTACTTAAAGTCAACATTGTGGATGAATTTATTAGGCATCACTTTTATCTTAAACGATTTATTATTCGATGCAAATATTGGAACAGAATAGATATTTTTGAACTTTTAGTCTACAATGACTCTCTTAAAAACAATTCAACACCTTTTTCACTTGTGTGTGAAATATGCAACTTGTTTAACTCCCTCTGGACATGCTGTTCTCTGAATAATGCATGCCAGTGCAGCGTGATATATGCAATAGCCTGCATCTAGGTGTGTACCTCTCTAGCTAGAATGTGAAATGTTCACATGCACAGCAGATATTTCCTGTTGGCGTTTCTATCCACTGCAACATGCATATGATACTATAATATATTTTAATCTCAACTACTAGAAATTTAGATAATCTTAAGGTCAACAAATGTTGGGAAGTAATAATGGCGTGGGATATTGTGCTAGAAAATATTATTTTAACACGCTAAGTTGTAACAATTAGCATGTGACGTGTTTATTTCCGCTCTGAGCTAATAGTTAAAATACGTGAATTGTTGCTGAATGTATCTTTTCTGTAATTTTTTCTTCACCTTTTATTACGTTCTCATTGTTGTTGTTGCTGATTCTTGTTGTGATATTAATTTATTAATGGGATATGTAAGTGCCTTAGTATACTCGATCTAAATAGCTATTCCGTATTATTGTCTCCAATAGGAAACTAGCGACACAAATTAACCGTATATGACTCATTCTTATCGCCCTCAAAAGAGTTTTAAATTATTTAAAATATTCTTTTGATCAGTCGACTGTTGCCAGCTATTTTTTTCCTGAGGAAAGTACATTTCCAACAGCTACGGATTAAATTAATTCTCATGCTGTCTTTAAGAATCTCGTAACTCTTTTCTCATACAGGAACACCGACGGCCGAACAATAGTCCCAGCACCTCATCTCTAGAGGCAAGCTTAAACTCTTATTCCTTGAAAGCTTTCTCGACTTTTGCCAGTTATATTGTGCTGCTCACTTCGACGAGGTTGATATAGTTACAGTGTCGTTGTTCATGGACTTATAAACTAAATTATAACAGTTAACATATTATAACATTTCAATATATTGCATTATTATAACAGTTATTACCGTACCGGACACTATACCTGTACTGACGTAACTTGTATCTACACTCATCAATTTCATCCTAAATTTCGCAAACTCCTCAATTTACATCTGGCAAACTTCAGATTATGAAGCACACCATACCACTGTGCTCCTCAGTATCTTACACTAAACATTTATGAAAGGCACAGTGTCAATAATCGTCTCTCACGGTGTGTCAATATATTGCATTATTATAACAGTTATTACCGTACCGGACACTATACCTGTACTGACGTAACTTGTATCTACACTCATCAATTTCATCCTACATTTCGCAAACTCCTCAATTTACATCTGGCAAACTTCAGATTATGAAGCACACCATACCACTGTGCTCCTCAGTATCTTACACTAAACATTTATGAAAGGCACAGTGTCAATAATCGTCTCTCACGGTGTGTCAATATATTGCATTATTATAACAGTTATTACCGTACCGGACACTATACCTGTACTGACGTAACTTGTATCTACACTCATCAATTTCATCCTACATTTCGCAAACTCCTCAATTTACATCTGGCAAACTTCAGATTATGAAGCACACCATACCACTGTGCTCCTCATTATCTTACACTAAACATTTATGAAAGGCACAGTGTCAATAATCGTCTCTCACGGTGTGTCAGTTCGAATGTCATGGTCTTCTTACTAGAGACGCGTTCTTTACGACCTATTGGTTTATTTTTTGATATATTTTGGTATTTCTTCCCAGAAATGATTTCAGATGTTTACAACATAGTTTTACATTTTGGGTTCTTCCCATTGGCCGAGCTTTAATGAGCACATTATGGCGAAAATTGTATTCCATCAGTAACCGAGAGATCATTACAGTTATACAGTTATCATTACATGGTATACACAACCATGAATATTGAAAAATAATACAACTATTTTATTCCCGAATGTTTAACTCTATTCAGTCTACGTAGAATTGCTCTTAGGAAGGTTAATGTTACGTATTAAATTCTAGATTAATTTACATAAATTATTATTACATTGCACCTCAAATTTGTGTGAACTAATAAACACATGCTAGCATGAAACTGATGCATGTCATAATTCAACTAAGCTGTATTTGCATTAACCTACTTACAGAAATGAAAAATGTTTCTTGCCTTGCCAAGAAAGGAACAGCCAGTCACCCTGAGATATTCCCAAAGGATCTTAGGGTAATCGCTCTGAGCTGAATAATGCAGAACAATGCTTGTCAGTCCTCAGCGAAATAAATGGTTGGTGTGAACCTTTTTTGCATTTTTTGTAGTTTCAACATTAAAGTGATTAGTTTTTTCTTTTGATAATTAGATACTATATCATGTTAAATTATTTCTTCAGTTTTTATTTATTTTCCCTCAGGTATATTATTCCTATAATTCAACAAAAGTTCCAATCACACTTTTGTACACCATTAAGAAACTAACACAACACTAATAACTTGTTGTGCAATTGTGTGTCTTGTGCAAACAACAATTACATAACGACTCTTTTTTAGTCACCTATTAAAAAAAGTGATGAGAATATTTTATTAAAAAGATACATTGGCTTCAGATAAAGATTCTACAGCAGGGACAGGACAAGGAGAAAGTAATGGTTGGGTAGGCCTCGTTTGTTAGACTGTGGTTGGCGGGCGGGACAACCTAGTTTGTCTCCGAACTCAGAACAAATTCACAGCACTGACTTCTAATCAAAAGTGCCACGTTTCCACAGTATAATAAACTGAACTTGAGGTTTATCGATTCATAACATTTATGTAACAGGTCTGTTAATCCCATTTTCACTGGGAAGATTTAAACATAAGTTTATCCTATCCAACCTTCAAACTAAATTAGAGTCATCGTCTGTAACCGATAAAGATTTTCAATTTAAAGGCCAAAAGGTCGAGGTCCTAAGAGTTTTCAAATATTTTAAGAATTTGTATATAGCCTACCTAAGAACTATAATGAACATATTTATATTTATTTTAAAGCTGTTTGACACCATAACGCCTTCAAAGTTGGTACCACAGTTTGCCCATAAACCGTTTAAAATTCAATGCCAGTTTAAGGTTAAAATTGATTTCCGTCTAATTGTGCAGTAACACATAACTATATCATATCATGGTATTCATTATCTCAGATACCTCTGAGGATGATGGATGTGGCCGTTGTGCATAATTGAGGTTCAAGGTATGCACACGATAAATAAGGGAATTTGACAGTTCATGATATGATGCGGATGAGACTCCCCCCACCACCACTCAACATGAACCAGCCAGTCAGTTCAAACTAGTGTTTCGTCTCGATTTATCGCAAATATCGATATTTAGAGGTCGATATTCGATATTTTCTATATATTTAAAATTAATTTTAATAAAATAAAATCACATTTTATGTTTGACGTTTGCAGTTTATAAGAGTGAGTATGGTGTTATATCTTTTTACAAATTCATAAATGAACTTCACATTTTTAGATTCATAGGAAAAATAATAATTTGTGTCGATATTTTACTCAGTATTGATATTTTGGCTTTGATATTATCGTGATATCGATGGTCGCGGGCTGATATAGATATCGATGTTTTCAATCGGTATCCGAACTCTAGTTCCACTTGATTTCTCCAGACAGCAGTACTGCAGAAGCATGTCCTAATGATTTACCTCTGACCTTTTGTCCCCCTCCCAAGCCTTCCCCACATCCATTTCATCCTGTGGACTAACTTCATCCGACGTGAGGCAATAAGCTAATCACTGTTGTGTGTTGTTTTAAAAAGAAACAAAACTGAGCTACTTTATTATATATCTTTCCAACAGAGTGTTGTTTAAGTACGTTTATAAATGTAAACATCTTAACTTAGCGTGTACGTTTCAATTTAATAATTGGGAAAACATAATTTAAAAGTAGGTTCAATTTATGTTTCAATAACTTATTTAAATTTAGATAATGGGTGGATCAACTAATGCAGAATCGATTGATATAACCTGTGAAAGATTTATAAAGGGGCAGATGGCTTTAAGTATAAATAGGATGAAATTCCCAGAAATTGAAAGGTTGTCAATAAGCTATCATCTCGTCAAACTTTGAAAAATAGCACAGCATCCACATCTCCCAACCCGTCCAAAAGGTGTTCCATCATTGCGTGTTGCTTATGAAAGTGATTATATGTTACAACAAGTTCATGGTATTGAAAATACTATAATATATTTTTAATACTTCATGTTAGATATTTTTAAACGGCAAAATAATAGTTATCATTCACATAACGCATCCGAAAGAATTGTTTACAAATACACTGTAAAAACCTGTTCAAAGTAATAATGTTGTACAATAGCGGGCTGTGAAAATTGATACAAATTATATAATAACACTAACATTGACCGAGCGTCATTACCGATTGAAGGTTGCAATGTAGTAGCAATGCTTTTTTAACAGGTAGCCTACTGGTCAAATGTCTGTATAGAGCTAAGTTGAATATGGCTCATCATTTTTAGAAGGAGCAAAATATTAAAAATTATCAATGATTAACAATAGAAATGTGTTATACTTCCAAGCGAAAAGGTCATTGCCCCCCAATTTGATACGTCGTGTCGTCTGAAACGGGTTGTGAGATTGGAAAAACTCACCGCAATTTCAAGGTTTCATACATTGTATTTACTTCAAACTGAACCAGTTCTTTCATTTCCCCAATGGGCTCTCTATATGCCGTTATTTATGGAAAGGTGGAAATGTGACACCTCTTTCAAAGGTGTAATTCAAAAGAGATTTTACAACTAGGTGCATTTTAATAACGCTTAAATATTAATATACGAGAGAGAAAATGTACTTAGCATAAACTGAGAATAGAGAACATTATCAACACTACACACAGAGCCTGCATATTTCATAATTGTGATGCAATATATCTTAATATGCTCTTAAAGCTAGTCATAAAATAATATTGTAAGTATATATGGCTGTGAGAAGTTCATCTTTAAAACTAAACGAAAACAAAAGTTATTTGACTGACTAAAGTAATTATAACTTCAAATTGTTAAAACACTAGCGGCTTGACGCAATCTTGCCCGCACAAACTAAAACATAGGCTTATTAACACACGATGTTTACTCTATATCTTTATGTTCACAAACCATCCTCACTCTATTGCTTCTATTCCATGGATCAAAATTTTTGCAGCTGATGGTTTACAATGTATGATATAAAGTTCTTTGGAAACAAACTTAAAGTGATTGAATCTCTTTGAAGACATTTTCAAAATTAAAATCAATATACTGTAAAAAGTTAAAACTTAAAATGTAAATAATTATGACTTCAACATTCCCTTCTACTTACAACTGCCTTAAAAACAATCAGGAACATCCGATGAGTGGTTGACTCAGAATCTTTGGATAAAACCCTCCAGTTTCTTTTAATGTATAGGACTTGCTTTAATAAAGTAATTAATGAGAAACAATTAAACTAATTTTAGTGATTATCTGATTAATTATTATTTAACTGATTAATGATTAATCAGTTAATTGATCCGTTAGTTAATAATTAAAGAACTGATTAACTAATGATTAACGTTAAAATTAGCCTTTTCGGAATATTGTACAAAGCTTGCCCCAACAGTCCTCTAAGCTTAAAATCGTTCAGTATTATCATTTAGTTCGGCCAGTGCCAATTATGGCGATAAAGACGATACTGGGGCATTCATAATATTCAATTATCAGTCCCAACGTTTACGAGAGGCAATGGCCGTTAAATGGATGTATTTTCAAATACCCATTTGGATATCGACAATTGGATATCCTAGGGCTGCAGCATGTCTTGTCAACGTGCCAGGCTATAAATTTTACTCAATAAGATATTGGATCCCTTGTTATGTGTGCCTGTGCTTTTGGTAACACCATGTACGTAGATTATTATAAGTTTAATGTTATTTTACAAAAGTTACTTAGTACGTATTAGAAGGCAATCCATTCCACTTCACCCTCCCCTGAGGTGAATAAATACAAATCACATTTGTATGTTTATAAGAAATTGTTGCGAAAATTTGCCGTCACTGAGTGAGAAAAACAAGTTGCACGACATTTCGGGATCTGGAATCTGATCCCGTTTTCAGGTGAGAAGAATTCCTAGAACATTACAAAACTATAGTGGTACGATCCAGGTAAAGCTAGAACGAGCTTTTGTGTTTTGGTTTGGTTCTCATTTTATTTTATTTTTATTGGTTTTAGACATTTCTCTGTTTTAGCTCTTTTATTTTTTTCCAGCATTGCCTGGATGGTACTACTAATTTTGTTATCCTCACCTGAAGACGGGATGAGATATCACATCCTGAAACGTCATTTTTTCATTGACCGTCAATGTCCGCTATTATTTCTTAAATATTATAAACTTACCATCACCAACAATGAATTGTAAACACGTTTTGAATTTCCTCATCAGAACTCTATCTGTACTGGTTTTTATGTTTGTTTAATCAAATTATTTTGATCTTTTATCATTAATTAGTTACACAGAAGAGAAATAAAAGTTATAAAAATGCAGAGTCAGTTTCTACTGAAGGAGCTATTGTGCCTGGAGAGCCCTCAAACTTCTATTATAGGGCGCCGCTAGGCTGACTCGTATACCACCATTCTAAAGGGCTTTTCAAACTGTCTAAATTTGAAACTTAGATCATAGTCCTTGATTTATTTTTAAGGTTTGCCATAAAACAGCGATAAAGAACGCTAAATTTTTAAATTCTATTACTATTGACTCACTGTTTACTGTAAATGATCAGCAGTCTGAAATAACAAAAGAATTTCAAACATTAAAATTATATTTTTTACCATTTTTTTAATACAATATCCATAGTCTTTCACTTTCCTTTGAATAGCTGTGAATACAATTTTCCTCCCAACGTCAAAACAACCTTAGATAAATGTATTTAGAGCCCATTAATTCACATTTGGGTCCTTCAAAAGAGTTAGGAGCTCGTAAAAATCAATCCTGTTTAACATTAAAAAACATTTTTACCTGATTTTTGTTTTCCAATTCATTTTTAAATGTACATGATAATTGACTTGACAAAAAGCTAGGACATTTCAAGCTCCTTTTACAAGAAATAAATTAAAAATACAAACATATATTTAAACGTGTTTAGTTAGTTGAAATTCACGCTTAAAATAAAACATGTTTAATACGTTTATTCACTTAAAGATGAAGAGTTTATAAGCGTTTCCTTATTCATGAGTAAGAGATAAGATACAACTCTTGTAGCTTAACTCCCTTCAGACTGTGTGAAGTTCGCCGTTTCGGAATAATGCATGCCAGTGCAGCGTAGATGTATGTACAAGGTGTGTGTAGCCTCTCTAGCCATGCATGCCAGTCCAGCGTAGATGTATGTACAAGGTGTGTGTAGCCTCTCTAGCCATGCATGCCAGTGCAGCGTAGATGTATGTACAAGGTGTGTGTAGCCTCTCTAGCCATGCATGCCAGTGCAGCGTAGATGTATGTACAAGGTGTGTGTAGCCTCTCTAGCCATGCATGCCAGTGCAGCGTAGATGTATGTACAAGGTGTGTGTAGCCTCTCTAGCCATGCATGCCAGTGCAGCGTAGATGTATGTACAAGGTGTGTGTAGCCTCTCTAGCCGTGCATGCCAGTGCAGCGTAGATGTATGTACAAGGTGTGTGTAGCCTCTCTAGCCATGCATGCCAGTGCAGCGTAGATGTATGTACAAGGTGTGTGTAGCCTCTCTAGCCATGCATGCCAGTGCAGCTTAGATGTATGTACAAGGTGTGTGTAGCCTCTCTAGCCATGCATGCCAGTGCAGCATAGATGTATGTACAAGGTGTGTGTAGCCTCTCTAGCCATGCATGCCAGTGCAGCGTAGATGTATGTACAATGTGTGTGTAGCCTCTCTAGCCATGCATGCCAGTGCAGCGTAGATGTATGTACAAGGTGTGTGTAGCCTCTCTAGCCATGCATGCCAGTGCAGCGTAGATGTATGTACAAGGTGTGTGTAGCCTCTCTAGCCATGCATGCCAGTGCAGCGTAGATGTATGTACAAGGTGTGTGTAGCCTCTCTAGCCATGCATGCCAGTGCAGCGTAGATGTATGTACAAGGTGTGTGTAGCCTCTCTAGCCATGCATGCCAGTGCAGCGTAGATGTATGTACAAGGTGTGTGTAGCCTCTCTAGCCATCCTACAACAATACAACATTTGTTTTGTTATCTTCCCAACTCAATGTATTAATCATATTCCATTTTTAACAAAAATTTAATTTGATAAATATTATTATAAAGTTTATTATTGCACGCAATATAATAGATAATAATGTTATCTAATAATTATTATTATTATTAATAAGATAACTCTGTTTATATTTCTCGTTATAAGTTTAGTCAGGAAAAATACTTGCTTTTAGTTTAACTAGTCGAAAAATAATATTGTTTTTAGCGAATTTCCCCTATAGGGAAGAAGCTATTACCGTAGGTCTCATGGTAAGACTTAAGCCCGAGACCATGATAACTTTTTGTTTTGAGGTCCCCAGATGCCAAAAACACCATTCATTCAAAAATATATATATTTCAAATATATTTATATATTTATATAATATATATATATATATATTATAGAAAATATTATATATTTATATATATTTATTGAATATTAGCGAATTTCCCCTATAGGGAAGAAGCTATTACCGTAGGTCTCATGGTAAGACTTAAGCCCTAAAACTTTTCATTTTGAGGTCCCCAGATGCCAAAAACACCATTCGTTTAAATTTTTATATATGTATATATATATATATATATGTGTGTGTCCGTAAGCACGATAACTCTCGTAAAAAAGGTCCGATCTTAATGAAATTTGGTGCAAATGTGTAAAGTACCATTTATTTGAAGGAGTTCGAAAACCAGATGAATCGCACCATCCGAAGGGTGGTTTGTACCCAACTTTTTGGGGGGTTTTGTACCCAAAAAATGTGTTTTTTGGGGTTTTCACATGTAATTTTAATTTTAATCAAATTTTAATTTATACCATTGAATTCAGCTTAAAAAAACAAACAATTTAGTATTTTGATCATTGCTCTACGTCAATTGGTTACCGAGATATTGAAAGTGCTAAACACAGTACGTTGTCTAATGTTATTCTTATCTTTTTTTAGGAGAGTTATCGTGCTTACGGACACACACACATATATATATATATATATATATATACATATATAAAAATTTGAACGAATGGTGTTTTTGGCATCTGGGAACCTAAAAATGAAAAGTTATCATGGTCTCGGGCTTAAGTCTTACCATGAGACCTACGGTAATAGCTTCTTCCCTATAGGGGAAATTCGCTAAAATGTTATATATCGCTTATTTATGAATGTATATGGATGAAACTTGGTATGTGACTTCACTAAGATGAGTTCTATTGATATTTGCATAAAAACCCATTATTTTGTGTTCCTTGCTGCAGCAAACCTGCGTACTCATCCCCAATGTTATTCTTATGGAGAATAATTAATATTTTAAATATCGCTTGTTTGTGAATACATTTCTTATGAATCCTGTTCAGTGTTTTAATGTGTTATGTTATATATTAATTGGAAATTCGCTGAGTATGCAGGTTTGCTGTGACAGGGGTATATATATATATATATTCAAATATATATATATATATATGTCCGTAAGCACGATAACTCTCGTAAAAAAGGTCCGATCTCAATGAAATTTGGTACAAATATGTAAAGTACCATTTATTTGAACGAGTTCGACAACCAGACAAATCGCACCATCCTAAGGGGGGGTTTTAGGGGGTTTTGTACCCCAAAAATGGGTTTTTTGGGGTTTTCACATGTATTTGTTATTTAACTCAAATTGTAATTTATACCATTGAATTCAGCTTAAAATCAAACATTTTTGTATTTTGATTATTGCTCTACGTCAATTGGTTACTGAGATATTGAAATTGCTAAACACAGTACGTTGTCTAATAATATTCTTATGCAGAAAAAGAAAAATTGTATATCTCGCTTATTTATGAACATAAACTGACGAAATTTGGTATATGGCTTCATCTCGTTGTGGTTTATTGTTGTTTGCACAAAAAACAATTTTTTCGCCTATGGTTTCCGTATCAGCAAACCTAGATACTCGGTCCCCATGTTATTCTTATGGAAAATAATTAAAATGTTATATATCGCTTATTTATGAATGTATATGGATGAAACTTGGTATGTGACTTCACTTAGCTGAGTTCTATTGATATTTGCATAAAAAACATATTCTGTGTTCCTTGTTGCAGCAAACCTGCATACTCATCCCCAATGTTATTCTTATAGAGAATAATTAATATTTTAAATATCGCTTGTTTTTGAATATATTTCTTATGAATCTTATTAAGTGGCTTCATGTGTTATAATTCATTGGAAATTCGCTGAGTATGCAGGTTTGCTGCGACGGGGGTATTAATTAAATACTACACAATTATTTGTTGCTAAGTGGTTACAACCAAAGTTGACTTTAAAAAATGTAATAAGAGTGTCCTTACTTTCGTACTGTGTAACACATACTACAATGGAACTCCACCGTGTAAATTGAACTGTATAAACTATTCCAATAAACTATTCCAGTAACCTTACAAAATCATTAATATTTGTAATTAACTATTTAATAAAAACATGTTCATCTTACAGCCTTTAACCGGAAACCCCTTCATCTCAAGACCCTGAGAGGTTTTGGTTTCAGAGACAATCTGTCCCTTATCGTTAAACTCTCTTTCAACTTCAATCGAGTTTTATTTCTGTCGTACTTAAACAAAAAGAAATGCTATTGTGTGAATCTTTTATTAAACTATATTTGTATAAGTATTAAAAACATTTTATAATTTTAAAATGTTGTATATAGGTACTTAATTAGTGATTTTATTTTTAGACGTTAAATAAAAGTAACTTATTTTATATTTTAAACTAGAACTTAAGTAAAACAAATTAGTTTGTTAGTGTTTAAATGTTTGTTCGTACAATAAAAACTGAATTAAAAATTGTTTTTAATTTAATCATACTATGGGTGTATTTGAGAGTTGCATAATATGGAGTTGCATAAAAGGATCAATTTACACGGCCATTCAAAATCCATTTCAAATTTTTCTTGGGTGATTCGTTTATTCAAATTTCTACTTGAAGTGTAACTGTAAATTGTTAAACACCCAATGTTAAATTGAACCCCCCAATATAAAGTAGGGACATTACACTGTGCTGAACCCAGCTTTATTGGTAGCTAGTGTTTTATACAGTACTATACTGTAAAATATACCGTTTTTTTAAGGAAATCAAAGACAATGTTACCTCCACCATACTGAATGTAGAAATTATATTGTTTGTTCACGTGTTTCACAAAAGAACATCGTTGGTACTTTCCTGTAAGGAAATATGAATTCACTTCATAAACCTAGCAAGAACAGCAATACTTTCAACGATTTGCGAAGAATATTGGGAAAGTACCCTAAGAAAAATATACATTGAGATAACAAGCAGTTTTCTGTACAAAATGCTTCAATAGTTTAAATAAATCACCCACTTTATTAAAGTAGCCAAACCCTTCTCTGTCCACGACTTCTTTCATTTCTTGTGAACTGGGAAGAAGAGTACAAGGAGAGTTAGTTTACTATGAGAAAAATCTATTTGTATTTTTGAATACTACATTAAAGAAACACTTAATGATTTTTTTGATGCTATATACATGTTTTTAGCGAATTTCCCCTATAGGGAAGAAGCTATTACCGTAGTCAGCATGGTAAGACCTAGACCCGGGACCATGATAACTTTTCGTTTTGAGGTCCCCAGATGCCAAAAACATCATTCGTTCAAAACTGTATATATATATATATATATATATATGTGTGTGTGTGTGTGTGTCTGTGTGTGTCCGTGGGTGCGATAACTCTCGTAAAAATGATCCGATTTTGATGGAATTTGCTACAAACATGTAAAGCATCATTTATGACTTTAAATTCGAAAACCAGCCAGATCGCTCTATCCAAAGGGGTATTTTGGGGGGTTTTGTACCCCAAAAATGGGTTTTTTGTTTTTTTTACATATAATATTTTAGTAAATCCAATTTTAGTTTTCACTATTAAATTCAGATTAAAAAAACAAACAATTTGGTGTTTTGATCATTGTTCTACGTCAATTGGTTACTGAGATATTGAAAGTGCTAAACACAGTACGTTGTCCAATGTTATTCTTATGGAGAATAAGAAAAATTGTATATCTCGCTTATTTATCAACTTATCCTGATGAAACTTGGTATATTGCTTCACATCGTTGTTGTTTATTGATATTTGCACTAAAAAACTTTTTTTGCCTATAGTTCCCGTAGCAGCAAACCTGCGGACTCAGCCCCCATGTTATTCTTATGGAGAATAAGTAACGTGTTATCTCCCTTAATTATGAACATAAATTAATAAAATTTTGTATGTGGCTTCACCTACTTGAGTTATATTGATATTTGTATAAAACCCCATTTTTTGTGTTCCTTCCTTCAGCAAATCTGCATACTCATCCGCCATGTTACTCTTATAGAGAATAAAAAAGGCCATAAATCGTTTATTTATGAATGTATATTGATGAAACTTGGTATTTGGTTTTATGTGGTATTAAGATACATATATATGCATTGGAAATTCGCTGAGTATGCAGGTTTGCTGCTACGGGGGTATTGTTATTAAGTTAATTTTCAAAAATAAATCAAGCCTGTGCTTCAACCCTAGTAATCCAACCCCACCCCGATGTTTGCCGGGGGTTGCTGGTGACCACAACACGGTTCCCCCTGCAGCCGTGGCTGATCGTACAGTTGAGCGATGCGGATGAATTAGCGACTGACCGCAAACGAGAATCACTTCAATATTTGGTTATACTATAAATAAAACCGCAAATATTCAGGAAAACTAATTAACTTGGGAGGAATGTTGAGCATGCAAAGCGAGTAACGCAAGTTTAATTTACTTTGTGCGTTCGGTCCCCAACCCCCAACCTCCAATCTTACTTCTTGTTACTTTCTTATTTCTTGTTGATCGAGTTGGTTGTTCCTTAGTTACTTTTTTGCGTAGGGACCGTACACATTAAGGGGGGGATTTGCGTAATGCACTTAAGGGGGGGAAGGGGTATGGCGTAACGTTATGCCGCGTTATGTGGGGGAGGGGGGGGTTTGGATCAACGTTACGTAACTCACACATAATAACCCTAAGAGCTGGTTCACTCCATTTCTATTGGTACTGTTATAAATCTTTAAAAATTAAAAAATAATAGTTCCGCCATACTATTTTAATACTATGTTAAACTATGTTTCGCCATACTATGTTAAACTAAAAATAAATACATAACATGTTTTGAGTAAGTTCTGTATTGCTTTAAACCTATTTTTTGTGTTGTTTTATAGAGTTTTTATAGAGTTTCATGACTTGAGACAGTTTTAGCAATGCAACCCACATCTTTAGTTTTTAAGTTGTTTTGTTATTTGTATTAGTCATAAATTGTTTTGTTTTAGCTGAGATAGTTTTTTCTGTTGTTTTTCTATCTAGTCTTCTTAAAGTCAAATTTATTTTATATGATTAAAATTTAAAATTAAGGGAAACTTTATGTATAGGTTTATTTCTCATTCTGTACACCTATGAAACAAGATGTATTGGCAAAATGTAAGAGAATATTACATCAACCAAATTGATACTTAAGAATAAACTTTTATGTGGCTTAATCATAAAAAGCTTCAAAGTCTGCAATCTATATTTTAAAGTCCATTTGAAGCTTAAACCCTCCCATCGTTCCCTCTCATTCGGCCCTACGCCAAGTTCGGACGATGCCAGTTTTAAGGGGCATAAATAATATTCAATTACAAGAGCAAAACAGTTAAGTGTTAACATATTTTCAATATCCCATATGTTGAATATTCGTAAAATGTGGTATTACAGTTACATTGTACCCAGTGACTTAAAAATATGTCGGTATAGTACAAAGCTCCCATCATTTATCTTAATAGTTTATTAGGTAAATCACGTAGAAAGGAGTAAATACTTGCTGTTCATTTTCTGCTTTGTTATTTGTCGGAAATTTCAAATTAATTGGGATTTGTTTTACTTGTTGCGATCTAATGCAACTTAAAGATACGCTCAGTTCTCCCAAAACGACTTTACACAACTTTTTTTTCTATTTCAATATATTGAAATGTTTCCCTATTTTACATTTCTATTCCAACTAGTTTCTTGGGAAAAACGCACAAAAAGCAGACCTATAAAATAATGTAAACACGATTTTAACAGATACAATTTTTATCAACCAAATTTTTGTGCTCTGAAGACAATGACTTGCTCCACGACACGAGGCACTGTTATGGAGTACAGTATTACTATTTTTCTAATGGTAATGAATTGTATTGATTATTAGCATAAAGCAATACAGAGCACGTTCAATCAACGTAATGTTATGTTATCCCCAAAACCACCAGGGAAACTGACTAATAGCCCTTTGAGGTTTCATAGGGCTCTCTCTAAGTGTTTTGGCCCGTTGGGATCCATCTGTTTTATAGCGCAAGGTTCCTTAAATGTCTCAGGGGGGGTGAGGGGATGGGGGAATATTCGGGAAGTGATAACCTGTTGATCTTAAGACTTTAAAATCAGTAAGAAACGCTCACTTGTAAAATGTTGTGCTTTTGAGGTCCAGAGCATATACTGAAAGGGTCCACTTAAAACTTAGATGAAAAAATATACATCTATATGTGTGCTGGTTTAAATTACCTTATCGTCAAGTGATTCTATTCTTCTCGAAAGGCTACCGGTTTCAATTCACTACTGAAATTGAATTCACTATTCACTGACTAGTTCTTCTCGTACATGTTAGTTGTTTAAAAACCACCAAGAAGTTAAACATTGAAAACACTAAAAAACACATAAACAAACACAAACACACGTAAACTCATTTTGGCCAAAACAACGGGCGGATGGAATAGTGTGGTACGGATGTTGAGTCCAGACTGGTGAAACCAGTACACATATATTGATCAGTGATTCAGAGGCTTAACTAATTCAAAAAAAATATACATCAATGGCTAGGAAACAAAACGTGAATATTACTTTCAATAATGAAACCACTAAACGTAAATTCTTTATACTGAAGTGTGTAAACAGTTTAAATAAATATACAATATTAACCTTCTATCTTTCATCTAAATATTACCCATTTATTACAACCCTTTGAACTTATAAATAAATATTTTATCAGTACATTCTATGATCCCCAATTCAGTAAATATATTCTATTCATTGTATTTATTTACCTAGCCGTTGAAATTATTAGTCGTCACTATCCGACCCATAAAAACTATAATAGGGTCATTTTACTGTGTACAGCAAAAAACTAGCCTTTTCCATAATTTATCATTTTTTGCAGTTTTAAGGGTGAAAGTTCTTTAATTTATTTTAATTTAGTGGGTAATCGGAATATATTTGTATATACGGAGTAGTTGAAGACATATTTCTTTTGTGTATCCTACGTTTGATGCAGGTTTCTTATATTAAATTACTTTCATAAATTTATTTGGCGTATGCTCAGCTTAAATCCTACTCCTTCTCCTGTATTATACACTTATTGTCAACTAATTTTGGTTAAAATTTCCGCTGTAAAATGGCGGAAACAAAATGTTGAAAAGCAAAAAGTTTAATTAATTGATTGAAATATAATTTTTATGGTAAATAATAGTTTTAAATTAAATTCGTCAATAGTGAATTTTTAAATTATAACTTATTTTTCAAACCTGGTTACAAATGCAAAAACATCATTTAGAAATGATTTTTGAAAATATCATTTTAAAACAAAAGGATTAATAGTAGAAGTAATTTTGAACGACCCTCTTTCTTTTCGTAGGTTGTTTCATTAAAATAACTGACAAGAATATTCAAAACCATTATAAACCCCATTGTTATTTTATGTAAAAATGATATTAGGGGTACATAAAAATCACGAAAGACCCTTTTTTGGAGTTTTTTTATGCGCAGACATCCTAAACATAATTGGGGTGATGCATTTTCAATACTTGGAAAATAGAATTTGATATTACCGATTATTATTTGTATTGGTGTCAAAAGCCCGTGTGTAGTATTGCGAGAGTTAAGTATAACCAAATTCAAACGGAAGGTCTCCATTCTTCCTGAATTGATTCAAAACCTTCATATTTTTAACCGTAGTTGTTTTGTGATTATGTTATGTTAATCTTAAGGGCAAGTCCATTGATAATAAATAAATTGATTCAAAAACTTAATAAATATGAAGTATAAAGTGATTATATAAAAAACGATATCCATGACAAAAATGACATGTGGAACTTACTCTTTCTTTTTCTATGAATAATTCCTAGTTTATCCAATACCTAGAAGCTGTGGGCCCCTGCTAGGCGCACCCAGTGGTGCGGGCCCTTACCACACGGGTAGGTTGGTTGGCGACTTTTTTTGCTTGTTTCATACTTTTGTATGTGGTCCTTGTGTGGTGCGGGCCCCTAGGCGACACCTATGTAGCCTATGCTAAAATCCAGCCCTGGTCTACCTACGACTGTACTTACTTTAAATGAAAATCGGTTTACTCCACCTCTCTGAGGAGCTTTTGGATTTATTAAAGTGGTTCCCTCAGGGTTTAAAATATTTTAGCCCGATGACTTATTTCTCATAGGAATCTTCAACGAGGCAATAAATTATGATAAGTGACCCAGAGTTGCGCCGCCCCACACCTGCCACCGTCGCTGTCACCCATCCGACGCATCACCGTCTAATATCGCGCTTCGTTGGGCTTCGGATATTCCGCTCAGCAGCGCATACAAAATTAAGGGTTGACGAAAACACTATTGACAATATTACGTAACATTACTACACGTAACTGATGAAGATTATGTTTAGAAAGTGTAAAACTTGTTTGAGTAATGATGGTATTAGATTTACCACCTTTGGAATTATATTAGATTTACCAACATTTGATTCTAGTAAATTAACAACATTTAATTTTAGACCAATTTTTTAATTTTTATTTATTATTTGTTCTGGATTTAAAACCAACACACAAATTGATCGTTGTTTTCCCTAACTGCCACATTGTCATACAGCTTTTCCCTTTTGTTATCTTTTGATCAGAAGTGTATAAACTTCCTATTAAATACGCACAAGCCACTAAGGCTCATATGGGTTCTATTTTTGAATATGTGCAATCTAACCAATTAATTGTACGAACTAGTTTGATCTTCTGACATAAGTCTCCTACAGATAAGAAACATTTTGAGAGAATATTCAACTTTTATGGGATGGGTGTTTTTTGAGACCATACTGAAGTTACGTGGCAAGCGCATGGCAGGTTGTTCATTACATTCTCGGTTCTTTGCTGCGTCCGTTTACTATTGTGTCTACTGAAATTATGTCCAAATATCACCAGTAAGAAAACCACCCTTTTATGCCTTTGTCTGTGTCTGAGGCGACTAAAAAATCTTTTGACTAGTGATCAGAGTTATAACTAAGCACTGTAAACCCCGTATCCTTTTCTCGATCGATGATTTAGTAGTAATTTAGGTTAGGCAGTAAATCAACTATTCTTATCACCACTCTTTGCCTTCCTTTACTAGTCATTAGCCAATAGTCAAAATATCTTTATTCATAATAGTATACATGATACATGAATGGAATAATTATATAAAAAATAACACAACCACCTAGTTTAACACAGTCTCATGCAAACTTATCATAATATTCATTTAAAGAATAACATGGGTTATTAATCATTAATTTTTTTTAACTTTGCTTTGAATTTTTTGGGATTGTTTTCATTTTTTATATCTAAGGGCAAGTAGTTCAAAAACTTTACGCCAATGTATGTAGTTTTTTTTTTTTTTAATTCCAAGTTATGTTTTTCAAATTTAATATTTTTCCCATGCCTAGTATTATATTGATGGCCATAGCCTAATAAAATTTCATCAGACATGTTTTATTTTACATATAATATACAATCATAAATATACAAACTGAAAACTGTTAACATTTCTAGTTCACAAAATTTATTTTTTACATGTGCCTTATAATCTAGACTGAGCATTATTCTTATACACTTTTTTTGAATCTTTAATATCCTTTCTAAGTTATAGTGAGTTGTGGCTCCATAAACACAGATATTATAAGCTATGTGGGAATGAATCAGCTCGAAGTAAATTATTCTTAAAGTAGCCAAGTCAGATAATTTGGACAATATTCTGAGTACAAAAATTCCTGAATTGATTTTACTAATAATTTTGTTTATATGAAGATCCCAACTAAAATTAAAATCTATTGTTAAACCTAAAAATGTTGTTTTACTGACTTCAGCTATGTTTTGATTAGTTAATGTCAATTTCGATGTACATCTGCTTTGATCTCTCTTTGCGTTAGAGCTAATATAATTGGTCTTATGAAAATTGAGTTCCAGATTGAGAGAACTACAAAACTTTAAAATATTTTTCAGCTCCATATCTGCCTATATTTTGAATTTCTTGATAGCCTGCACCTGATATTTTAAAATTTGATTCGTCAGCATATAGCACCGCTCTATTGGAGTTTTTGTTTTCTAACAAATTATTCATGCTATATATATATATATATATATATATAAAACAAATGAATAATACTGGGCCCAGAATTGACCCTTGAGGAACGCCACACTTAATAAATTCTGTTTTTGAATTGATTCTTGTTTGATTTTTATTTGTTAAATGATAAATTTCGACAAATTGCTCTCTATTAGTGAGCTTAACTAAATAATTAGACTAAACCGGAGAGTGACATCATATTTTTCAGGGCCATCAGTCACTTTAATTGAGAATACAATGAAACAATCATCCGGAAAAAACTGTAGCTTTTCTCAAGTGAGTCAGTAAAAGCAACAGTAAACAGTTAAGGAAGGATTGTTATTGAGTTCCTTTACTCTGTAATAATCCGGATCGTTGTTTGAGAGCGATTTTACTTCGCTATCAAAGTAAACTACGAGGAATTCCTATTTCTTGTTCCCTTCTAAGGAACCGCCCTTAGTCCTTGAACAAACAGATTTCTACTTCGCTTCCCTCGCAACGCTGGCAATAAAGTGAAATCCGGTCGGTAAAATATACCTTTAAAAGGAACGGCTTTCCATCGGGTTAACTTCTTTGTTAAATACTACTATAAATTTGGAGGGTATTCAACTGATCATGAAGGATGTTGTAAAAGTATTAGGTGTGTGGGTTGATAATGAGCTTAACTTTTCAATACATATCAAATCAATCCTTATTCGTGTTGTGGGCTTATTGCGAGTCTTAAACAGATTTAAGGGATTATTTCCTGAAGATGCTAAGCTGCAAATGGTCAAATCCCTGGTATTCCCTATTATTGAATATGCGTTACTAGTTTTTGAAAACAGTCTTTCTAATGAAAACTGCATGGTTCTCACACGTCTTCAAAATAGCGCATTACGATTTGTGTATAACCTTAAAAAGTTTGACCACATTTCGGATTACAGAAAGAGTGCTAAGGTTCTGTCTATAAGGAGTCTTTGCAAACTGCAAACTGTAACACTTGTACATAGAGTCCTTGCCACTGGTCTTCCAGCATATTTAAAAGAAAAACTTAAGAACAGAGTAGACGTGCGAGAAAAACACACTCGGCAAGATTATTTACTGGAAGTGCCACACATCAAGCTAGAAGTAGGAAGAAGGGGATTTGGATACTTTGGGCCAAAGCAGTACAATGCTCTTCCAAAGAAATTAAAATTGTTCAGTATTAAAACTTTAAGAAGAAAAGTTCGAGACAACCTCATTGTTGCAGAACTATAGACAATTCTATCATTATAAACATGTTAGTTATTTTGTAAAACAAACATTATTGTTTGAAAATCGCTAATTAAAGACCTTATTTATTTTATTTATTTGTAACAGGAACGTAAATGAAAAAAATCTAACTTTGTGGGTATTTAATTGTTTAGAAGTGTTTTTCAATTTACTCCAATTTTCATATTTAGTTTTATATTTGTAATATGTGTGCCTTTTTGAAATGTTTGGTTCTTCTCTGCAGTAATTTACAAAAAGTAGTTTTTAACTAGGGAGGAGCTAATAATGCAAATTTATCAATGGGTGTACCCAAAAGAAACATCAAAATCTGACAAACGTATATACACACAAGCCGATTATGTAAAAAAGTTTGGTCTGAAGAGGTTTTTAATATGTGAAAAAATTATTAATTTGATTAGTTGGTTATTTTATTTATGCAGAAGATCCGATATATTTATCAAGAAATTACTTTATTAATATCACGATTATTTAGTAGATCTATTATAAAATTACCACGTTCAACAAAAAGATATACCGGAAAAATATAGTTTTGATACTGATCCAAACTTATAAATTTATTTATACATGTTACAACTTGACTGTAGATAATAAAAGAAAATGTACCAAACTGTCAAAATATTCAAGTCGGTTGAAGAGTGGTTCTTTTTCACAATCAATAGATTCACTTTCCAAACAAACTTTGGAAAAGCAGACGGAAATTCGCTGAATTGAACTTTTTCCGTGCACATTTGGAAGCAGAATGATCAAACTTTTGGTTATAAAACTATTGTTTCCTACTATCAGAAAACAACATTTAGGAACCCAGGAAATATACATCTTGAGACCTAATTGTTTTGTTTTAAATAACCAATTTACTGAAAACAAATACCAGCGATGCGACGGTTCATTTAAAACAGGAATGCAATGCCCATCTATATACAATTGTTATTTGTTCATGAAGAATCGTAATATAGCAAAATCATTTGTAAAACAAAAAATACATTCAGTTGATTCCATCAAAAGACCTTTGTTACCGTTAATTTGTTTTGCAGACTCGGTTGAGTTATTTATAAAGACCGCGATCCCTTAAGCGAAAGGAGGGTGCAGAGTTGCTTGGGGTGGTCTTAGTGGTGTAGAAGTATCGGAAACTGGGCTTAACAGCTTTTATTGAAACAAATGGCAGGACTTCGGCCGTCCCGGACAAGTTACTGTGGTTTCGACGCTCACTCGTTTATTTCTACATCGGATCCATTTTATTTCTATTAGTCTCCCTCTGCAAGAGTAAAATTTATGATTTCATACCACCTTGTTTTCTTGTTGTCACGTCCTCCCCCAGTACATAGTATATGGAGAAGTATTGTTTCGTCAACATTTTTGAATTTTAGTTATGAGTGGAAATATTTGTTGTGGTGCATCAGTAGAATGTATATACAGTATATGTTACCGTACTTTATACTCTATGTTTAGTAAACATCAAATAAATTATTGATTAAAATATATGGCTAAGATATAAATTGGAGAAAGTAAATGTCAGTTTCCTGGAACAGTTTATTTTATTTGGAAACTCAAAAGGTTTGCATTGGTGGAATATTTGTTACATTAGAACATATTTTCAATTGGAACAAAGTCTTGATCACAATATATATAAACTCGTTTTACCTAGAGGATCCACAGACGATCACAATATCTAACTTTGCTCTTTTTTCCACTTGGAGATATGAACCAGACTGAGGTAACTCGCGGACCCTGTAATTGAATCTCTTACTCTCCTACCGCGCAGCTAAGGTTTCTCATATTTCAAACCATCATAATTCACTCTGCAAAGGTGTAATGTGATCTTCAATTCTCAGGCCCATACCTAATCTGCTACAATAGTTTGTAACCCTTTGTATCCGATTCTTCAGCCCTTATGGTCATTGTGCGGTTTCGTTTTAATGCAGATCACACTAACTTTGCAAGGAATTACAGTTGGCCCAAACATACAAAAAAATCGAACGGTTAGCATATTTTTTAGAGCACTGTTCACAATTTTAGGTTTGCCAGATTGGTACAGGGCAAAATCTGAAAATGTTGTGAAGATTTGAAACTGGACCCACGATTGGTCATTTGGGTCATATTTACCAAACCAAAACAAATCATTCATCCTGATGAATCATTCATTCATCATCATTCATTCATTCTGATTGGTCATTTGATCCTGGTTACAAATCTGTCAGTCTTGAACAGTAACAAGGCTACACAAAGCATTTCACTCATTATACACAATATTTAATTCGTATTCACCTTTAAATACGCCTTGTTTGTGTCGGCGGTTATGTGAGTTAGTAGATTGGTAAATTTGTATTCCGACGTTGTATGATTCATGTCCTCCCGTTTTGTTTCAGTCCTACCTGATTCCTCCCACTGAAGTGTTGTGTTCTGTTGCAGGTTTCCTCTCCTGGGACGTGGACTCCTGCCATGTCGCCTTGGACAAGGAGTTGCAGGCCATCATCGCCGCCGCTCCGGAAGGCGAGGAGGCGAGGAACGGTGAGTCTTACAATGATATATATATATATATATATATATATAGAGAGAGAGAGAGAGAGAGAGAGAGAGAGGCAAGGACCTGGTGGGTGGAGTGCCTAGTCCTTGAGCCTAATGCAACTCGGCGCAGCGGCTATTAGGTTAAGATAAGGTACACAATTGAGGTTCTTTAAACTACTAGAGTTTTACATTTTACTAGCCGGTATCCCGTTCTTACTTACTTAGTTATTCTCTTGGACCACGTTGACCCCAACTTGGAGCATGTGGCGAGTCATCTCTTTTCATTGAGATTCGTTTAGACTTAATACTAAGTTGGTAGGCTATAATAGCATTTGTTCTCCTCACAGGGAGCTCACGTCTTGCAAACGTAAAGTGCAATTAGGTATAAAATTGAAAGCACAGTGGTAGTCTGTATTTAGAAATGTTTCTTAAAACAGCTGTTTATTTAAATTACGTTTAAAAACAAATGTGACACAATCGCATGAAAATATTTCTCCCTTCAGAATGACTTGGAAATTTTTAAGGAAGAAGGGCGAAGCCGTGAAATCAAAGGGAAAATTGAATTTGCTTTTTAAGCAACTAGAGGATAATATCTTTAATTTGACAAATCAATTGATAAAATCGATCATGAAATAAAACGTAACTGACTAAACAAAACATTCGAATTCAGAGGTAGACATACAGAGTGGTTATTGTAAAATGTGGTGCAGTATTTCACTCATACAAACCGTGTAGGCATTCTATTCTTACGAAATAATCTGTAAAAGATAGAAAGCTGATTTTTTTATGTAGGCTGTCTTTTTAAATACCTCACGATAGCTCCACCTTTTACTTTACCTTTGTTATAGAGGGCCTGGGTTTGTATATAAATAGGGCTTGTTTTTTGAGGCTGTGATGGGGTCGAATGTCCCTTTATTTTAAATATCAAGAAAATCTGAAAAAAGTGTTATATGCATTTGTCTGAAGACCCCTAAAATATACAGTAGAAAATATTGCATCTTAGAATGTAGTTTTGTTATGATATGGCATTAAAAAGCAGGTAAAAACAAAGTTCTGAGTTTTTTCTAGGAAAATTTTAACACAAGAGCTCTGAAAAATAAAATACAAAGATACACACCAAAATTCAGCTTTCTATCGATTACAGATTGTCTTGTATGAGTATACAGTATAATTTACCTTTTAAAATCCTATGTCTTACGATAAAAAGGTCATGCTATTCTGTCTCCCTTCCAAAATTACAATTTTATTTCTTAAACTTACTCCTAAAATGTGTGCTCAATGCATGTGTTTTTGGATATATGTCTGATACCCCAAATAATTTATATGTATCTTCAAGTGATCAGTACCATGAAGAAGATAGATCCTGCAACTGTCTGTTAAGTATTCTTAAATTAATGCTAGTAGCCAATGTATTGGCAATATCACTTTCAACCCTTTGGTAAAAAAATCTCTATCTCTCACGTAAAAAAAATAATTCTTTCAGTGTCTCGAAATAAAAATGAAAACTCTTTTTAGCAGTAAAACTCTAAAAACTCGACACAGTTCAAAGTTCGCCGTCAGCATTGTTCAATTGTTAATTCAATTACTTTTGATGCGAATGGCACACGAAGAAAGCTTTTCTAATCAATTTAACTTGGCCTTTGACGTGCTGGTGGATTAAATAAAAGTTTCATTGAAGTTGAATCCTGTTTCAAGGACACTTTTTATAGCTCTTCTTTTCAATTTCAGGGTTGATATGAACATTTTACTGCACTTTTACTATCAAAAATGGAACTCTTTCTTTTTTAAGCGACAAAACATGTGCTTAAATAAATATAGTTTTATACTTATTACTTAATTTCTTACTGTTTACTTTAACTTTGCTTTCACATTTTTATTTAAACTAACTGAAAAATACTGAAAAGCGAGAAAACTGCTTAACTTACGGATTCATCTGAAGCAAATATGACTCATTTACATCAAATCTTTATAAATGGTATATGATTTATTAGGATCCCTTAAATTATTATGGCATGATTCACTATAACTGTAAAATCTTTACATTATTTCATATTTTATTATTTCTTTACTCTAAACCCGTTATTACAAATATATTTGTAATAAATCATCTCCAACAACTCAAACATGTGACATCTATAGGGTCAACAAAAAATAAAATTGCTGGTCGAAGAGTATTAGGACGCAACAGTTGTATGTTATATAGTTTGACTGAAACCACGTTGTTGTATGGCAAAGTATTTTCAGATTTGTATAGCAAAAGGTTTACATTAAAGAGGTTAACAGCGTCCACTGGACTGAGAATTGAACATGTCAGATAATTTGGTGAACCATTGTACCATTGTTGAGCAGTACATTGATTGCTAGGACTTGTATTCGAACACTTCAACGCCTTTGGCCCCCCAAATGATTCTAGGACATTACAACCTCCATTGTCTTTGTTGGTCTCTGCTTTCAATGTAATGTGTGGACATGACGATGGTGTGGGTGGGTGGGCAGATTCTCCAAGAGAGATATTACAAACACCATTATCTTTGCTGGTCTCTGCTTTCAATAGCAAATGTGGACTTGACGATGGTGTGGGTGGGTGGGCAGATTCTCCAAGAGAGATATTACAAACACCATTATCTTTGCTGGTCTCTGCTTTCAATAGCAAATGTGGACTTGACGATGGTGTGGGTGGGTGGGCAGATTCTCCAAGAGAGATATTACAAACACCATTATCTTTGCTGGTCTCTAGTTTCAATAGCAAATGTGGACATGACGATGGTGTGGGTGTGTGGGCAGATTCTCCAAGGGAGACATTACGAACGCCATTATCTTTGCTGGTCTCTAGTTTCAATAGCAAATGTGGACTTGACGATGATGTGTTGTGTGGGCAGATTCTCCAAGAGAGATATTACAAACACCATTATCTTTGCTGGTCTCTAGTTTCAATAGCAAATGTGGACTTGACGGTGGTGTGGGTGGGTGGGCAGATTCTCCAAGAGAGATATTACAAACACCATTATCTTTGCTGGTCTCTGCTTTCAATAGCAAATGTAGACTTGACGATGGTGTGGGTGGGTGGGCAGATTCTCCAAGAGAGATATTACAAACACCATTATCTTTGCTGGTCTCTGCTTTCAATAGCAAGTGTGGACTTGACAATGGTGTGGTGTGTGGGCAGATTCTCCAAGGGAGACATTATAAACGCCATTATCTTTGTTGGTCTCTGCTTTCAATAGCAAGTGTGGACTTGACGATGGTGTGGGTGGGTGGGCAGATTCTCCAAGAGAGATATTACAAACGCCATTATCTTTGTTGGTCTCTGCTTTCAATAGCAAGTGTGGAATTGACAATGGTGTGGGTGGGTGGGCAGATTCTCCAAGAGAGATATTACAAACACCATTATCTTTGTTGGTCTCTGCTTTCAATGGCAAGTGTGGACTTGACGATGATGTGGGTGGGTGAGAAGATTCTCCAAGAGATATCACAAGCGCCATTATCTTTGTTGGTCTCTGCTTTCAATGGCAAGTGTGGACTTGACGATGATGTGGTGTGTGACAGGAGAGAGGCTGATCCAGTTTGCCAGCGAGAACCTGGTCACAGAGGTGCTGATCCAGCCTCAGCTCAACACGCTGATCCAATGCATCAGAAACCTGCTGAGCAGCTTCACCAAGCACCGTCATATCATCCACGCCGGATACACCTTCGCCGGCAACGGCTCCTGGATTGTGCAGGTTTGTTTTGGTTTTTATCTGGTAAACACGAGGTTAATATATCTGGAGGTCTCATTTGGTAAAAAGTAAAGTCTAGACATGCTGACCGCCATTTTCCTCAGGTAACCAATCAAATCCTTTCTTCACAAGTTTGTTCAAATGTTTGTCAGCTGACTGTCATATAACTTGTGAAGAGAGAATTTGATTACGATGTTGGTTGCCGTGGGAGCAGAGTTGACAAGAGGCAAATGGCGGTTGACCATGTAGGTTGCATTTATAGTGCCTACCTCTTAGGCTTAGCTAAAAATAGTGACAACATTTTAGACTTTATGAAGGATGCAAATTGATCGGATTAGGGAAAGGTCCTGACCTTTAAACACGTCTCATAAACTGTGAAGTCTCATTTGCCTGAGTTCAGTTTTGTCAATCAAGCTTAGTAAACGGTTTGTATTTTTTATCTGAAGGTTGATATGGTTTTATTTTAGTTTTCACATTTATCAGATGCAATGTTAAAATGTGAACTGGTTACTCTTACGTAAGTTCTATAATTTTTCTTCTTGTATTTATAAAACTATTGCATCTATAATTGTCCTGACAATTCCGGTTACAAAACTGGTAGAGAGTGGAAAACCTTTAATTTATATTTAGACTTCTTCATGGCATCTGCGCATTTCACCATTGTGTAATCTGAAAGAAAAACTGTATACGACACAGTAAAATTGGATACTGTGAAATTTCCCATTTGTATACATGCATTCTAAAAATATATTGTAAACATTAAGAGGGATCCAGTCCACATTTATATATCCTTCTCTTACAAGGCTAATGTTAATTTTCAAATCTCGTCCCGCCTCAACGCATTATCCGAAATTGTTGATTTATGGCTCAATTTAAAGAGCAAAAATACCGAGCAATTTAAACAGCAGAATTTTTATATCACAAACAAAGAAGAAAAAGTTAACCAGTAACAAAAATCAAAATATTGAATATTTTGGAATTTTATTGAACGGTTATTATTTCTGATAATAGAGTTCTGCTCTCTGAAATCGCTTGGTGTTTTTTTGCTCTATGAATTAAGTCGTAAATTAACAATTTCGGATTGAAAGTTAACATTAGTTTTATAGGATAAATATATAGAAGCAGGTGGATTAAAAACAAATTTATCTTGCAATCGCATAAGCCACGTACAGTTGCATGACAGTCTGAAATGATTAATACTTCAGAAATTAATTTGTTAAAAATCTACTTGTCTTGATCAATAATCTCTTCTTTCCCAGGACGGCACATTTTCCCTCGCCGACTTGATCGACGCGCTGCAAGAGCCCGAAGTACAACGCGTACTGCGCGCCTACGAGCACTCCGTCACAGTGGACATCCACTGCGCGCCCGAGGGTGACTGGAGCACCGCGCGGCTGCGACGGGAGGCTAGCACTAGACTGTGCCGGGTGCGCGTCAACCCCGACGACGGCCCCAGCCCCGCCGCCAACATACAGCAGTTCGTCGACTACCTCGCACCCTTCGTGCGACCGCAGGCCATCGACCAGCTACTGCACCCTTCAGATGTCGTAAGTTTACTGGCTCACTTGTTTAGCTGATTTCACTTTTATAGCTAAACAAATCATGCAGCTAATCAAATTTTGACATTCAATTTTTTTTAATCCATCACTTTTATTTTTATTTTTTCAAATAGGAGGTCTCCTATCCTAATATCCTCTTCTCTAATAACGAACAATGTCTGTGGGTTTGTTTGCAAAATTCATCTCAGAATCTAGCAGAAGGATTTTGTTTAAACTGTGGTATCAAGGATTTAGGGCCGCAAAAATTGATCAGTGGAAACCTCAAACCCAGGAAAATCTACTTGGGTGAAATCATCATTTGAAAATTATAAATTTTTACTTTGGTCTTATGGAGTCTCAAACCAAAACAAAAGAAGCATTACAGCTGTAAATAAATAACCAATAATTGTCAAAGTAACATGCTGTAGGGATATGACTTGATGGCAAGCTAGTCAACAAAGGATTCAGAGGAAACTTACCCCCTCCACTTTCCATCCACTGTTTAATAATACAGCCAACCAGGAAACTGTCAACGAAGCACAATGGTGTATATGATGATCAGATGATAAAATCTTGCAGTAAAAAACAAATCAAATCATTTTGTCCAATGGAAAGATTGTGGTGGGGGTTACTTTCCCCTTGCCACTTTATTTACTATCTGACCTTAAAGTCATATATATACACTAAACACAATACACATCGAGCTTAATACTTCTAAGAGTGCAAACCCATTTAATTTCCAAGAAAAAATGAAGCCTACATGGTGGCCGCTATTTTCCCTCTGCACCCTCCGTGACCATGGCAACCCAACTAACCACAGCCTATTAAATGGTGTAACCTGTAATTTGTATACAACCGTTATCTGTACTGAAAACAATCACAAATTTCATAAACAACATATATTTTTCAAGTTTAGGGTTCAATAGTTTAAATCATTAATTCAGTATTCAGTATTCAACAAAGGGAAATAAATATTTGATTTTAAATTACAACTGTCAAAAATATTTTTGATCATATTTGCTGAAAACCAATGCTCTCTGTGGGATTTTACGGAGTGAAACTTTCATTTTTCACCCAGATGAGAACTCTAGATGAATTAAGCTCGTTGGGCTTAACTAACAGCTCGCTTGTCCTGTTGATTTCAGTTTTATAGTCAGAAAAATCCCACTGTTAAATTGGTTAAATTCCAATATTTAAAAATGTGCTTGAATTTGATTATTTTATTTTTAGCGAATTTCCCCTATAGGGAAGAAGCTATTACCGTTGGTCTCATGGTAAGACTTAAGCCCGAGACCATGATAACTTTTTGTTTTGAGGTCCCCAGATGCCAAAAACACTATTCGTTCAATTTATATATATACATATGTGTCCACGATAACTTTTGAAAGAAGAGCCCGATTTTGATTAAATTTGGCACAATTGTGAAGAGTAATATTTGTGACTTTAAGTTCGAAAACCAGATCGATCGGTCAATGGGAAGGGGGGTTTTATGAGGTTTAAAATTTTCCAAAAATCAGTTTTTTAAACTTTTTACCCTAAAATTTTTAAAACACTAGATTTTGGATATAGCCATTATAGAGCTTAAAAAAACAAACAATTTAGTATTTTGAATCATTAAGCTAGGTTATGTGGTTGTGGAGAAAAGTCAAAAAATGTGTCCATAAAATTTCCTATGTTAATCTTATTGGAATACGGTTTTTAGATTTTCCTCGTATAATTTCACTAAAAACTCCACATTTCTTTCTACCAATCAGTTTAGCTCTACAAAACAATCATTTTGGCGTTTTAATTGTTGTTTTACGTCCAACCGTTGCAATGATATTCAAAGTGCTAAACACAGTACGTTGTCCAATGTTATCCTTATGGAGAGTGAATAAAATGTTATATTTCGGTTATTTATGTATGTATATTGATGAAACTGGGTATGTGGCTTCATCTAGTTGTGATATATATTGATATTAACACACAATAAAAGTTTTTTGTTGATCTTTTCTGGTAGCAGCAAACCTGCATACTCGGCCCCCATGTTATTCATATAGAGAATAAGTAAAGTTTTATATCTCCCTTAGTTATGAACCTAAATTAATAAAACTTGGTATGTAGCTTCACCTGGTTGAGTTATATTGATAATTGCAAAAAAAAATACCCCCGTCGCAGCAAACCTGCATACTCAGCGAATTTCCAATGGAGATATAAATGTCTTAATACTACATAAAACCACTTACCAAGTTTCATAAAAATATATTCACAAATAAGCGATATATACAATTTTAATTATTCTCCATAAGAATAACATTGGGGCTGAGTACGCAGGTTTGCTGCAACAAGGAACACAAAAAATTGTTTTTTATGCTAATATCAATATAACTCAACTAGGTGAAGTCGTATACCAGTTTTTATTAATTTATGGTCATAATTAAGGGAGACAGAGCATTTAATTATTGTCCATAAGAATAACATGGGGCCTGAGTACGCAGGTTTGCTGCTACGGGAGAATTATGCAAAAACAATTTTTTGGAGCAAATATCAATAGACCTCAACGAGATGAAGCTGTATACCAAGTTTCGTCAGTATACGTTCATAAATAAGCGAGATAAAAAAATTTTCTTTTCCTCCATAAGAATAACATTAGACAACGTACTGTGTTTAGCACTTTCAATATCTCGGTAACCAGTTGACGTAGAGGAATGATCGAAATACCAAATTGTGGGTTTTTTTAAGCTGAATCGAATGGTAAAAACTAACATTTGACTTTTTCAAAAATTATGTGTAAAAAAGTCAAAAAACCCATTTTTGGGGTACAAAACCCCCCCAAAATACCCCTTCGGCTAGGTCGATATGTCTGGTTTTCGAACTTAAAGTCATAAATGCTACTTTACATGTTTATACCAAATTTCGTCAAAATCGGATAATTTTTACGAGAGTTATCGTGCTCACGGACACATATATATATATATATATATATATATATATATATATATACAGTATCGAACGAATGGTGTTTTTGGGGTCTGGGGACCTCAAAACGAAAAGTTATCATGGTCCCGGGCCTAGGTCTTACCATGCCGACTACGGTAATAGCTTCTTCCCTATAGGGGAAATTCGCTAAAACACATTTCATATCTTCCTTGTTGCAGCAAACCTGCGAACTCAATTATAATGTTATTCTTATTGAGAATAAATAAAATGCTACATATCACTTATTAATGAATGTATTTTTGTGAAACTTGGTAAGTGGCTTTAGGTACCTAGTAGTGATACCCATATATATGCATTGGAAATTCGCTGAGTACGCAGGTTTGCTGTGACGGGGGAATTTAATTTGTGGCCTTAAGGGATATTGTATAGAACACTAATATGATTCCAATTTCATCACCGAGACCTTTTATTTAAGTATATAGATATTTAATTTGAGGTTTTCTAAAAAAATTCATGGTACGGTTTGGCATTATATATATAGATAGATTTGACGAAAATAAACTAGACAATGGAGAATCAATTATCAGATCAAGAGTAACACCACGGACGCTAGTGTATACTTCCAGATGGTACTCTGCCTGATGTACTCTGCAAATGGAAGGTTAAACAGTGAGAATTCTGCTCCGAGAGCACTTACTGAATTTAGTGTAGAAATATTTGAAAATTATATCCCCTCTTACTTTTAGTGAACCTAGGTAATCATTTTTAATTTTTAATTTTCGAGCACCAATCTTAATAAAGCTTATCTCCAATTTACGTCAAAAAGATAAATTTTGATACTCTCCATCATCATAAATCTTTTCTTTTCTCCTTGGATTAACAAATTATAGACATTACCTCTCTATAATAATTTATTTTTATACCTTTCTTCTTTATTTCTTTTGATGATTTTCGTATCGGTAAGGTTTATATTTTCTATATCACCGATCATGACTTAAAAAATATATGACTTTACCTGTCATTTGTCATGTGTCATAAAGCACACTAGATTTAACGGACAAAAATATTGAAGATACATAATATTCTTATAAATTTAAAATCAATCTACAACTTTTTTTGTATAATTCTAATAAAGGATTTTTTAACAACAATATTATTATCATAGGACAACCATAAGTCTTTGATAGAATGCTTCACCATTTATATAACTTTACCTAGCAGGTTTTAAGCATTAAACAAAAATAATTTCTATGTTTATTTAATCTGTTTACGTGTAATTAAATCACCTACATCAAAGTTAGTAATAATTTCTTTCCGAATATTTCACATTTCCTCGATTGTTAACATGCGTTATAAGAGAGGAGAGTAATCTGGGGACACCTGCACAACTGCGCTCTTCGAGTCTTCTACAGAGCCTTTTATTAAATTGGTGCAGCATTCAGCAAAATGTGTGGCACTTACCTGTGTATTGGTTTATATTTTTATCACAAACCTTTACTTCAGACGGATTTTAAAGCTGTTACATTGTTACATACGACCGTGACTAAGAAATTATTAAGAAAGTAATGCAATATATCATTGTTGCTTGATGAATGATTTGAATGCTGGAAGATTAATACTTAAACATTAAAAGGTTTTAATTTTTAAAACTTCATTTTAAACAGAAAGGCAGAACATAAAATGAATAATCTTTGTATTATTTTAAAACTCAGTCAGTTCAGCTAAACCAATATTAACACCAAGGGCGGATCCAGAGGTCATGTTTGGGGGGGGCGGTCACCGAATGTAACCCCCCCTCCTCACGGGTGGTCACTGGCACCCCCATTATTTAATTTAAAACTATATTAAATTATTCAACGAATGAAACTAAAGTTAAAATAATATATCAATAACCTTGTAGTCAAGAAAAAAAACAATCATAACTTTCTAAACATAGGTACTAAACAAAAAATATCTTTATTTCTGCCTCGCCCGACCGTAAATAAAAATAACAAATATTTAGGCATTAAACTTTTATCTACGTTATCTGTAGACTTTTATGAACAAGTAAGATGCCTAAATTAAATAAACTATTAATTTCAGTTATTACACATGTGAAAAACTACTATTTACAAAACTTATTTGAAATCTGCATTTTAACTGTGCAACTCGAAGATACAATGAGGAATGAGGCTGACAGCCAAGGTCAACGACTTGAAAAATGAAATGTACCACATTTACAAAATGAAATAATTGGCGTATGAGCTTCCGTTTGCACACAATTTAATCTTTGTTTCCTTTTATTTCATTACGTATAACTTGAGGCAATTTTTGCTCCTATAACCAAGTCACTGGATATTAATACCTAACAGTAGATTAGGTTTACACAAAAATAAAACCTAACCTACAGCTGAAGCAAACGGCGGTCGACAGGTGAAATCCACTGAGCTCTATGTTATATCTAGAGCCACCACTCAGTGTCAGAAAAGCTTGCCACTGTGTTTTTCGGCCGTTATGTTGGCCAAATTGTTTTACTGATGCATTATGGGAGTTTTTGACGTTTTGAGTTTTGGCGGTATGGTAATTTTATTCCCCATTTAAATCAATGTTAATTTAGTGATTTTTCAAAACCTTTATCATTGTTTTTAAGTACATTATGAGTCGAAACCTTGTGTTATAAACTTAAAATTGAAGCCTTGCGAATATTTTTAAATAAAAAGTAAACAATCATCTTGAAGCTAAGTAATGATTTAGGTAACATAAAAATGGTCTTGTTTCTAGGTTTATGGTCGTTGGTGGATGACATTGAAAATCGTACACTTGGGTGGTTGGTTTAGTTATTTATTTTACTTACACATCAACACAGTAACATTATTAATAATGGATGATTCAAATATTAAATTCAAATCCAATGTCGATGTTAATTGTTGACAGTAAACACTACAGCAGAAAATCGGTCGGCGACTTTTAATTTTGACAGCGACCACCTGATGAATTTTGATTGATCCAGCTAACGCCAAGGTGACAACACAACAAAGCAAAAAGATGATCTAGACGACACGCTTTTGGGAATTATTTAGTCAAAGAGTAGTGGACTCCAGATAACATAGAGCAGAGATCAGTGTTGAAATCCAGTAAAAAATAACGAACGAATATAATGGGACCAAACTTTTCTGTTTGCGGTTAAAATTTACCTCCAAGACCATGTTGAAAACACTGAATTTTTGGCCTGTCAACTGGCAAAACTGCAACAACCTTCGCGATACTCGGGAATATAAATGTTTTTGTAAGTCGCTTTTAGGTGAAAGACATGGACCTAAGTAATGTGTTATAAATTCAAATGAAAGTTTAGAATCTCATCTGTTTAATGGTATATATTTTATTCCATTTATCGAACGTTTAGGTGCAATAGTTTTAATTTGAATGTAACAATGTAGACGGGAGCAGCAAAATTGACTTTTGCAACCGAAAAACGGGATTTAGTGAGACTTTTTTTACTTCAATTTTCAATCGGATGTATTCAAACTTTCTACTTAAGCCTAAGTAATCAAATAAAACACAATAATTTTTAGGTTTGGGGGGGGCGACCGCCCCTACCGCTCCCCCCCCTTGGATCCGCCCCTGATTAACACTTACCAAAACCCCAGTCTCTCAGGCCCGGTTTGAAATCAAAAATTTCTATTGGTATCACTGGTGATACAAAACTGCTCTTTCCCTTTAGTACCTTCCTTCCTACCTTCTTACCTAACCTTCTTTGGAACATGGTTATTGCTGATTTTTTCAATTTTATATATGTGAATAATAAAATTACTTCCAGGACGGTCCGTGAGGCCCAGGGATTCGGTTGGTGTAGGTTTACTGTACTTACCATTGTTAGCAAATGGATTGGTAATGGCATTTTATTTTTGTCTTGAAGGTTGGCAACATCCGGTTCAGCCATCCGACCCTGTACGTGTTCCCTGGAGGCCAAGGGGACGCAGCTCTCTTCGGAATCAACGGCTTCAACATGCTGGTTGACGGCGGCTTTGCCAGAAAGGTTAGAAAAAGTATTAGTGTCCAATATTTCCAATGGATTTGTTTTTATTTTTAGCAAAAATAAGCTCTATGTGAGCCGAAGACGAGTTTAGTAAATATTTAATAATGTTTAAATAAGTATGTTTTGATTTTTACAGAATTATTTAGTATTTATTATCAATTTCAAAATACAACTTTTGGACAACACATATTCAAAAACCAACCCCCACATACCTTCAAACTTTTTGAAAACAATATAAAGCTTTCCAGCATTTAATTTACCACTCCCAGAAGAAAAAAACGTTTAACATGAGCTTGTTAAAAATTAATAGAAGGTTAGTGGGGAATTTGGTGATCACAGGGAAGGATAGAAATAAATACAAATTTATGTAATGCACTTTCTAAATGTGTGAAAATTTAGCTCTGTACTTTCAGACAATTTTTTCCCAAGAAGACCTTTGATTTCAGAATGTCAAAGGATCAACTGGACTATCTGTTTGACTGATATTCCAAGAAATTCCATAATTAATCTGTGTATAAACTTTGATTTCATTAAACATGCATTCAAATATATAGAAACTGGCCCTTTTCCAAAACCCCTTATGTTTAAATGGAGTATTTTAAGAGATTTCAGTTGTAACGCAATAAGGCCACTTTTTATTCTGTATCCTACCCTGCAATCCATCTCTTTGGCTGAATTGGTAACCCTTTCCACTATTGAATGTACGCTCTGATTATTTTTCCAACAACGATTTACTATACAATGTTTGACTCTGTGATTGTTCAGGCATGTTTCTGGGACTTTGTGCGCCATTTGGACCGTCTTGACGCCGTTCTCATGACGAGGATCAACAACAGCAACTGCCACGGAGTCGCGTCCATCCTGCGCCGCAAGAGACTGTCCCACGTCTACCCACAGATCGGACATTTCTTCAGCAACCTGCAGGTGGGCCCACCAGTGGACTAACTCACCTAATTTATTTCAAAAGAAAACTCCTTTACTTCTCCTACCCCTCACCTTCTACATCTTATCTTCTCCTATCTCGTACCTTATCCCCCATACCTTATCCTACCCCCTTACCTTCTCATACCCCTCACCTTCTCCTACATCTTACCTTCTCCTACCCCTTACCTTCTCCTATCTCGTACCTTATCCTACCCCATGCCTTATCCTACTAATCACCTTCTTCTATCCCGACCTTATCCTACCCCTCACCTTCTCCTTCATCTTAACTTATCCTACCCCCCATACCTTATCCTACCCCTCACCTTCTCCTATATCTTACCTTCTCCTACCCCTTACCTTATCCTATCCCTCACCATTTCCTATATCTTACCTTCTCCTACCGTTACCTTCTCCTAACTCGTACCTTCTCCTACGCCTCACCTTCTCCTACATCTTACCTTCTCCTACCCCTCACCTTCTCCTACATCTTACCTTCTCCTACCCCTTATCCTTCTTCTATCTCATACCTTATCCTACCCCTTGATTACCTTCTTCTATCTTTGAGAATAAGGAGGTGTTTCATTTCAAAGAACAGTTTAACTAATATTAGATTGATGTATAATGTAAGCTCAACTGATTCTTTGTTTTCCCCGAAATCATTAAATTTGTATGACATTTAATTCCTATAGCTGATTAGGTTGCGTCCCTTGTTAACTAAACTTATTTTGTATGACAAGCATACAAACAGACTGAGCTGTTAGTTCCCCCATACTACTCCAGGAAGATGTTCAAGGTAACAAAGGAACAGTAAGGGCCCCAGAATGGAACCTTGGGAGACCCCATACTTTACCACTTTTAACGAAATATTAAAAAATAAGCTAACTTTTTAATTTAATTTATATGCAACATCTAGTACAGTACCGGAGCCCTCACATAGCGTTTTTGTAGCTAAGGTTTCAGAGTTGAAGAACACCCTCTTTTGGAATCCTTATACTCAGTATTTTAAGTGTTGTGTTAAGTGTAGTTGGAAATTACAGTACTTTACAATCAATAATCTTACATATTATAGTAATTATTTTTAAATAGTTTAGAATCCCTAAGTTAAAAAATGATTTTGTATCAAAAGGCCTAGTTATATAAAATTTAAAAAACAACTCTCAAATTGTAATGGGAACATCTATGAACAAAATCAATTGTGTATTTGTTATTCTTTAAAACCTTACTAGATGACCAATTTTGATGTAGTTCGGTAATTTAAATACAATCTAATAAGGTGATAAAATATTCCCTAAATATAAACCTTTAAAGGTTTTAAATGCCACTAGGTAAATACTCCTTATCTAAATATTTTTTTAAATCAGCTCTTGGCCTTTATTGGTGCACACATATACTAAAATATTGAGTACTCTTTCTTAACCCTCCAAGGGGAGATTAAAATTAATATCACCATTTGGCGCTCAAGAAGGATCCCTCCGGGTTTCAAAATTTTCAAAAAGATGTACTTTATCGATTCAATTCTTACAACAAATAGTTTCCTATGTAACTACACACTAAAGTGTTTTTTCGCCTAAGTCCATTAGAGTCAATAATATTAAAATCAACATGTTTTAATGTGTTTAAATTTAACATCTACATAAAATTAAAATAAATAAAATTAAAAATACAACTATAAATCTAACCAACTAAAGAAAATTGAATTATTATAGTTTGTTTGGTTACAGTTCCTTACTAAAGTTTCATATTTACTTCCCTACTCTACGACATGTTCACTGTTCTCTGAAGGATGTGTTTCATTCTCTATATTCACAAAGAAGTACTGTAGTTCAAAACATTTCCAGGCTTATTTTCATACACTTTCAATTGTTATTTTTTATATTCTAATTCTAATTCTAATTATTACTTATGATACAATACGTACAAAACACAAAGTTGTGTAAGGATTCTGCTCTTCCAGGACTTCTCTCCACGACTCCACTACTGTTCACGAGGGGAGATTGAATTACCCCTCGATAAGTCGAAGTCTGTGAAAGATCACCTTGATAAGTCGAACCTCGATATTTCAAAATATTCTATAACTAACGTTTTTCCATCTTCCTAAGATACGTGTTATTGAGGTTCCATTGTACAACTCACAACTTAGTCACGTAATTAAATAAATAAATTGACCTTCTAGGAATATTTAAAAACAGAAACACTTTCTAATCTACTACACTTTGTTCTAAAGGGGCTTTTCAATCAAAATATGAATAGGTTGTATGACATTTGTTAATTACATTCCACAAAAACTTCAGAACCCATTAATCTGAAAGATTACATGAATGAAGTTAATATTATATGGGCTCCTGACAACACTATTTACGTTTTAAAACTCCCTTAGAGCTCTGCCCCACTGGTCTTCCAAATTCCTATGATATTCTTATTTTACTATTATTCTTATTTTGCTAACCATAATTTTATTATATAATTTCTTAAACAGTTGTTTATACTCAAAATAATTCAAAAAGTGAACCACAAAATGCAGAACACGAAACTGGTACATCCTCTGGTTGACGCTGGGAACTGGTGCTAGTTTAAACAAATATTAAGTACAGTACCAATAATTTTGATAATATATTTCCTATGCCAAATTAACTTGTTTAAATTACGATGTGGCTATGTATCCGGCAGCCGGCTCGCCATTGGGTAACGGCAGAAGTCGATGATGTCATTGATTGTTTTCTATGCTCTCGAAATTTCCTGTGACGCACTAGCAGCGGAACGTGTTTCGTGTCTGGTGTCGTCTGCTTTATGTTAAACCTACTTACTAAATGGTTTTGCGTGAAAAAAATAATAAACAACTAGGTTACAGTTCAAACAATATATAGTAACCTAACCTAACTCTGCAGAGCGCTGTATTGTAGCTGTTTGTTGTGCAACATAATTACAAATTAATTAATTAGTATAAATAAATTAAAGTAAAATTAAACAAGAATTTCAGACCTGAAAAAGTAAACAACAAAAGTAAGATTTAACACCGAACAAATTAAAGTAAAATTTAAAAGAAAATTTCAGATCTCAAAAAGTATACATCAAAAGTGAAATTTGAACATGGGACAGCCCGATCGTGGATCTATAACCATATCCACTGGGCCACCGAGGCTTGTCAACTACCAAGGTTCATAGAGCTTTCAGCCCAGGTATGATTAGTTCCATAAGGTGACGTCATCGACTTCTGCTGGATACCCAATGGGGAGCCGGCTGCCGGGTACATAGCTACTGCGTTTAAATTAACCTTTTTGCACAAGTTTGTACAAGAAAATCTTGTCAACTTCAAGATCTATGTCAATATTTCTATTTCATGTCAGGTCTTCATAGGGTAGTTGTTAATAATTCATCTATAGATTATTGTAAGACTAAATTACTTGCGTATTCCATCAAAGTTATTTAGAATAAACTATAATACTTACAGTTTATTCTCCATATGTGGTTTACTTAACAAAATTTAGCGGATATTCAATTGGCGGGTGATATTTTTTACCAAGCAATCGCCCAGAAATTAATTTGAATGAACTTGTTACCAGGAGAGGAAGCAGCCATCGACGCCAGATGAAGAGAAAGTCAGAGACCCACTGCTGGTCAACCTGTTGGACGAGGGCCAGGAAATCGTCCAAAACCTGAGACATCTTCAGCTGAAGCCTCACAACTGTGTGCGCGACTCGGTGCTTGAACCCATTAACCTGTACCACAAGGTCGGGCATGGAAAATTGGACATGTATGTCATTAGTCCTGCGAGAGACAGTAAAGAACTCAAAGAATTTTTATCAAAGTGGCATTCGAACGATATTTCATTATTTAATAGTGTATCAAGAAAACCTGGTGATAAAGACATTACATTTCCTTTCCAAAATCTTGTTTCAATTTGTGCTCTACTAGTGTGGCAACCTGCAAACCCTGAAGATACGATCACGAGGATACTCTTTCCAGGCAGTACACCTCAACATAAAATTTTTGAGGGTTTAGAAAAACTGCGCAGCCTAGACTTTATGAAGCAACCTGTATGTACAGCTAAAACACTTTCGCCGTCGTCTTCTACAATAGGAATAAATACTAAAGTAAGTAAAACTAAGTCCACACCGGCTGTGATAGATAAATTGTTACCTGGAGAGGGCCTAACTAAACCAATTCCTAAAGGTGTACCACAAACAGAACCTATTGGTAAACAGGCTGTAGCTAAGTCTGCCACAATACCTGTGTCTGGTACAGGTGAAATAAAAACTAAGCCCGTTCAACCACTACCTCCTAAATCCACTAAGCCAAAACAGGAAAAGCCGAAACAGGAAAAGGATAATAAGACTGAAGTAGATAAGAACATTGAAGTTGATGCTGGAGAGAATGTAAAGCAAGACAAACCTGCGTTAATTACAGATCAGCTGAAAGAAAAAGAGTCAATAAAAATGAAGAATGAGAAATCAAAGGCTGAAAATAAAACTAAAAAGATTGAAAGTAAGGTTACTTCTAGAATTACTGAAAAGAAACCACCAAAGGTTCCTTCAGTCGAAAAGAAAGATTCTGTGAAATCATCTCCAACAACACCAAAAAAAAGTGTTGAATCGAAAATGAATGGAGTTGCTTCTAAAGCAGAAATAGTGAAAAGCACGCCTAAACCAAAACTAAAAACCTCACCATCTTCAACACCAGCAAAAAGCACAAAAGAGGAGAACAACCGGAAGGTTGTTGAATCTAAAGCAAAGGCTGCTATTGCCTCAAAAACTTCTGCACCAAAACATCCTAAAAGAGATGAGAGTGTAGTAAAACAAAAACAAGAAAAGAAACCTACCAAAAAGCCTTCATTATCGTCGCCAATAAAACTGCCATCCAAAACATTTTCTCCTGTTAAAGGTGCAACGAAAACAGTGTCAAAAGGGAAGAAAGATAGTAAGAAATTAAAAGGTGATATTGAAAAAGGGATCGTCACTGATTCCTCTACTGTTTCAACTCCTTCTACAGTTGATGCAGAAACCGCAATAGCTAAGGAAGGAAAAGTTGAAGGTAAGGAGAAAGTGGAAAAGGTGGTTGAGAAGGACGTTGACTCGGGGAAATTTGAAGAAAAAGAAAAAGTAGAAGATGACACTAGCAAAGACATAGATGAATCTGCTGAAGGTAAAGAAAAGGCTGAAGAAGCTAGCGTTAGTGAAGATGTCATTAGTACTGGCAAACAGGAGGACAGACATTTAGACACTAGTGAAAAGGAATACAGTGAAAAAGAAGAGGAAGATGAAATTTTGATAATAGAAAAGGTTGAAATAGAACAATATGGCGATGATTCTGTTCAAGATCAAGAAAGTTTAGAGTCACATGTTCCCGATGATGGTGAAGATGAAATCCAAAAACATCTGCGTGATGAAGCGGAATCTGAGAAAAAGAAGGATGATCAACCTAAAACTGAAGAGATTCAAGAAGACAAAGGAGAAAATAAGGCTATAACTAATGAGGGTCAGATCGAAAAAGATATACCAGCTGGCAGTGATGATAAAGGTGAAATAAAACCAAGTGATTTAACTCTGTCATTAGTAAAAGAAGTTTCAACAGAAAAGGTCCTTACTCCTGAAAATCGAGAACAAATTGAAGAAGAAGTGCAAGAAATTATAACATCTGCAACAGATTTTGTTGCAAAAGCTAAGTTAGAGCAATCTAAAGAAAGTTCAGAGCTATCAGCCGATGGGGTTGGTTCTGATGAACAAAAGACTTCTGGGGAAACCAAAGATCTTCTCTCCAGTCCAGACAAAATGCTTGGATTGTCAGATAAAAACTTTACTGATGATGATAATAAACAAGATGATACAAAAGACAGGTCTAAAGAAATAGGAGATGTTAGATATACAGCCGAAGAGAGCCAACCGGACGAGAAAATTTCAACAACCGTTGAATCGGGTGCTACAACAGCACCGACCCTTCCTGAAGATGAGAGGATCCCGTTGGATGAAATAAAAGAGGGTATAGAAGAAAAGTATGACAAGGAAGATACTAAAGAAAAGGATACACAAGGAGCTGTCCAAGGAAGAATAGAGCAGCCAACAACTTTACCTCAGGTTTCCATAGTTCCAGGAGGTCCATACGAAGTTCAGGCAACACAAATGCTAAGAGATATCGTAAAAACCCCTGATGAAGTGGCTGATCTACCAGTTCATGAAGAAGTTGATGGAGTATATGAAGAGGATGATTTCAGTAGAGATCCATCAAAAAGTAAAGAAGATTTACTAAGCATTAGTGGGAAAAAAGATGTAGATATTAAAGAAGACAAAAAAGATAGTTCTCCAGAGAAAAAGAGAACATTGGAATTGGATGAACCAATTACAAAGGAAGAGTCAGTTTTGTCAAAGGATGAAATTGCAAAGAGGGATGAATTACGAGAGGACATAAGAATAGACGAGGAAGAATTAAATGAATTGAAAATTATAAGACAGAATCTAGAAGCAGAAGATTCCATGCAAAAGCATGCAGATACAAATATACAACCTGTTTCTAAAGGTTTAGATATTGATTCAAAGCATGATATGGTTCTTGAAACAGAACCTGTGCATTCTATGCTAAAAGCTCCAGAAGTAGCTGAACTTGTTATGGTGACTCCTGACTCAGCCCCAGATTCTCCTCTTCATTTAACAACTGAAAAGAAAGATAAAACCGATGGGTTACCTACTATTGATGATTACCAAACTGGAAAAAATCTAGATCATATCACACATATTAGCAAACAGGAACCACCCCACGCAGTTAAAAGTGAGGAAAAAGAAGAGTCTTTAGATGCAGTAGTTGGCTTGAAAAAATCAATTGATACCCCTAAAACTCCTCCAGCTAGTCCAGTTCTTGGAGATATGTCCAAAGAAAAAGATAAAATTGATATTACACCTGAGATTGTGGAGCTTACGGAAATTTCAAAAGATGATATAGATATAAAACCCATTGAGCAAGAATTGGATGAAACTCAAATTAAATCCGATTCAAAAGCTATTCCTAAAAGTTCCAGCCCAGTTAAAGATGACAAAATAGATTCTACTGTAAAAGTAAAGGAATCAGTTGAATTTGAAAAGCAACAAGTAACAGACAGTGATAACGTGACTTTAGGCGAAGCACCTGAAAGTACAGCTTTAATTTCGAGTGATAAAGAATATGCTCTACTACCAGAAAAGGAAATCTCTCAAGCTGAGAAATCTATTCATGTTGGTGATAACAAAGAAGACTTAAAACTGAAAGACGCGGGGAAACCTGTATCTGAAATGCCAGAAATACCTGAAACGGCTACTATATTGTCGGATATTAAGAAAGATTCTCCACATGCACAGAAAGAAGGGCATATTACAGAGAAAGAAGAATCTCCTATTAGTCTAAGCCCCCTTCCTGCTGATGCGGGAGAATCGCCAAAGTTAGAAAAGGATCAGACAGTCAAAGAGAAGCTGGAGTCTCCTAAAAGTATCAGTCCAGTTCCAAGTGGTAAAGAAGATATCACAATATTAGAGAAAGGGACGGAAGAAGCAGCGAAGTTTGAACCTTCCAAAATTGTTAGCTCTCTAACTAGCTTAGAAGGAAAACCGACAGATACTGATGTTACTAAACAAGTTACTGACGAACAAGAAGTTCCTAAGAGTACTACTGTTCTTACAACTGAAAAAGAAGAGGATATAATGATAAAAGAAGAATCAGTCTTAACAGAAAAACAGGAGTTGCCTGAAAACATTAGCCCATTACCTATTGAAGAAACAGATAACAAAGAAGAACATACTGAGCAAACTGCCAAAGATGATTTAGTTTCAGTAGAGAGTACAAAACCATCACAAGATACTAAAATTGAATCAATATCAAGTGAAAAAGAACAGATCACTAAGGAGGAACATAAATTACCAACAAGTATTAGTCCAATACCTTTGGATAAAGTTGAATCAAAGACAATTGAAAAAGAGTCTTCAATCACAGATACTAAAGAGTCACTTGTAAGGATAAGTCCTGTACCTAGCGATGGAAGTGAAACTAAAACAGACAAAAAAGAACCTGTAAGCACTGAAATGCATGAGTCGCCAATAAGTGTTAGTCCTTTACTTGATGATAAGACCGACAAATTAACTGAAAAGGAATTAAATGTTATAGATAAGCACGAATCAGGAATTATTTCTGACCCGTCTGTTACAGCAGATTATAAAACTGTTGAAGATATTACCGTTACACCAGAGAAAAGAGATTCCCCCAAGAGTATTAGTCCTACAGGTGGTAATAAGGATGAATCAAAGTCAGCAGAAAAGGAACCTGCAACTGCAGAAAAACATGATTTATTAAGAAAAGGCAGCCCTATAGCTGATGATATAGCAGATTCTAAACCCAGTGATACTGTTCAGGACATGTTAAAAACTCAAGAATTAAGAACAAGTCCTATTTCATCTGAAAAGGCAGATTCTAAAACAACTGAAGACATTAGTCCTCTACCTTCTGACAATGTGGATACTAAACCGATGGAGCAAGGGGTAGAAAAGCATGAGTCACCGAAAAGCATTAGCCCTAGTGGCAAGATTGAAACACAGTCTATGGGAAATGGGGCTCCAATTAGTGTAAAACACGACTCGCCAAAGAGTAATAGTCCTTTACCAGATGACAAAGAAATTACTGAAGATTTAGAAAAAGTATCGTCTCTAAAAGAAAGCCAAGAATCACCTATAAGTATTAGTCCTGTACATATAGAGAAGAAAGAAGTTATCGTGACAGGAAAAGAACTTCCTGTTAATGAAAAATCTATTTCACCTGCAGGCGTTAGTCCCATCCCTAGTGACGAGGCAGAATTTAAACTTTCAACGATGGAGCAAGAAGTTGTATCAGAGAAAGATCAAGAAGAACACTTCCAAGAACCACTTATTACTGAAAAACAAGATGTTCCTAAAGAAAAGATTCCCACACCTAGTGACAAAGCTGAAAAACAAACAGAAAAAGACCAAAAAGAAGAGCGAGAATCCTCTCTTGTGATCAGTAAGATCGACAGGACAGAGTCTGAACTGTCAACAAATGTTATTGATGATAAAGACTCACTTAAGAGTATTAGTCCTGTACCAAGCGAAAGTGCAGATCATAAACCTTTAGAAAATGGATATGTCAATACCGAAAAGGAAGATTTGCAAAAATGTGTCAGTCCTTTACCTTCTGAACAGGTAGACTCTAAAGCAGTAGAAGTTGTTGAAGGTTTGGACAGTAAACTTGATACCCCAAAAAGTATTAGTCCCGTACCTAGTGTTAAAGTTGACCAAAAGGACACAGAAATAGAACAAGATCCTACAAAACCACTCATAAGTGGTACTGAAGATGCTAAGGCAACAGAAAAAGTAGAATTACATTCAGAAAAGCATAGTTCGCCCAAAAGTACAAGCCCTGTGTCAAGCAAGGAAGAAGATTCCACAATAATAGAGAAAGAATCAACTGTGTTAGAAAAGCACGACTCTCCTAAATCTATTAGCCCAGTGCCCTCTGAGAAGGAAGAGGACAAAGCTATAGCAAAAGATCAACCTGTTACAGAAAAGCATGACACTCCAAAAACTATTAGTCCAGAGCCTAGAAAGCAGGAAGAATCTGTTTTAGAATTTAGTGACACTAATAAAAGTATTAGCCCTTTGCCTAGTGACAAAAGAGATGTTAAAGCAACACAAGATGGAGAAGCTGTTTCAGAACAGGTAGACACTCCTAAATCAATTAGCCCAGTACCTTCTGATAAAGGAGACGACAAAGCTGTGGATAAAGACGATATTTCCAAAAATATTCCAGTGTCTGACATTAAGAAAAATGTTCAAGTGCCAGAAAAAGACGCACCTCTTCCAGCAACACATGAAAGTGGTAGCTCGGTGCCTTCCGATAAGGGTGATTCCAAAATTACTGATTTAGAAAAGCAAGAAAGTCCAAAAACTGTCAGTCCTGTTCCTAGTGATAAAGAAGATACCACAAAAGATGACAAAATACAATCGGGTCAAAAAACCTACGATACTCCTAAAAGTGTCAGTCCTGCACCTAGTGATTTAAAAACTAGAGAAACAGAACAAAGTATTGAAAACAAATCAGATTCCCCCAAATCCGTTAGTCCCGCACCTTCAGAAAAGGGAGAAAGCAAAGTAGGTGAAAAAGAACAAACGGTTTCACCTAAACTTGATACTCCTAAAAGCATTAGCCCTGCCCCTTCTGATACCATTGCTCATGAAAAGGGACAAACTATTTTAGAGAAGCAGGACACTCCCAAAAGCATTAGTCCGGTGCCTTCCGATAAAGGAGATACTACTGCACATGAAAAGGGACAAACCACTTTAGAGAAGCAGGACACTCCAAAAAGCATTAGTCCGGTGCCTTCCGATAAAGGAGATACTACTGCAGATGATAAGGCACAAACCACTTCAGAGAAGCAGGACACTCCCAAAAGCATTAGTCCGGTGCCTTCCGATAAAGGAGATACTACTGAACATGAAAAGGGACAAACCACTTTAGAGAAGCAGGACACTCAAAAAAGCATTAGTCCGGTGCCTTCCGATAAAGGAGATTCTACTGCACATGAAAAGGGACAAACCACTTTAGAGAAGCAGGACACTCCAAAAAGCATTAGTCCGGTGCCTTCCGATAACGGAGATTCTACTGCACATGAAAAGGGACAAACCACTTTAGAGAAGCAGGACATTCCAAAAAGCATTAGTCCGATGCCTTCCGATAAAGGAGATACTACTGCACATGAAAAGGGACAAACCACTTTAGAGAAGCAGGACACTCCAAAAAGCATTAGTCCGGTGCCTTCCGATAAAGGAAATACTACTGCTCATGAAAAGGAACAAACCACTTTAGAGAAGCGGGACACTCCAAAAAGCATTAGTCCGGTGCCTTCCGATAAAGGAGATACTACTGCACATGAAAAGGGACAAACCACTTTAGAGAAGCAGGGCACTCCAAAAAGCATTAGTCCGGTGCCTTCCGATAAAGGAGATACTACTGCACATGAAAAGGGACAAACCACTTTAGAGAAGCAGGACACTCCAAAAAGCATTAGTCCGGTGCCTTCTGATAAAGGAGATACTACTGCACATGAAAAGGGGCAAACCACTTTAGAGAAGCAGGTCACGCCAAAAAGCATTAGTCCGGTGCCTTCCGATAAAGGAGATACTACTGCACATGAAAAGGGACAAACCACTTCAGAGAAGCAGGACACTCCAAAAAGCATTAGTCCAGTGTCTTCGGATAAAGGAGATACTACTGCACATGAAAAGGGGCAAACCACGTTAGAGAAGCAGGACACTCCAAAAAGCATTAGTCCGGTACCTTCCGATAAAGGAGATACTACTGCACATGAAAAGGGACAAACCACTTTAGAGAAGCAGGACACTCCAAAAAGCATTAGTCCAGTGCCTTCCGATAATGGAGATACTACTGCACTTGAAAAAGAATTAACTATTTTAGAGAAGCAGGACACTCCAAAGAGCATTAGTCCGGCGCCTTCCGATAAGGGAGATACTACTGCACTTCAAAAAGAATTAACTATTTTAGAGAAGCAGGACACTCCAAAAAGCATTAGTCCGGCGCCTTCCGATAAGGGAGATACTACTGCACATGAAAAGGGACAAACCACTTTAGAGAAGCAGGACACTCCAAAAAGCATTAGTCCGGTGCCTTCCGATAAAGGAGATACTACTGCACATGAAAAGGGACAAACCACTTTAGAGAAGCAGGACACTCCAAAAAGCATTAGTCCGGTGCCTTCCGATAAAGGAGATACTACTGCACATGAAAAGGGACAAACCACTTTAGAGAAGCAGGACACTCCAAAAAGCATTAGTCCGGTGCCTTCCGATAAAGGAGATACTACTGCACATGATAAGGGACAAACCACTTCAGAGAAGCAGGACACTCCCAAAAGCATTAGTCCGGTGCCTTCCGATAAAGGAGATACTACTGCACATGAAAAGGGACAAACCACTTTAGAGAAGCAGGACACTCCAAAAAGCATTAGTCCGGTGCCTTCGGATAAAGGAGATACTACTGCACATGAAAAAGAATTAACTATTTTAGAGGAGCAGGACACTCCAAAAAGCATTAGTCCGGTGACTTCCGATAAAGGAGATACTACTGCACATGAAAAGGGACAATCTATTTTAGAGAAGCTGGACACTCCAAAAAGCATTAGTCCGGTGCCTTCCGATAAAGGAGATACTACTGCACATGAAAAGGAACAAACTATGTTAGAGAAGCAGGATATTCTAAAAAGTACAAGCCCCATACCCTCCGACAAGACAGAAGCTAAAGAAATGGAAGACGAACGAATAGTTTCAATAAAACGTGACCCTCCTAAAACCGTCAGCCCTGAGCCTGAAGTTAAGGTAGGTGGCACAGGAACAGAAAAGGAACAAACTATTTCGGAAAAACATGATACCCCGAAGAGCATTAGTCCGGTCCCTTCCGACAAGGTAGATACCAAAATAACAGAAAAAGAAGATACTGTTCCAGAAAAACATGACTCTCCTAAATGTGTTAGTCCTCAGCCTGCTGATAAGGTAGGTGTTGAAGAAATCGAAAAAGAGCACACTATTTTGGAAAAGCACGATAGTCCTAAAAGCATCAGTCCTGATCCTGCTGGTAAAGGAGGAAATAAAGAAGCAGAACATGGACAACCTATTCCAGAAAAACATGATTCTCCTAAAAGCGTTAGCCCTCTGCCATCCAATAAAGAGGAAGACACAGCTTTGGAAATTGAACCATCTGTTTCAGAAAAACGTGACTTTCCCATAAGCATTAGTCCTGTGTCTAGTGGAAAAGACGATTCTAAAGGTACAGAAACAGAACAAACAATCATAGAAAAACATGAACCTTCTCAAAGCATCAGTCCTGTACTTTCTGAAAATATAAACGCCAAAGTTGGACAAAATCAACAAACTGTTTCAGAAAAGTGTGATAGCCCTAAAAGCACCACTCCCTTACTGGGTGATAAAGAATATTCTAGAGAAACAGAACAAACTGTTTTAGAAAGCCACGATACTGCTAAAAGCATCAGTCCAGTGCCTTTCGATAAGGGAGATGTAAAAGTTGAAGGAAAACAACAAACGGTAATAGAAAAACTGGATCCTTCCAAAAGTGTCAGTCCTGTGCGTTCTGATAATGGAGAAGCTAAATCTGTTGATAAAGAACAAACGTTTTCAGAAAAACATGACACCCCTAAAAGCATTAGTCCTGCACATAGTGATAAGGAAGATGGTCTAAAGTCAGAAAAAGAACCAATAGGTATTGAAAAGCAAGATACTCCCAAAAGCATTAGCCCCTTACTTAGTGATAAGGGCAGCTCTGAACCACTAGAAAAGGAATTTTCTTTAAAAGAAAAACATGACTCACCAAAGAGCATTAGCCCTGTACCAAGTGATACTTCTGACAATAGGCAATCAGAAAAAGAAACAGTTGTTACTAAAAAATATGATTCGCCTAAGAATATTAGTCCTACACATAGTGATGAAGTAGACTCAAAAATGAATGATGTAACTGAAACAGAAAAAGCAGACACTGAACTTTCAGAAAAAGATAAAGTTAAAGAAAAATTAGATACTCAGTCGACTCATGGCTCATCAGCAAAAGAATTAGGAGATGATCGCTTGACTAGTGTAATTGTGGACCGAGATCAAGACGTATGTAAAACATTTGAACCTAGTGACATAAGTGTACTAAAAGAAACTGGTGCACAGAGTTTAATAACTAGTAAAAAGTCTGCTTTAGAAACTGAAGCAACTGGAAACAGTGAACTGGATTCAGTTGACAGTAGTGCTGAACAACTAGTAACAAACTATCATAGCAGTAGTAGTTCTAGCTACATTGTTGAAAGTAAACCAGCTACTGTAGTAATAGATAAACTATTAGGAAGTAGTGACATTAGCAGCACACCATTATCTACTGTGAGCGACCAAATGCCTTTATCAGTTAATGGTAAACATGATACTAGTGACTCAAATGTTGTTTTGTGTACAGGGAAGGAAACTGTGATTGAAGAAACATTACAAAGTAAGAATACAAAGACTGAAAAGGATATTAAAGCTGATTCTGAAAGTACAGTGCCTTCTAATTTAATAAGCTCTGGCCTAGATTCTACATTAAAAGAGAGTTCAGCTGATTTAAGTATTATAGACGGTTCAACACATTCATCGATCGATAATAGATCAACTCAAATCTCTGAACACTCATCAGAAACAAAGAGCGGCCTTCATTCAGTTGATATTAGTTCTGTAAGTAGTAATAAAGATGATAAATCAGAATCTTTAAGTTCCAAGGAAGAAATCTCATCGTCTGTTCATAGAATGCTTGTCACTGGCAGCAGTGAAGATGGCGGCACTGAAACAGAGTTATGTTCAAGCTCTGTTATAAAGTTGTCTGGTGATTCCAGTGATAAAAATTCAGGAAATGTCGCTCATATTTCTCAAGAAGACTCGACAACCTCCAAAAAGGAAACAACAATATCAACAGACAAAGGAGACATTACAAAAGTTCTAACATCTTCAACAGTACCTGATTCGCTTCCTGAAAAAACAGTTATTACCACCACTGTATACACCACTGACGGTCAAAAAGAAACCCAAATTAATGAAAGCACAAAACCGAGTGATGTAATAAAAACCATTACCACTACAATAACAAAGACATTCGGTGAACATCCGAGCACTGACATTAAAACAACTGAAGAAATTGTACCCTTATCAGGAGAAAAACCATCTCTTATAGATATAGAAAAGACCGGGAAGAAAAGTGAAGCTGTTTCGTCTGGAATTCTTAGTCAGTCACTTAAAAAGGAGATATCTGATGCTGGGAGAAGTGGGACACCTGTATCAGATTTTGCTAGTGAGCGAGAGCTCGAGACAGGAGGTATTTCAACGCCTCATAGTGATATTAGCAGTGGACAAGTCTCGAGAGCAGCAACTCATATATGGGGAGAGAGTAGCGAAGGTAGGCCTGATTCTCGCCATTGTGACAGTGACGATGACATCCCATGCTCTCCAATGAGTGCAACATCACATATTGCACAGACACCTCCTCAGTTTGATTTTGACATTCATCAGCACGCTAAAGAGGGATTTTTGGATGAAACGTCCAAATCTAAAGACTCATCTTTGCCAACAGCAATGACAAGTTCATTCTATGGCAGTCTCCCGGGTGACCCTTTAGAGGAATATATAAAAGAGAAACAACTGTCTGGAGAAAGCCAAATGTACTCTTCGATGTATGTAAGCAAGTACGGTGATGATGAAGAAGAGGAAAGTAAACCTGTGATAGGTGAAACCAAAAGTCAGTCGGGTGTTCAACTTTCTAAAACAGAAGATATTGATTTTGAAACTGCAATAAAAGAACACAGATCGGTAAGAGGAGAAGATCTCACAGTAAAATACACCAATGGTAAACCAGAGGCTTCTGTTAATGGAAAATCCACCCACACTGCACCAAGTACCAACGGTTTGAGTAATGGTAAAAGCTCACAGCCAGAGAGCCTGGAATACCAGGAAAGTAAGTCCTCTTCTGCAGTTAGCTCAAATATAATGCCAAAGTCTGTTCCTAGTCAGCCTGGAGGCTCCAGCATTAGCTCAAGTAGTTCTGCTAAGCCATCGGTTGAAGAAAAGAAGGATCCCATTGAAGGATGGGGCAAACCTCTCGGTCTTCCCCCACCTCCCAAGAATCTGATTGACTCCCCACTCAGCCAGAGTACCCTTACCCTGGTATGGAACCCTGCCGATGAATGGGGCCTTCCTCTCGGTCTGCCGTCCCCAGCTCCCCCACCCGTCAAGAAAGACTCCATGAATGGCGAAATCGACACTGAAATAACATCTACCAGTAACAAGACAACACCAAAAAAGGTGGCAAGAAGGAATGCTGAAAATAATAAGTCTGCTTCTAATACACTGATTGGTGAGTTTAAACGTGTTCTCTGTATATTCTGACTACTTTAAAATCAAATCTGTGGGAGTTATTTGAAGGGTCCTGTGTTTGAAAGTGCTGGTATTACTTACTGAAAATAATGTGGGATGGTTACAAATTAGAAATAATAGTGTTGCTTACCTTAGTAGTAAGGTGTTTCGTTTGTTTGATGCTCTAGAAAAACCTGTATCTCAAAACATTTTCCATAAATCTATACCTATAAATATGATAAACCGATCATCCACCAGGCCAAACCTCTACACCTACAACCACGAAGTTTTGCACGTATACTCTGTGCATAACGTAGGTAACCACTAAGAAAGGATTTTAAGAAATTCTCATAGGGCTCCGCCCCACGAGGAGTCCAAGTTCCAATCCTGTGTTATTCTTATGTGCATTTACTTTAGTTTGAGCTGATGAGAATTCAATAAACAGCTGATCATGTTTCTTAATAGTTCCACAGTCAGGTTAAACACAGAATTCAGCACACACAACTGTTGTATTCCCGGGTGAAACCAGGTACGATAGTAGCTAGCTCATACATATTTCCCAAACAAAATTAATAAACAATTCCATATCATTCTACAATTCTATGAAAGAAATTTCTAAGTAATCAATGTTTCATTTCTCATCATATTATTTCTTCATTTCAATCATATTATTGAGTTAAAGCAGCAGTTTACAAAGATGATTTTTGTAGCAGCTAACCTTGGGGTAAATACAGTCAAATTAGAAATATTTTCTGAGGTATTTTCTTAAAACATTTGGTTCCAGTAATTGTGAGGTTTTTCCAGAAAAATAACAATGACTGAGTTGGGATGGCCAATTTGTATTATTTCATGTATTGTATGAGTGATAGTACCTATCTTATCATCCTGTAAATTCCACCTCTCAGTTAGTAGATCACATGACACATTCTGCCTGGAGTTATAAAGAATGAGTACTTTTTCATTTGAATTTCTTACAAGTTGGTTAACCTGATGATTGAACTAAATGACTAATAAGATCAACAATGGATTTTAAAAGCCTGAGAGGTTACTTTAGGGGATATTTTTTCAAGTTTACGGATAACCAAAGGCAATTTTTTGGTCATAAAATATGTAATTTAAAATTAAAAGGATTTACGAATATTTTAACACTTTTAATATTTTGTTTTAACGTTTTTTAAAAGTTGGTAAATGTTTTTAATCCTATCCTATTCTATCCTATACTCTAATATGAGTAAGGTTTGCTTGCTTGGTTGCTTGCGACACTGATCTCAAAAACGGCTCCAACGATTTCCTTCAAATGTTTGAGATAACTAATTTCTAGAATAAAAATAAGTTCTAGACAGGTCTCATCCCCAGGAAAAATCAAATAATGTAAAAAAACTAAAATGAAAGTTAAAAAAATTAACATTGGGCTTATGGAGTTTCAAATCAAAACAAAAGAATTGTAACAGCTGTTCATAATCAACCAGGGAACTGTCAAAGTAATACAGTTCGCGCCACAGGGCTTGGTGCCTGGGAAAGGCGAGAACCAACTCAAACTTCTCTTAAATAAAAGCAAACAATAACTAAAATAGCCAAAGCAATATTTTAAAATTAAATTATTTAATTTTGGTTTCTGTTGACATAAGTATACTGTAACACTAACGGTTCTAAGAAAATAGAGGCGAAAAGTCATTCCAGAACATAACGCTAACCAGGCGCCAAGCACTGTGACCCGAACTGTACTCATGTTGTATATGATTATTAACATGTGGTTTCCTGAGAGCAGGGATTAAAAGATTTGAGTGAATATTACATAAATAGAGTATTCAAATAAATCAAAGGGGCATTGAGCTATAAATAACAACTGGAGTGACCTTAAAACTGTAGAAAAGAGGCAAATGAGTTATACAAATCTGATTATCAGTAGGGGGAAGTGGTGAAATATTACTCCAAGTTATCTAAACAAACTGACTGGCCTTCCCCCGAGCAAAGCTCGGCCCCCAGGTACTTTTAAATTAATTATGAAACCAATATTACAGCTCCTCACTGAAGATAAAATATAAGGTAAAAGCTGTGTTTATTTGTTTTAGATAATTGCCATTACTTTCTCAGACTGTATATTATCACCTTACCCTACACTCCCCTCTTTGATATTTTAACCAAATTTTATAACTTTTTTAATTTACATGCCTATTTCTTACAATGAAGTGATATTTGTTTCACAACTGGTTTAGTTTGCCCCTAAACTATATATTTTTAGGAAAAGAAGCTAGTAACAAATCAAAGCATCCGGAGTCACCTGTCAAGAGAGCTTCCAACAAGGATGCCAAATCAAAGACCGTCTCACCCGTTTACATGGATCTTACTTACGTTCCCCACCATGGCAATTCGAACTACACCAATGTCGAGTTTTTCAAGAGGATCCGAGCTCGCTACTACGTGTTCAGTGGGACTGAACCGAGTAGGGAGGTGTTCAACGCTCTGCTAGAGGCTAAGCAGACGTGGGAAGACAAAGATTTAGGTACATTTTTCAAACCTGCAATTCCTAAATTCTGAGTTATGTTAAGTACTGTTAACATAAGAGATGGCTTGATAGCGAGTAAACAAAGGGTTAATGGGAAAGTTATCCCCCAAAGTTCATTGACATAACCAGCCAGCAATAATGGTGTTTAAAGATCGGTTGTGATAAAATCATGCAATAAAAAACTAATCAAATCACCTTGACCAATGTAATAAGTAAGGAGGAATTGTGGTGGGGTAAATTCCCCCTCACAACCTGGTTTAATAGCAGGGCATCAAGTAATTTTCGTGCAGTATGTAGGTCATCATCATCAGAAGGGGCGTACATGGGTCCCAAGGCACATCAGCCACATTGGGCTTATTGCGCACCCCCGAAAACAAGAGAAAGGTTTCAGTACTCCTCCAGGTTCAAGAGCCTGATGAACTGCATCATCCTATCGACGAGCTCCTCAGGAGGCAGGTATCCACCCCTGACCATAGATAGATCCCAGAGTTGAAGCCCTTACCTCCCTAATCTCATAGCAATCAAAGAGCAGATGGTCTGCAGTCTCCTCGTACTGCCCACATTTCCTGCATGCAGGGTCAGTATGAAGGTAATTTAACCCTTGCAGCACCCTTATAACTCCAACTTCCCTCTTATCCCTTGTGTTTCATCCCTATTCTCCGACCAAAGAGTAGAGCTGCAATCAAAATTTTAAATTCCACTTCGGTTAGCTGCAGTTTGTAAGTGCAATAATAATGGAAAGTTTCAACTCACTGTGGCAGAGTTGAAGAGGATGATTACCCATTCAAAATAGACTTAATTATCCTTACTGTGTGTATTGCCCATCGGAAACACTTATTTTAGAGTTTTAAATGTTGAGGCATTTAAAACATAAAAAACACAACCATACTCCATCCGAATACCTGGCAATAAATGGGTAAATTTAAATGCTCTTGCCAGCTTAGATGAGGAACTCAATAGTTTTTACTTTGTTCATTATAATTTTCTTTAAAATTTAACATAATTTTAAGCAAATACGGCCACTTCAAGAAACACTTACAGACAATCCAGCTCCTTGACGGAGATGCTGTCTGTCGGCTATGTGGGCAGTTCGATTAAACTACCTTACACATCATATTCGAATGTGAGGCACTTGGAGCAAGGAGGAGAAGGCCCTTTGGAACCTCTGAAGTAGATTTACTAAACATTCCCTTAAATTGTCAAACTACTGCTTGAGCACGTTAGGGCTCTAGTTTAGGTAGACAAGACTAGGGCACTGGAGCAGCAAAATAATCCACAAGGCTGACGTGTACAGGCCCGGACACCCAATTATCGGGAGCTGCGCCACAACTCCCCCCCAAATCTAATCTAAACTTTACGATTTAGCGCCTTCAGTTTTTACGCAAACAGCCCACATTACACAAATGTCATGTAATTTGCATCGTCTTTTTGAAGCTCACTCTTGCATTATGTCATAAACGTAATCACGTATTGGCATATTTTTTTGCCATAAAGGAGGAATTGATGACTCATGTCAACCTCCGGGAAATCCGGACTGACTGTCTGCCACATCAGTCTAAATTCTGAGAGTCTACTGTCGTACCCTATTAGGATTTACATCTTTTATATCTACTCCTACTACATCCGCCATGTATCTCTCATAACTCGGTTTTCTTATTGTTTACAGAAGTGACAATAATTCCCACCTACGACACGGACACTCTAGGCTACTGGGTGGCCGAGAACGAAGACCTGCTAGCCAAACACAAGATCGACCTTTCCCCGTCCGCCAGTCGCTGCACCATCAACCTGCAGGACCACGAGACCAGCTGCTCCGCGTACCGACTGGAGTTCTAGGGCCACGTGCCCTCCGATAGGCTCAAGGTCTACGGGTGCGCCGCGTCTTAACAACAAGATCGCTAGACGATGTTGACATTAATGTGTAGTCACTCAATGGAATCTGTTTCACCCGTGCAGCAACATTTCCGCTTAGTTTCTTACAGCGACTTGCAGTCTTATCAATTGCTGTTATTAAAAGAGTAGAGGACAGGGTATGATGGGAGTGTCGATCATTTTCACCGAGTGTATATTATGTATATGTGGGTTCAGTTTGGGAATTACTTTCTTTTAAGTAGGGTATGTAATAAATAATTGTTGTGACAAAATGAAAAGTGGAAATAATTAACCGAAATGTATTTTCTTTGTTCGCTTTTTACAGTTTAGTTTATTTTCTAAACCTCCTAAGTTTATTCGCTGCACAACAATTTGTCCTTGCATTTCCTGTGCATCCGTCCACATAATTTTACTATAGTGTTTGTAAGATTTTTACAAAAAAAGAGAGTTTTAAGAAATTTTTTTAACTTTGCTTGAAGTCCTTTCCCTTCGAGACAGGTCGAACGGCGTAAACAGATTCCAAAGACGTTGACCTTCGAGTGATAGTACACGAGAGGTCTCTAATATGACTAATATTAGATTTTCCTTAATCAAAATATGTAATTTTAAGCGGCCCTGATACTAATATCTATGTCGGGGATTTAATAGTCGGATCTATTTTAGTATTTTAGCTTTGAATTTCATAGAAGAGATGTGATCAACTGTAGCGTAAGTGAAAGAGACTGCGACAGTCACGCTCAAGAAGGTGGGAACTCCCTGGAGCGGCGCCAAGGAGTTCGGGAACAACTCCCACAGGAGTTACCGGGTTACAGTGATGGAATTACCAGAACCGTCTACAACAACAATCAGTGAAATTGTTGCTAAGCAGTCCATGTCCATTTTGCTTTATATTACGTATTTAAAGCTTATTATATTACTACTATATACCAGTACTTAATATATTTAAACGGTAGATGAAAGGTAATTCCTTACATTGATGTTTATACCATTTGTCATATTTAGAAAGTCGACAATTGTTACATTTGTTGCTAGTTACTTTGTTAGTTTATGTTGCGGATGTAACGGATATCTTAAGTGTTTTTAATTAAAGAGAGTCGAATTTAAAAATTGCGAGGTTATGCGAAAAAGATTAGAATCAAAAAAGTTTACTTGTAATTTTGTATTGTTTGTTACAGTATATAAATGTTAAAAAGGTGCAATATTTCTCATTTACTTCTTATAGTTTACTAATTGTTAATTCTGATAATAAATTATTTATTTCAATCTAATTGAACATTGACATTTATAATTTACTGTACGGTTCTAATTTGTGCGATGGTTCTAAACCTTTCAAGCACATGTAATTGTATTTATTTCTGTTTATTGATATTTTCTTACTTTTTTTAATACTTAAAAAAATGTTGCACTGTTATTCTTCAGTAGTTCTAAATCAGGCAATTTGAATGTGCAACACAAACTCAACCACTGAGCTAAGCTTTCAGAAGTTACAAAGATATTGAATGCTAAATATGATTTATTTAGTTCAAGTGTCAGGCATGTCACTATGTTAAACCCAAATTTTAACCACGGAAGCAACTGGAGAGGACGGCAGGGCTTGACATTAGGTTGATGAAGTTTCCTGCTTGCTCTCACAACTGGCGATAAGATGGTAAACATGCTCCTGTTTAGCATGGGAAAGAAAGGGAAAAACAAGATGTGCACTCATTTTAATAGATTTTTTAAACTTCCATAGTAAGCCCTGCTGGATTTGATTTATAAAACTGTGAAACTGTGGCAGTATATCAGTCTGCGTTCCCTCTCTCCACAACAATGCAGCTCAGCGCGGCTTCACTATCCGTGTGCCATTCACTTTCATAATAATAGCTCCATGTTTTAAATATAGCAATTGCACGGTTTTTAACTTTAGTACGATTAGTATTCATTTTATAAATTAGTTTTTCCATCAACTTCAAATTTTCTTTTTCTTTCAATTTTCCCCCTACATAGCAAAGGTCATCAACACATGTAATTAGTTTTTCCATCAACTTCAAATTTTCTTTTTCTTTCAATTTCTCCCCTACATAGCAAAGCTCATCAACACATGTAATTAGTTTTTCCATCAACTTCAAATTTTCTTTTTCTTTCAATTTCTCCCCTACATAGCAAAGGTCATCAACACATGTAATAAGTTTTTCGCTTTTAAGGTTGTGGAAGTTTAGCTCACTGGTTAAGTTAGTCAACTCTAAACGAGGTTTTGATGAAAATGCCAAAGAAAAACATTTTAAAATTGAACTACGAACGCTGACATGATATTTCCAGGACTTGTGTATGCTAAAAAGATGTTATTTGTCCTTTAGAAAATGCCAAATCTTTTCTGCTGTGTACTACATACGTGTGTTGTAATAATTGTTGTTTGGATGACGTTAGATCGTTTTAAAAACACTGTAATTCAATATCGGTTCAATTATAGTAAGCAAAATAAAATGTTATTTTTGCACAAGATATAAACGTTTGTAATATGTTCAACTACATCATTCCAAGTTGCATTTATTTGGCAACAAGATTTTATGTGGGTTTTGTAAGGGTAAAAATATTAGTTCATGACTGATGAAATTGCCTGATGATAAGAGTTTAGTTTTCACAAAATTGTCGTGAATGTTGTAGATTCATTTGTTTCTCGTGTCGATTCTTGCATTATTAGGTACTAACAATGAATGAAACAAGTTGATTTTTAAATAAAAGGCTGAATTTTAAATGCGGATCAAATTCAATTACTATTTAAAGTAAAAGGAAAATCTGTTACTTTGGTTGATGGAATGATGGAATGCATTTGACTCCAACAGTTTGCTGGTGTGAAGAAAAAAACACAAGATTACAGCCAGTAATTAAAATCCATTCAAAACAAATTCAAATTCATTCAAAACAAGAAATATTCAGATGACTTATTTGTGAGACAGTCAAATAGCTGAATATTTCAGTTTGGTGGATGCTACAAAAATTGAAATATAGTAAAACTTTACTTTTTTATATTTAAACATGGTGGCTATGTATTTTATGATATTTCACTTCATAATAAACTCGTTTCTTAGTTGTTGTTTTTTTTGCATGTTTTACAAAATTATAATTCAACACTAAACAGTCTCAATTCTAAAAGCATTTAAAAGTCCTTAAGGTCGTTTAACTTCTCTCCAACATTCTATTACCCCCTTTTTTCCACACCGAAAGTTCAAACGAAACCAACCGTGTACGAGCATCAGGCAATTCCTTCATTCGGATAAGCATCACGTGACATTCTTCATGCCTGTGAGTGAGTCTGTATTCATATGGTCCTCCAAGCATCTCCGTACTTGTGTAGCGAAACAGGAAAGTGTTTAGTCATAAGTTACTCTCCAGCCAAGCGGCCATGTGTTACTTTTGATATCAAACTTAGGTGTTGTCTAGCTTTGTAAATTCCATTAAAAGACTGACTTGAGTAAGTGGGGAGTGTAGGGCGGAAGAGTGATAGCTCAAGCGATAACCATAGCTCTTTTTCAATCTCTAAATTCGTGGTCCAGTGGTACCATTCTGTTGTCTTCAATATTCTTTACGGCTATCATTTTGAAAATTGAACTATCAAAAAACTATCGAGTACCCCAAACAAACAAAATGATTATTTAAATCTTGGCTATAGCTTAATTTAAATCTTAAAAAGTATTAATTTGTAAATTTTTTTTAAATGTATAAAAAGGATTTACCTATAACTCTTTAACATAGTGAAAAAGTTATTAATATATTCTATATATTCCTGAATATAAATTAACCTTGCAATCTCATATATTAAAATTAATCTGTTTAATTTCCTCTAATCTTTTGAACACTTCAGACACATGGGGTAAAACAATCCCTTTATATCCAAACGGCTGTATACCAAATCGATCAAATGTATTAACTTTGCCATAAAGCTTTATAAAAGAATATAAAAAATGCCAAAGCATTCTTCTCATATGTCTGTTTTAATCCTAAGGTTGTTTGAATTTTGAGTACTTATATTTTTGTATTAAGTTAGCACCCGATTCATAGTGTTGTAATTTGTTTCTAACTGTTATCACCAAATATATTATATTGTTTATTTAGGTAAGAAGTGCAATCTAACATTTATTTATCGATTATTTTGTAGATGGTGTGATTTAACTGATTAATTTTACCAAAGACCAAATAAATGTATTTTAGATATTCTAAGGTTCTATTATTGTAACGTCTGTTAACACTATAATGTGTGTTTCGTTAGTATGGTAGAGCCCCATTGAAAACTTCTTTTATACTTCTTATTAATAGTACTTATACAATTTTTAAAAAGGCAAATCTAATGATTTTTACCCTAAATGATGATTATAGTTTCATGATATTTTGTTTTTCCGTACTAAAAAAATTTATGGAACATTTGTCTTGAACCTCCATCTTATATATTTCTTTAATATTTAATATAAATTTAGGGAATTAGTGGTCTTAAAATTTCTATAATATTTTGACTTTAGCAAAATACAAGAGAGAAAAATTCTTAATAATAATTTATCAATGGGGATTTTAATCATACAGAAGCACATTTATACGAAAGACAAGAAGAGCTTTTGAATGTAATGTTAACGTTAAATGTAAAGTATGGATTATTAATGATGTTATTAGTAGTTTTATATGAGTATAATTTAGTTTGCTATCATGGTGCTATAAGAATGTCACCGTAGGTTTGCCTTGGAATGAGAGAAGACGACGGTTTAGCCACTTTCGTTTTCCCGCCCGCTTCGCCTAGCTTTCATCCTGCATGCGTTTTGTAAAGATCATTCAGAGGTATTTATAAGGAAATGTAATGAATAATTACTGGTAATAAAAGTGTTACAAAAACGTTACTCTTTATTTTCCCTTTTTATCTCGTATTTAGTCATAATAACTTATCGTTTTAGCATTAAACTTATCAATTTATACAGAAACTCCTTTATATATAATTCTGTAAGCAAAATTTTTAAGTCAAAATTGTGAGAGTTTGGCAAATCGCAGGATGATGGGAAATGGCTCAAATTAAAGGTCTTGATCCCAGGGACTTGGAAAAAATAGTAGTATTTCTAAAATGTTACCAGCAAATGAGAAATAACGTAAAACATCCCCCATAAGAAAAGCATGGGTATTTAAAAACGTCTGCTTTGTTTACATTAAAACATGTGATTAAGTGTCTACTTTGTTTACGAACTGACATGTGTTAAAATCAGATTAGGCGGAGTATTGGAGCCAGGTTAGGGGCTTTAGCCCCTTCAAGCCACTAGTTTTTAAACGATTTATAGATCAGTGGGTAAGAGATGACCAAACACGCTCAACATAAATGGTTAGAAATATTTTGTAAGTTATTGTAGCGTTATTACACAACCTTCAGTTTCAAAATTCGATAAACTCAAGTTTGAATCCCAGATGTGAGTTTATCATCAGTGTTAGCACCAATAATGTTATATACAAGTTTTGCTTGTTTAACCCTCTAGGTGTCGCATCAGAAAACCTGAAATGTTACGCCATTTTTTTAACTTTTGCAGAATTTTATATAAAATGCTATAAAAAATAAAATTTTGAGATATTGGTAAACAAGTATACATTTTCTTAGAGAGCAGAAAATGGGCTATCTTTTAATATAAAATTTGTTGGCCTAGATGTATGGTATAACAGTCCGGCTTAGGTTCAAATCTAGACAACCCCAAAAAAAAACTTATTTTTTATGTTACGAGACCCGTAGAATATATTTAGACAGCCATAATCAAAAATCCAAGATATTCATTTTGTTCAAAATTTAATAAGGAAAAAGAAAATATACATATATATATGTATATGTGTATATATTATATATATACATATATATATTATATATATATACATATATATATATAATACACAACAACGCAACCTCACATTACAGCATTCCTATTGAAAACATAACTAAACAGCTGATTAAAAACGGCTGCAAAAGTATTAGTTCGCAAAAGGGCGAACATTATTAGTTGCCATGAAGCCCAGACGTTGCCGATCACTTTGGTATAATGGATGGTTCGAAACGACCGATCGTCAACGAGATATACACGCTAAACTGGATGTCTGCAAAGTCGACTGAAATCAGTCGATTAACACTCGAGCGTCAAAAAAAGTCGACTGAAATCAGTCGATTGACACTTAGAGGGTTAATTGCGTGTATGGCAAACACAACAAGGTTAAACGACAGAGATAAGTTAATTGTTTAGTATTTTATGATGCGCTTTTGCGGTATGAGTGTTCTTGAAAATATTACCGTATTCGCTTTTAATTACTCAAAAACCTGAGAATGAGTACTGCTAGTCTTGAGAGTGCAAGGTTTCATGTAAGTTACACATGCTTTCTAAGCAAAGATAAAATTTCACCACTTCAGGATCTGATAAATAACAGCTTTAACTACATAAGGTAATTTTAAAATGTTATTTTGTTTAAGCCACCAGAGTTTTTGTCTATAATTTGTTTAAGTTAATCTTTGATCATAAAGTGCTGGAAGTGCTGTATTGTATATTGTGTTATACTGGAATTAAATTACTAATAGTTTGTCAAAAGAAGTTTTCCTTTACATCATTAATTACGAAACAAGCTATATTTTTATATCTAATTTTTTGTAATAGAGTTGATGGTAAAAACCTTGTATGAAAAGTTCAAACTTTAGTACATTGTTTTTTTTTTTTTTTTTTGTTTTTTTTACCGCCAGTAAGATAAACATGTATTTACCAAAAGAGTTTTAAAATTAAGACTTAACTTCTTAATATTGTTGAATTCTTTCGGTTTTTATTTAATTTGTGACACAGCTTTTTAGATCAATATGGTATTCATTTGGATAATGGTATTATGATTTTCCCTTTTAATAAATTCTGGCTTTTGTTTAAATTTAAAAGTTCAAAAGTGAATATATTTGTGGTACACTGTAAAAATTACTATGGTCATTCAAAATTGCCACGGCTAAAGCCTGTCCTAGACTACACGTCATTACCCCCGAATATTCAGTCACATTCCAAATGTTGGGTGAATTCCCATATAGTGTGGGATCTACACGAATAATGAATACTGAGTTTTCACATTGTTCAAAGACAAATGTTCAGTGAACTTTCGGGAGAACGTTTAACTGAATATTTGGGCATATTTAATGTGGGACAGGCTTCAAGGGGCCCAAGCCCGATCTCACCATTTAGTACTCAATATAAAATGAAAGATCAAGAAATTCCTCACCTAGTCAGACTAGAAGAGGTTCTATGTCTTAAGATTATTTTTAGTTGATCTACTTCCAAATTGTTGTTTATACATTTTGAAAAATTTGTCCCTGAAAAATAATGGGGCAAGTTATATGGAATGACAGTGATTTTATTTTGTTCCCAAAGCTACAGATTTTACGGAAAACCCTGGCATATATAGAAAACATTAAAAGGAAAAAGGAAAGGAAGGGAGAATCCAAGAGTAATGCCCACTACACTCCCCCCTCATGTTTGCCACTGAATACAAAAAGTAACTTTAGGAATATTTTCAATTAGTCAGCTTGCTGCTGTGACACGTGACCTCTTCTAACTTCATACTACAGCTTGATACTCCTTATTTCTATGCAGTGGTTTTTTCACTTTTTTATTATATCACTTAATTACTGTGTAAGACACCAACACAAATAGGGCGTATTTCAAGGCGAACATGAAAACTAAGGGATGTATCCAAATTAAAATGCTCAAAAATAAGTCACTAATTCTTTTAGAAGCACTACCAACTCTCTTGTAGAGAAATTTTCAGAATTAATCTAATCTTTGAATTTCTTTAATTCCTATAAGTTCCACTGTGTAACATTTGTTGGGAAACATTTCCACTACTTCTCCAACCGTCCAATGATGAAATGTGACAATTACATAAAACTTCAATATTTTGGTTTCATTCGACATTGATTTTAAATTTATCAATATTACCAATTATTATTTAAAACCCCCTGACTAACCATCACTCCATATATTCAAAGCCAAACTTTTCATGTTACACCTCCCAACACCAACATTTTGTTTCTCCCTAACCAAATCAAAGAGCAACCAATAAATATTCCCAAAAAGATTTATTCAAATCTTAAAGGCAAATCTTAAGGGACATTCAACATTTTATCAGTGTCAAAAGATAGTACATTTAAGTTACTATCACTACCCAAAAGATATTAGTTTATATTAACAAATAACAAAATTAGAGGGAGATGGACTTTTTTACACCCGGATATTTTCTACCCCATGCTGAGAAAATATATTGGTCTAAAGTTTGGCTTAAGGAGAACCTTTTATTAAAAACTTGTTGTATCTCTGACAATTTCAGGAAATGAGGGAAAACTCCCAATGCAAAGGAAAATATTTGGTTGACTGATGGCTCTGAAATTGCTTTAAACGACCATTTGAAAAGTTTGTTCGGATATAATCCCAAAGCTTTACTAATCCTTAGGCCAAGAATGATCTCATAGTCCTTCCTATTTGTTACAAAAAATATATTCAGATTCAGATCTGTATTTTGATTTTGTTTTAGCAAATTTCCCTTATAGGGAAGAAGCTATTACCATAGTCGGCGTGGTAAGACCTAGGCCCGGGACCATGATAACTTTTCGTTTTGAGATCCCAAAAACACCAATCGTTCAAAACTGTATATATATATATATAGATATATATATATATATATATATATATCCAGTTTTGAACGATATATACTATATATATATACTGTTAATGATATATACTGATATATACTGTTTTTAGCAAATTTTCCTTATAGGGAAGAAGCTATTACCGTAGGTGGCATGGTAAGACTTAAGCCTGAGACCATGATAACTTTTTGTTTTGAGGTCCCCAGATGCCAAAAACACTATTCGTTTTATATATATATATATATGTGTGTGTCCGTTACCGCGATAACTTTTGAAAGAAACATTCAATTTTGATAAAATTTGGCACAAATGTGGAGAGTAGCATTTATGAATTTAAGTTTGAAAACCAGATTGATCGCACAATGGGAAGGGGGTTTTATGGGGGTTTGCAATTTTCCAAAAATCGGTTTTTTGCAAATTTGACCTCAAAATGTTAAAAACACTCAATTTTGGTTATATATTTCATAAAGCTTAAAAAACAAATAATTTAGTATCTTGAATCATTAACCTAGGTTAAGTGGTTGCGAATAAAATCCAAAAAAACGTGTCCCATATTAGTTATGGGAAAAAGGTTTTTAGATTTTTCTCAGATAGTTTTATTAAAAACTTCACATTTCTGTTTATTAATATGTTTAGCTCAACAAAACAAACATTTTGGTGGTTTAATCGTTGTTCTACGTCCAACCGTTGCAGAGATATTCAAAGTGATAAACACAGTACGTTGTCCTATGTTATCCTTATGGAGAATAAATAAAATTCTATATCTCGATTATTTATGAATGTATATTGATGAAACTTGGTAGTATATGGCTTCAATTAGTTGTGGTATATTAATATTAGCACAAAAAACAAGTTTTTTGTTGATAGTCCCCGTAGCAGCAAACCTGCATACTCTGCCCCCATGATATTCATATGGAGAATAAGTAAAGTTGTACATCTCCCTTAATTATGAACCTAAATTAAGAGAACTTGGTATGTAGCTTTACTTGGTTCAGTTATATTGATAATTGCAAAAAAAACACATTGCTTATCTTCTTCGTTGCAGCAAACCTGCGTCCTCAACCCTAATGTTATTCTTATGGAGAATAAATAAAATGCTATATATCACTTATTTATGAATGTATATTTGTGAAACTTGGAAAGTAGCTCTATGTAGTAGTGAGTCACATATATATGCATTGGAAATTTGCTGAGTACGCAGGTTTGCTGCGACGGGGGTATTATATATATACACACTGATGTGCGCACGGTGGGTAACATTATTTTCAAATATCCCAGAGAATATTCCTTTATCATACTTTATGGAATGTTAATAAATTAATAAATTTCAAATGTGCTGAGAATATTATCAGGATATTCTGAAACAAGTATTCTCTAGGAGAGGTAGACAGGACTATCAGAGAACTTTACATCACTCGCTCCTCACACTCACAGATCATGTGATAGCAAATGTTTATGAAACTATTCATGAACTAATAAGCCGAGTGGTCTCGCATCTTGTTTCAACATCGGTTCAAAATGGTGTTTCAAAATGTATTTCGCCAAATGTGTATCTTTTTACATGTTAAAAAAACTATTATATGTTCTTTACATGCATCTTGCCATACTGTAACTTTAAATTAAAAATAATAACAACAACAAATTATGTCTTTTAGTTTATAGGAAATTATCCCAAGTGAGTTCAGTTTTAATTAAGATTCAAGTTAATGAAAGCTATTCACTCCTCTGACAATTATCAATAATTTTGGTCAGTATTTTCTTGTATTTTAGTTAAGTTTTGCATAACACAGTAATATGGTTCTGTATTGTATAATAATTTTATGAATATGATTACAAAACCTGTTGTTACAATATTAAAGTAATATTTGGGCAAAAACTGCACTAAACTCACAATTTTGTGCCTGGTATCTAATTTTCCAAAACCTACCAGGGAGGCCCACTGGACCCCCATTTTTGTTGGGGGGTATTCCGTAACCCCACACAACACGGTATTTCCAGTTAATTAAAATATATGTCCCGCTTTATGCTTCTACAGATATGGTCACCTTAGCCATGACAGGCTCGTTTTTCCCTAAGAGTGCACCAGCGACCAAAAAATAACATAAACTGGCAATAGCGCGCTGGGTTTGAAGCCGGGCAGCTTCTGAGCGGTGGGGATGAATCCACTTGAGTCATCCACTACCGAGCGTCACCGAGCGCTTTCCCACCCTCCGCGCTTGTCAGTCACTGTCTTGTTAAAAAAAGCTACCACGTGGTCTTGCGTATGATAAATATACAAAATAATATCATGCAAAAACAGGGGCGGACTTTTACAACCCTCTCATGGCATAATATTTGTTTGTAAAGTTTTTGAGAGCACCATAAGATCAGAATGTCTTGGAAAAGCTTTTATGAAACAACAAGATTTAATAAATATCATGCCTTTAAAGGTTTTAAATCAATGTATTGGTAAAGATATTTTTATAAATGAGAGCAGTCACTTTTTGAAGGAGGCCAACCAAAATCATTTTGTTTTTCTTTTAAAGGTAATTTTTGTGAGGTATTTTACTGTTCAGCTTCACCATTTCACTAAGTTATACAATCAGAAAATGCACAAGCAAAAAGTTTGAAACTGCCTAACAAAAACAATCACTTTCTTAGGGCAATAGATTAAATTTTAAATAATTAAATTAGGTTGAATATTAAATTCTAACAGTAGTGTTAATTTTAAATGCTGTACAGAATTGCTAGTAAAGTTTATGTTTCTTGAAAAATATTGTTATTGTTTTGACATCTTTATTTTTAATACTATTTTATTATTGATCTTTGATTATTATAAGCTTGCTGTTATTGTCAATATTTTATTTCAGATTACGATGTTCCTATCATGCAATAAAAATGGTTAGTAACGTCGCTGCTAACAACATTGACTATACATACTACGAAAGTTGGATCTTGTATAGGTAGTCAACGACCAAAGAATTACAATCGTGCCTCCGTACTTCCTTTTTCAACTGTTGGCGGGGATAAAAAAATCTAAATAAAATACCCAAATAAAACCTGCATACTCAACGAATTTTCAAGTAAAATATATAAGTATTTGTTTACTGAAGGTATGATATAATATACAGCATACTGTTTACAGCAATTTACTGGATTGTTTACTAATATAAAATATTACTATATAGTTGGGCCTTTTATTCAAATTAATTATAAGAATTAGAATCAAGTTTTGAATTAGTTCTAATGCGTTTAAAATAATTTGATTTGATAATATTTGGTATAAATATACAGTAATAACATTTTCCTCGGGTCGCCCTGCCGTCAGGGCCCTGCCTGCCGTGGCCGTCGCAACCCACGGCTCAGCGCTGTGTTCATTTGTATTGCGCGCGACGAAATATTTATTTCTTTCCCTCCTCGATTCTGAATGAACTGATCACCCTAATTTGTTTTCAAACATACTGATATTGTCCGTTTTATTTCCTCAAACTTTCTCACGGGCAAAACTCACCTGACCAAATAATAAAAAAGTAGTAGTTGACTAGCTTTTTCATTTCAAACATTTAAACGTAATCTATTATTGTTTTGTATACAATATTTTACAAAGACTGACAATAAATGTTTATAATGTTTGTCGACACCATAGTCATAGTGTTAATATCTTAATTATTATATCAAACAAATTAAAATTTTATCTTAACTATAAGTGTTAATGAGACGCGGCGAATTAAAATTTGTGCCAGTAGCGGCCAGTGGCTGAGGCGTTTAAGCCTCTCAGTGGTGGGGAATCGGCTTCAACTACAGTAATGTTAGTGGGTTGGGATTGCCAGAATATGTTATTCTTTGGTCGCTGGGGTGCACGTGCGCCCAGTAGGTCTGCCACAAGGGGCGAAGCAGCCGGGGCACTTTGCCCCAGGCCCCTACGGATTTCCAGCTCGTCCAAAAGAAATAGTCCATGGGGCCCCGCACAAAACTTTTGCCCTGGCCCCCATTACCTTGTGGCAGCCCTGGTGCCGGGGTATTGCTATCAGGCCAAAAGAAGTGCCTTGCAAGGGTATGTCTAAACAACACTCTGCAAAAATTAAAAGTTGAATGCATGACGATGACTTAATGACAAATATATATGGACCTTGATGAAAAATGAGACAGTTTACATTGTGAAAGGTTTACGTCCATTCTCAGTATTTTATTTTAGTAATGAACCTAAAATAAAACTATAATTAATATAATTGGTTATTATCTTAGCTAATGAAGCTGTCATGATATTTTGCAGAGTAAACTAAGAAATGAATGTATTAGTATTTTATTTCTCATTGTTTCTTTGAATCTCATATATTTTTTTAATCAAAAATATAAATTCGTTATCTTCACGACAGTGTGCTGCAACAGACTACAATCATAGATTAAGCATACTTTAATCTATGCTATAATGTATACATTTGATTAATTCTCTTCGTTACGAACTCTTTCGACTGGTAAAAGATCTGTCAGATGTGTTCAGTGTCGAGTGTGAATGCAGAATTAATTATGTGAGTTTTTAGGAGAATTATCTTTGGTTTAAATCTAAAGGAACTATATAATTCTGTTACGAAGTACTCATATTTCTGCTTATTTTAAATATCCACATTAATACTCAGTTTTATTGGGTTTTAATTTTGTTTTTCTGTTTTTAAGTTACATAACCTTACTCTGGTTTTATTCTTCTGTTTGTTTATCTTTTTGTTTACAATCCATAATCTTTGTTAAAAAGGAATTTACTATGACTGGCTGTTCCAGTAATATGTCTGACCATGACTATTGTTCGTTTTCTAATCCTAAACAACAACAAAATGTTAACGAAAGCGTTGACAATCAGAGCCAATTAAAGATAATTCCTAAATTTGATTTTGGCGCGGATAAACAACTTGATGGTGTCTGGCAGACTGTGCCTGGTACTAAAAGAAATCAACTAATTGTCAACCCTCCAATTTCAAAGAAAGCCCGTCAATTATCTTCTGCTACCACAGTTGAAACACAAAATATGTTCCAACCCCTCAATGAGACACAAAACATGGATGAATCTAATCCTGATCTATCGGATAAAAAGGAGGTTAAGCCTCCACCGATATTTATACCTGATATTACAAATATTAAACAAATGATCTCATCAATCGAATCTGTAATTTCAAAGAACGAGTACACATATAAATGCCTTAGTGAAAGTAAAGTAAAAATCTGTCCTTCGACTATAAGCTCATACCGACTTTTAGTTCACAAACTGACTGAACTTAAAGTTAGTTTTCATACTTTCCAAGTCAAACAAGACAGAGCTTATAGAGTTGTTCTTAAAAATATGCATTTTTCGACGGACTTGAATGACTTAAAACTGTCTATAGAGGAAAGTGGTCATAAAGTGCGTAACATTGCAAACATTAAGCACTTTAAAACCAAAGCCCCTCTGTCAATGTTTTTTGTTGATCTTGAACCTAGTGACAACAACAAAGAGATATATAAGACCCAATACCTATTAAACGCCAAGATTGTCTTTGAACCCCATAGGAAAAAATCTGAAATCGTCCAGTGCAAAAAATGTCAAAAGTATGGACACACGAAATCTTATTGCTGGTATCAGTTTCGATGTGTAAAATGCGGCCAGAATCATGACACGCTGGCCTGTAAAAAATCCCCTTCGGAACCGCCAAAATGTGCCTTATGTGAGGGAAATCACCCCGCAAACTATAAGGGATGTGTCGCATATAAAGAAATAAAAATCAAATCGTACCCTCCCTTGCGTCAAAAATCTTTTGACAATCCAGAATCAAGTCTTACTGAGAATGTCCGAGATAGACGTCCATCTATACCTGGCTCTCGTTATCCCGATGGCCCTAAGGAAGAAAACAACACAATGTACCCTCCTTTGTATCAGAAATCACTTAACAAGTCAGCTCCTACTGAATATGTCCAAAGTGAACGTCTGACCATACGTACCCCATGTGATCAAAATGACAGACCTCAAACATACGCTCAAGCTACAACTTGCAAAAATCACACACAAACGACGGACAATTGTAATCCAAGCAACCTAGAACAAACAATACAATGTTTCATCGATAAATTTGAAAAATTGTTGCTACAACAGACTCAACAAATAGGTACTCTGATGAACCTACTAACCACTGTTATAAATAAATTAACATGAACTCTTTTCTAAGAATAGCTCTTTGGAATGCCAACGGCTTGGTAAATCATTGCCAAGAACTTAAATTGTTTATTGCTCAACAGAAAATAGATGTATGCCTAATTTCCGAGACTCATTTCACTGATAGAAGTTTTTTCAATATTTCAGATTTTAATGTTTACTGTTCTAACCACCCTGGTAATAGGGGACATGGAGGTACAGCTGTGTTGGTTCACAAAAAAATCAAACAATATGAACTTCCTAAAATCCAAAATAACTTTTTGCAAGCTAGCTCTGTTGTTTTAGAAGATGAAAATAACAGTTCTCTGACATTGTCGGCGGTCTACTGTCCTCCACCCCATATCATTGATAAAGATCAATTCAAAGATTATTTTTCGTCTCTCGGCTCAAAGTTTATCGCAGGGGGTGATTACAATGCCAAACATACGTATTGGGGCTCAAGGCTAATAAATCCTAGAGGAAGGACGCTTTTAAGAGCCGTATCAGAAGGTGGACTCGATTGTATTTCATCAGGACAACCTACATATTGGCCTACAGACCGAAACAAGATTCCAGATTTATTGGACTTCTTCGTTTTAAAAGGCATTTCACAAAACTATGTTCATGTTGAATCTTCTCTTGACCTCTCGTCTGATCACTCTCCTGTACTCATGACATTCAGTAGTTCAGTTTGCTTAAAAGAAAAGCCCCCATCTCTTTATAACAAATTCACTGATTGGGAATGCTTTAGGAGAACAATTAGCAACAACGTTGACTTAAAAATACCACTAAAATCCCCAAATGACTTGGAGGAATCAATTAACTACTTTAACACTACTATTCAGACAGCAGCTTGGGAGGCAACTCCGAAATCGGAGGCTTTCAAGACAAAATGTTTCAACTATCCTATCTTCATAAAAAAGAAAATTGCAGAAAAGCGAAGACTACGGAGGATTTGGCAAAATACCAGAAGTCCAATCGACAAGAATAGATTTAACAATGCAGCTCAAACATTAAAAAGGTGTTTGATGAAGCTAAAAAACGAATGGTTTGATGATTATGCTAAAAACCTGTCTCCTACCGAAGCCACTGATTATTCGCTGTGGAAGTCTACAAAGTATTTGAAACGCCCTATACAACATATTCCACCTTTACAAGCAGGAAATGGTGCTTGGGCTAAGACAAACACTGAAAAGGCATCTATCTTTTCAGATTATTTCTCCGAAGTATTTCAGCCTTTAACGCCAAATCCCCCAAATGATGATACTGAAATTCTTGAGTTTTTGGACTCACCTCTTCAATTATCTCTACCAATTGTGTCATTTACCCCTACTGAAGTTTCAAATACAATAACTAAAGAAGTATACTTAAATAAAGCTCCGGGTTACGATCTCATTACTGGGAAGATTCTTAAGGAATTACCAAGAAAGGGTATATTATTACTAACATTTATATTAAATGCAATATTACGTCTACAATACTTTCCAATACAACTTAAAGTAGCACAAATAATTGTTATTCCCAAACCAGGCAAGCCACCAAATGAAGCTTCATCATATAGGCCTATTAGTCTGCTACCCATGGTATCTAAATTGTTTGAAAAGTTGATTCTAAAAAGATTAAATACTGCTATTAGTGAGCAAAATTTGATTCCTGATCATCAGTTTGGTTTCCGCAAGCAACACTCTACCATTGAACAAACTCATAGACTTGTAGATGAGATAAAAAATAGATTTGAGTCCAAAAATGTCTGTTCTGCCGCTTTTCTGGATGTACAACAAGCGTTTGACAAAGTTTGGCACACAGGACTTTTTTATAAATTGAAGAAGGTTCTTCCTCATTCTTATTTTAGTTTGTTACAATCATACTTATCTGAAAGGTTTTTCCAAATTAAATTTGATAATGTATTGACCGAACTAAAGCCAATTCAATCTGGAGTTCCCCAAGGTAGTGTTCTTGGCCCTATCTTGTATTTGATATATACTTCTGATATTCCCTCAGGTGAAGACGTCACAGTCGCTACATTTGCGGATGATACTGCAATATTGTGTAGCCATGAAAACCCCCAAACTGCCTCAGATAATTTACAAAATTATCTGAATGACTTTCAAGCTTGGCTAAAGATTTGGAGGGTTCGGGTTAACGAAGCTAAATCCACCCATATCACCTTTACTCTTAGACGAGTAGACTGTCCCCCCGTATTTATAAACAACGTTGCCTTGACTGAAGTTGAAAGTGTTAAATATTTAGGAATTCACATTGATAAAAGACTAAATTGGAAAAATCATTTATGGTGTAAAAGACAACAAATGGAACTAAAAATTAGAAAACTCAATTGGCTAATCTGTGGAAAATCTAAATTATCATTGACTAACAAAATTACATTGTACAAAAGTATGATAAAGCCTATGTGGACATATGGTATACAGCTGTGGGGAACAGCAAGCCAATCTAATATTGAAATTTTGCAAAGATTCCAGTCAAAAACATTGAGAAAAATTATCTGTGCTCCTTGGTTCGTTTCAAATAAGACTATTCATGAAGATCTGAAAATTCCAACCATAAAAGAAGAAATTACACGATACAGTAGGGATTGGAATTTTCGTTCACCTGGTGGAGTCGTTCACTCCGGAGTTACCAACCTACCGGAACTAGTTCCTTGGAGTAGTTCCAACTCCGAGCGATAAACGAACTGAGTTGCATTGGGACGGCGGCGTTGCGAACTTACAGTTCCGCCGTCCTAACTGAAGTAGGAACTAGCCGTTCCGGTCGTTCCGAGTCGGAGTCGGAGTTGGCATAGTTGAGTGGGAGTATCGTCGTATTTTAGGTTAGGTTGGCCGCAAAAGCTTCCAATCTTTGCCTCAGGTCTCGTTCCACACTCATTTGGTCACATTTTAATTTGAACTTCTGTTTTAGCGACTTGTCTTAAACAGTTAATAAATATCCTATGGTAATTAAATGTTCATTAACTATATAAAGCGTTTTTTTTTATATAAACTACTTCTTTGCCATGTTAGTTCCTTTGGAACTAACTCCGGCCCAAGTGTGTGAGTTGGAGTTATCGTTCCGGAACCCGGAGTAGTTCTTTCGGAGTCGTTCACTCCGGAGTTACACACCTCTACGATACAGCCAGATTTACCAAAGAAAATTAGAACAACATCCAAATTATTTAGCTGATAACCTCCTTGACAATAGTGAGTTTACTAGCAGGCTCAAGAAAAATATTAAAGTGCTTGAACTGCCATACAGGTTTACTTAATATTTTAAATTGGAAGAACGTTTGACGCAAGATCTGTTATTGGACAGCAACTTGCCCATGTTATGTAATTTATTTTATCTTTTTTGCTGATTGTTCCATCCTTTTTGAACAGATTGTAAAATATCAAATAAAGTTATAAAAAAAAAAACGAACTCTTTCGCCATTTTAGTTTAAACTCTATGTTACGATGTTGTTTTCATTTTCCATTCTCCAAATTTAATTTAGGTTATGTGTATGTGTAGAGTGTAGATGCAAAATTAATTTGTGTAAAACATAGGCTTGGCCCATGTCGGATCAAGATTAAAAAATAAACATACTAATACATCTTCTCCTGAAAGATTCAGTACCATCTATGCTATTAATTATCTGAGTATTTACGCCATGAAGATAATTGTTAAAGTGTTACAAGGGCAGGAGTATACTGTTGAGGTAAGCAGCGATAGGCCGTAATAGATGTAATTTTCCGTCACAAAACATTACAATTCCGTTTTTAATAATCTCCGAATGTTTTTAACTTCTATTCACTACCTGTTATATTTTCAGAATGACATCAATGTCTTTCTAAACCAAGGATCATAAACTTATTCTCTTAATATGTAGGAATATGATACTCCACCTAGGCCTAGGCTGGTTTTCTTTGGGTTTATCAATTCAATTTTTGAACTTACCATCTCCTACTAGGCTTGGCATATAATACTATTAGCTAACCCTAGATTTGTAACCAATCATGTAGACAGAGCTAAGCTAAAACTTAACTAAACTTTTTCCTGGTCTCCCTTTTATAGGCTAGCAGTTGACTGTCACAATTTTTAGAACATTGGGTTGAATAGATCCAATTACACTTAAGAGGGAGTTTGTGAACAGAGATGGGAATTACCGTTACTTTTGAGATACGCGTTATACCGTTACATTACAACTTGTTAACAGGTTCCAGTAACCTGTTAATTAGGTAACTTGTTACTGGCCCGTTCCTGCTGCACTCCCCACCACTATGACTCATCCAAGCCCGGCGGGAATGTAACGAATTTCTCAACGGCTGTTATTGCTCTACCCTGTTACTGGCCATGCGTTTCTTCCAGCCCGGCTTGGGTGTTATGTAAATCTAGCGGCGTTACCATAGCTCGATCGTTCCGACCCAGCGGGAATGTAACAAAATTCTCACTGGGTGTTATTGCTTTACCCTGTTACTGGGCGTTAGTTTGTTTCGGCCCAACTGGGCTGTAACATCATTATAGCATGTTGTTACTGTGTTACCTTACGCTGACAGTTCATTCGTTCCAGTTTGGTTGTAATGTAATATGTACTTGTATAGCTGGTGTTAATGGTACCGCGCATTACTGGTGTTCGATCGTTCCGGTCTTGTGGGAATGTAACTTTTTCTCGCTGGTGTTATTGCTCTACCCTGTTACTAGTCGTTCTTTCATTTTGGCCCGGCTGGGCTGTAAGATAATTCCAGCAGCCAGTGTTACCGTTTTTGCTAAAAGATCGTTCGTTCTAGGTAGTCCGTAATGAAACGTAACTATTCTTCTATTGTTGGTGTAATGTTACCATGCTTCGGACAATTCTCTTTTACCTCAATTTCGGCTGGAGTGGAACGTTTCCTCACATTTAAAAAATATGTTGTCGCTTAGAGGGCTTTGTTCCTGACTGGACCGTTACAGATAATCAGTTCAGAGTCCACTGAGCGTGGAGCAGTCGGCACTACAAAAATAACAGGGTATTTAGAGTAATGTGTTATCTTGGTAACAGGTTACAAATTAACAGTGTTATTTATCCTGTTACGTTAAATAAAGCCCATCTGTATTTGTGAAGCCATGGCAAGACTCAAAAAGTCTGTATGCTTTTCTCTCCAGCTTTGGTGAATAGGTCTATGTTCCAGTAATTTTGCCATGATTATTGATAAATGTTCTTAATTTTTTAGTCTAGGAATCAAATAAAACTATTGACGAACCCTCCCTCCAAGACCCCTTCTTTTTCTATGGACTTTCCAATTTGTTTTTCAATAGGCCTACTTATCTAAAATTGAAAATTGCTTTATACTCCTAAGAATACAATTATATAATTTTTACCCATGAACCATTGAAGGGTGCAGCACGATAAGCGTCCACCAAAACAATGGAATTTAAAATATCGGATTACCATGATTGATACTCCGATAACCATACTCCGATTCGATTGTTAAATGTTTTTAATAGTACACGATCAGGAAGTATATATGACTACTTTACAGTAATCTATGGTGATAGGTTAGCTTAAATTACCGGTAACATAAACTGTGATAAAATACCTACCTAACCTAACTCCGCAGAGCACTGTTTTTGTCATGGTTTATTTTTTTCATGTTGTTTTTGTTATTTGTTTTTTTTTTTTATCTGTAATACCGATGTAGCCTATCATAACTTAGTGGTTCAGATATTTTATTTTTAGATTGTTTTTGTGGTCGATTATCGTATTTTACCCCTATTGTAGACTGAATTGTTTGTGGTGATATTTAGTCTATTTTATATTAGTTTAGAATTGTTTTAATCTTTTGCTATTTAGTAGAGGTAAAGGTCAGGGGCAGAGCCCTATTAACTTAAGGATTTTTTGGAAAGGGACTGCTCAGGTTTGGTTATTAAAATACTTGTTAAAATTAGTTGTTGGCATTTTTTTGTGTCATGTTAAAGTCAGTGTTTTACAATTGTTAACTTACCCAGGCATAATGCAACATCTAGGCTCCCATTAGATAAAGCGTTGTATCTGTGGGCTGGTTCGAGTATTGCACACTATGCGGGAGAAAGATAGATTTTTTGAGTTAAGCTACTATCTTATTATTTGATATGAGTTTTTTCCAACTAAATCCAATATTACGGAGAGATTTTGCATCATCAAAGAAGAATATGAAATAGGCTAGACCTAGGCTACAAAGCAATGACTAGTGTAGTTTGAGTAGGCCTATAGTAATTTTAACTAACAATAGCAGAGTTAAACAAAAGAAAATAAGAATATAAATAGTCAGTTATACGATAGTTGAAGAAAGTATTTAAAGTAAGTTAGTTTTTTGTTCTTGTGATAAGGAATTATCAGTTGAAAACGTAATATATATACAACAGCACAGTTGCACACACCATACCCAATTAACATACGAGATGGACAAGTATACATTGGTATAAACTGCAGCTGAAGGCTATTTGGTGCTCAGAAAATCAAAGTAAAGTGGCTCAATATACCTACATCCACTTTTCCACCACGCCATATCTTAATAGCAAAATATTTTCAGGGGCTGAGTGCAGAAATGGATTCTGGGATGTGTATGATAATAGTTCGACCAATCTGATCATTGGCATTCTAAGTTATTAGATAGGCCCTAGGTGGTTGGTAAGCAACCAAACTCACTTACCTACAGCCTTGTTGCAAAACCACGGTAGCACTTTATTTTCAAATTTCCTATCGTTAGATTCAGTAAACTCAGTTTATCCCGAAACTTGTTTCACCCGGAAATTGAGTTAGGCTATTTGGGAAAGCTGGCGAATGTTACAAACATTTGTCTCATGTTCAAAATCGACCAAAAACCTGTTCCGTAATCAGTGGTGGACTAATTAAATCTAGTAAGCAAGATTTTTATTAAGGGTCTTTTTTTATTTGTTCTTGGGCGATCCATGTTGGTTGACAGCAAATCGCTTGGCCAATCTCAATAAAACAGTAGATTCCATCTTAATTTACATTATCTATTACCGTAATATTAAACGTCAATTGCATTTTTTCAAATGAATTTGTAACTGTTCACTTTTTACATTTGGCTTTCTTTGTAGTAACCTAAATCATAATATTAGTCTAAAGAAATGCTTTCCATATGACCATCCAAGTGTACATTTCTGTTAAGTGGAACGTATTGCATGTTGAGTTTTTATTGGACACCTATAGACCAAAAGTAACTAATACAATAACTGCCGGTACGATTTTAAGCCTTGTACTGGTTTATCAAAAATTTGGCAATCTCGATCAGGACGACCTCATTAGTCCAAATAAACCTAGGTTTACATTCCAAACACGTCTTGTTGTTTTGTTTTTTTTTTACTGGACATTAAACAATTTTTTCTCGTGCCGTATTTTTAACATATTCTAAATTATGTTTTAATATGTAAGTTTAAAGTTTTGCTGATTAGGAATTCACAAACATATTATTTTCTATGTTTTGAATTTTGTTTATTATAAAAATTAACACCATAAATTAAATTATTAGGATATTAACTTACACGCTAAGTTCCAGTCTGATCTGAGCAAAAGATTTCCCTTTTGTTTCTGGTGCTACAAAGTAAAAATAGATACACCCCACAAACAGTACTAAGGAAAACACAAAGAAGTTAGCATAAAACCCGATGTAGTCTGTTATCGGTTGGTATATCACTAAACTAATGAAGCAAAAAATGGTGATGTTGATAGTTGCGATGCTGGAAGCAACACCTCTGGTGTTTGAGGGGAATAGTTCTGATGTGTAGGTGGAGGAAACCACGTACATGCCGGCACTGCAGAATATCGCGTAGATTAGTATAAACATCGGAGAAATCCAACTGAGCCTTGAGACTTCCAGTGAGGAATTGAAAAGCAGAAAATAATACGTCCCTGTGCACAGTTGGCAGATGAGGCACCCGACACAAGACGTGATTAAAAGAAATCTCCGCCCTAGTGTATCTGAAGTGAACGAGCCAATTAGACTTCCCGCAAGCATCACAAGCCCGAAAGTGATGGTTATAAGGTTCGAGGAAACTGCGAGGTTTGGCGTTTGATTGAAAATTTCCGTTGTAAAAATTAAAAAAGCCGTCAATCCACTGAGAGTTCTTACTGCCAAAAGAGCATTAAGTAAAATAAGTGCTTTTCGATCCACACCGGTCGCAAACACATCACGAAAGCTAGCTTTGCTTTTATTTTCTTCTACACTTTTTTTCAACTCCTCCATTTCTATCTTGAGTTCCTCGGGAGATGTATTCCTGAACCACTTTAGAGATTCGTAAGCTTTCTGTTCCTCACCAGCCATTATGTAATAGTATGGGCTTTCCGGCTGCCAGTATAGCAGGAAAACAGGAATGTTCAGTGCTAGAGAAAACCACGTGTAGTTTTGAAAACTGAGGAAAGGTCCGATCGAATAGGAAAGAAGGAAACCCAACCACCACGAGTTAGAAAACAAACTGGTGATCGCTCCACGTGTTGCATTGCCGGCGATTTCTCCTAGGTATATCGGAGATGCTGTGTAGGCGACTCCCATCGCCACTCCGTGAATCGTCCTGGCCACTCCAAGCATCACAGGGGACGGGAAGTAGAGGATGAGAAGCCAACCGACGATGTACATGGGAGCGCTGGACAAGATGACAGGCTTGCGTCCGATGTAGTCGCTGAGGATGCCGGCCGGCAGCGGACTGAGGAGATCTCCGAGCTCTATGATAGGGATCACCCAGGCGACCTCGGCCGTCGTCATAGGTATCTCGCTGTCTGGGCTCATCAGGTGGGATAGGATGGGGTTGATCCACCCGTAGCAGGAGCCAGACGCCAACATGCTCAGGCAAGCTGTCAACAGGGGAATGGGCGGTTTAGGCCAGATTCTATAAGTAAAAACACTTTCAGAACAATGCTGACTACCGCTACCTCAGTGACTCTGACAAACTGTTGGTCATTTCCCCTGCTGTGTGAGGTTATGCTACCCTTGATTTGCCCGTAGGAGTACCAGTCAAACTAATTGATTTGTTTTTGAAAATCAGCAGTCTCTAACACAACTGCTTTGATTGGGAAAATACCTGGGAAAATATGACCTCAATTTCTGATTGGAAAAATCTAAACAACAACTAATTTTAATAAGTATTTTAATAACCAAACCCGAGCAGTCCCTTTCTGAAAATTCCTTAAGTTAATAGGGCTCTGCCCCTGACCTTTATCTCTTGTATTACCAACATTTTTAAAGTCTAAAGTGCAACATTTTTACCCTAATAATGTTTATATTAGGGCCTATGTTACAAACTATAAGTCTTGTGTTTAGTACCCCTTCTTCCTATAGTGTCATTCAGGGTGAGACTTATACTTTTAAGTGTCAGTTACAATAATGCAATCATTTTCCCGGTAACTTTCTTGTAAATTAAAAGAAAAATTTAATCCAGACCTAATAATTATCTTCATTAGAATTTGTTTCCAAATAAATTTGGAAGGTTTTATTGCCATAAATTTTCTAGTGAATTCCAGTCTACAGTTACGAAAGAGAGACATTTGGGGTTGTGCTTAATGCAAAGAGCCTTAAACCTCACAGTTTTAAAAAAGTAATGTAATAATTCGTACCTGTAACAGCAGCTATGTATTGGTTGACCAGTCCTATAGTCGCCATGACATGAGATGTCACACAATGTGTGAAATGTTGGAACCAGGCTCTGACCTCCTCAACTGGAGTCAATTGATCTGCTCGGTCCATGATAGACATAAGCTAATCTTCTTTATTCCATAAAACCCAGATTGTGCAATATAGTTAGCAGTTTGTAGACAAATTCTTAAAACATCCCAGTTTTTACATTGCAGCATATATGTCTTCGGTAACATATTACTCAAGGTTCAAATGCTTATTTTTTCTTAGTCTGGGACCAATTATGCCTATGCCCTGCGGCAGCTGTCTATTATATTTTATTTCTTTAAAAAGAACTATACGATTTCTCGCTAACACTGGAGAAAACTCTTCATGATACCCTTTTTTGTTGAGATAAAATTTCTGAATCATGCTGTACGTTATATAAATCGACCGTTTTGTTAATAAAACACTGTGATTATTTTTCATAAAATAAGTATGTACACTCGTACAATGCACACACAGCACCATGCAATCTACGGTTTTTTTCCATTGAGCAGTTTTGTACAAAAAGGTTCTAATGTAAAAGTTTATAGAACATTTTACAATCAACCTCTTGTATGAACTCTGAAGAAATAATTCCAGTATTCCAATTTAAATTTGAGCTCATTCTCTTAAATACTTCTTCTTCCCATGTAATCTTTCATTGCTTATAATTTCTTCTTCTAATCCTAATTTAGGTTTAGACCAACTTCATTGTTAATTTCATTTTTAGCGAATTTCCCCTATAAGGAAGAAGCTAGTACCGTAGGTCTCATGGTAAGACTTAAGCCCGAGACCATGATAACTTTTTGTTTTGAGGTCCCCAGATGCTAAAAACGCTATTCGTTCAAATTTATATATATATATATATATATATGTGTGTGTGTGTGTCCGTTAACACGATAACTTGAGTAAAAAAGGTGATGGAATTTGGCTCAAATGTGTAAAATGACATTCATGATTTTAAGTTCGAAAACCAGAAAAATCGGATCATGGGAAGGGGGGTTTATGGGGGTTTTAAATTTTCCAAAAATCAGTTTTAGCGAATTTCCCCTATAGGGAAGAAGCTATTACCGTAGGTCTCATGGTAAGACTTAAGCCCGAGACCATGATAACTTTTTGTTTTGAGGTCCCCAGATGCCAAAACGCTATTCGTTCAAATATATATATATGTATATATATATATATATATATATATATATATATATGTGTCCGTTAACACGATAACATGAGTAAAAAAGGTCCGATTTTGATGGAATTTGGCTCAAATGTGTAAAATGACATTCATGACTTTAAGTTCGAAAACCAGAAAAATCGGATCATGGGAAGGGGGGTTTATGGGGGTTTTAAATTTTCAAAAAATCAATTTTAGCGAATTTCCCCTATAGGGAAGAAGCTATTACCGTAGGTCTCATGGTAAGACTTAAGCCCGAGACCATGATAACTTTTTGTTTTGAGGTCCCCAGATGCCAAAAACGCTATTCGTTCAAATTTATATATATGTATATATATATATATATATATGTGTGTCCGTTAACACGATAACATGAGTAAAAAAGGTCCGATTTTGATGGAATTTGGCTCAAATGTGTAAAATGACATTCATGACTTTAAGTTCGAAAACCAGAAAAATCGGATCATGGGAAGGGGGGTTTATGGGGGTTTTAAATTTTCAAAAAATCAATTTTAGCGAATTTCCCCTATAGGGAAGAAGCTATTACCGTAGGTCTCATGGTAAGACTTAAGCCCGAGACCATGATAACTTTTTGTTTTGAGGTCCCCAGATGCCAAAAACGCTATTCGTTCAAATTTATATATATGTATATATATATATATATATATATATGTGTCCGTTAACACGATAACTTGAGTAAAAAAGGTCCGATTTTGATGGAATTTGGCTCAAATGTGTAAAATGACATTCATGACTTTAAGTTCGAAAACCAGAAAAATCGGATCATGGGAAGGGGGGTTTATGGGGGATTTAAATTTTCCAAAAATCAATTTTTTGCATTTTTCACCCTAAAACTTTTAAATAACTTAATTTTGGTTTTGACCATGTTATAGAGCTTAAAAAAACAAATAATATAGTTTTTTGAATTATTAACCTAGGTTGAGTGGTTGCGGAGAAAATCCAAAAAAACCTACTCATAAGATCTCCCATGTTAATCTTATGGGAAAACAGTTTTTGGTTTTCTTCAGTTCATTTTAATGTAAACTTCACATTTGCTTTTACCAATCTGTTCAGCTCCACAAAACAATCATTTTGAGGTTTAAATTGTGATTCTACGCCCAACCGTTGCAGAGATATTCAAAGTGCTAAACACAGTACGTTGTCCAATGTTATCCTTATGGAGAATAAATAAAATTTGATATCTCGATTATTTATGGATGTATGTTGATGAAACTTGGTATGTGGCTTCATGTAGTATTGGTATATTGATATTTGCACAAAAAATTGATTTTTTGTTGATTATTCCCTTAGCAGCAAACCTGCGTACTCAGCCCCCATGTTATTCTTATGGAGAATAACTAGAATGTTATATAGGGCTTATTTATGATTGAATATTGATGAAACTTGGTATGTGGCTTCGCCTGGTTAAATTCTATTTATATTTGCATAAAAAACAATTGTTTGTGTTCCTTGTTTCAGCAAACCTACGTACTTATTACCAATGTTATTCTAATGGAGAATAATTAAAATCGCTTATATGTGAATATATTTTATGAAACTTGTTATGCGGCTTTATGTGGTATTAAGACATATATTATGCATTAGAAATTTGCTGAGTACGCAGGTTTGCTGCGACGGGGGTATTGAATATCCAACGAATCCAAATTGGTTTTTTACTAAGCGTAATATAAGTGTAAGATTTGTTTAAAATACAAGATTGACAAATTATTTGTGAAAACAGCTCTTTATGTAAACTTTATTAAGCAAAACCTCTTTTAGCGAATTTCCCCTATAGGGAAGAAGCTATTACCGTAGGTCTCATGGTAAGACTTAAGCCCCAGACCATAACTTTTTGTTTTGAGGTCCCCAGATGCCAAAAACACAATTCGTTCAAATTTATATATATGTATATATATATATATATATATATATATATATATATGTGTGTCCGTTACCCCGATAACTTTTGAAAGAAGCGCCTGATTTTGATGAAATTTGGCACAAATGTGGAGAGTAACATTTATGACTTTAAGTTCGAAAACCAGAAAAATCGGACCATGGGAAGAGGGGTTTATGGGGTTTTTAAATTTTCCAAAAATCAGTTTTTTGCATTTTTTACCCTAAAATTTTTAAAAAACTTAATTTTGGTTTTGACCATGTTATAGAGCTTAAAAAAACAAATAATATGGTATTTTGAATTATTAACCTAGGTTAAGTGGTTGTGGAGAAAATCCAAAAAACGTACTCATAAAATCTCCCATGTTAATCTTATGGGAAAACAGTTTTTGGCTTTTCCTCAGTTTATTTTAATGTAAACTTCACATTTGCTCTTACTAATCTGTTCAATTCCACAAAACAATCATTTTGGTGTTTAAATTTTCATTCTACGCCCAACCGTTGCTGAGATATTCAAAGTGCTAAACACAGTATGTTGTCCAATGTTATCCTTATGGAGAATAAATAAAATTCTATATCTCGATTATTTATCAATGTATGTTGATGAAACTTGTTATGTGGCTTCATGTAGTACTGGTATATTGATATTTGCACAAAAAATTGAGTTTTTGTTGATTATTCCCTTAGCAGCAAACCTGCGTACTCAGCCCCCATGTTATTCTTATGAAGAATAAGTCAGATGTATTGAGTCCCTTAATTATGAACATAAATTAATAAAACTTGGTATGTAGCTTCACTTGGTTAAATTATATTGATAATTGCATAAAAACCCATTTTTTCCTTGTTGCAGCAAACCTGCTTACTCAGCCCCCATGTTATTCTTATGGAGAATCACTAAAATGTTACATAGCGCTTATTTATCATTGAATATTGATGAAACATGGTATGTGGCTTCGCCTAGTTACATTCTATTTATATTTGCATAAAAACCAATGGTTTGTATTCCTTATTTCAGCAAACCTACGTACTCATTACCAATGTTATTCTTATAGAGAATGATTAAAATCGCTTATATGTGAATATATTTTTATGAAACTTAGTATGCGGCTTTATGTGGTATTAAGACATATATTACGCATTGGAAATTCGCTGAGTATGCAGGTTTGCTGCGACGGGGTTATTTTTATTTTAGTTTTTGCTTTTTCCACTATCTCATATTGTCATCTTTTAAATTGCAACTATTTAAACGTGACTAAATTCTCATCACATATTTATCATGGAAGACTTAATAAACGGAGGTGCATCAGAACAGCGAAGAATGAAAACTACGACGATCATAACATTAGTTGTTTTTTTTGTCCTTTATCCATGTAATTCCATAAATAAAATATTGTAAGACAATGAGTCTTTATTCATTATCAATGTTTTTACATTTGTTTATTGAATAGTGTTCTTTTTACATTACATTAAGAAAACCTAAATTAAATTCACCCTATATAATCTATTATACTAAATGTCATTGTTATTGTTCAATAATTATTTGCACAACCCGCCATCAAGTTCCTCGATTGAATATACGACTAAATTGACTAAATGTGCTCTTAATTTAATTTTTTTCCTTTTATTCAACGCCAGCAGCATTTTTGTTAATAGAGTACACAAACGCTTTTAGGAAAAGCGGTCCAAACCCCTCAAATGTTTTAAAAATGTATTATAATCATGTTGAAGAGATTAGGAGTAAACACTTTTAAGCGAAAGCACTCCAAACCCTCCAGATTGATTGTATTTTCAAGAGAGTTATTATCTGCTGTTAAGAATGGTGTTTGAACATGTTCAGTAACCGAGTACAAGATCTGTTTGTTCCTACAGGTGACTGGGCAGACCCGCGTGTCCGAGGTGAAGGAACAGCTGGACAAGTTGCTCGGAGTTCCGGCCGCACAGCAGAAGCTGTTGTTCACCGGCCGCCCCCTCACAGGTGGGTAATCAAACGATAAACTGGCAAGAGGTTAGAGTGAAGATGGCTCCAAGATGAGTAGAGTAAAGGTTGAAGCGCACTAGGCAACTCTCGCGGAACCTCTCATGTGCTCTCGTAACCCGGTTCTGTTGGACATCAGTTGTTCTGTCTCTACTGTTGTCCCATAATGTATTAATAGCTAATTATTGGAAATAATTGGTATATTTGATACTCAAAGACCTAGTCAATTAACATTTTTATTAGCGAATTTCCCCTATAGGGAAGAAGCTATTACCGTAGTCGGCATGGTAAGACCTAGGCCCGGGACCATGATAACTTTTCGTTTTGAGGTCCCAGACCCCAAAACACCATTCGTTCGAAACTGTATATATATATATATATATATATATATATATATATATATATGTCCGTGAGCACGATAACTCTCGTAAAAATTATCCGATTTTGATGAAATTTGGTATAAACGTGTAAAGCAACATTTATGACTTTAAGTTCGAAAACCAGCCAGATCGCTCTATCCGAAGGAGTATTTTGGGGGGGTTTTGTACCCCAAAAATGGGTTTTTCGAATTTTTTACATGTAATTTTGGAAATAGTCAAATTTTATTTTGTTCCCATTGGATTCAGCTTAAAAAAACGCACAATTTGGTATTTTGATCATTTCTCTACGTCAATTGGTTACCGAGATATTGAAAGTGCTAAACACAGTACGTTGTCTAATGTTATTCTTATGGAGAAAAATAAAAATTTTATATCTCGCTTATTTATGAACCTATACTGACGAAACTTGGTATACGGCTTCATCTGGTTGTGGACCATTGATATTTTTGCTCAAAAAGACAATTTTTTACCCAAGGCTCCCGTAGCAGCAAACCTGCGTACTCAGCCCCATGTTATTCTTATGGAGAATAAGTAACGTGTTACTTCTGCCTTCATTATGAAAATAAATTAATGAAATTTGGTATGTGGCTTTACCTACATGAGTTATATTGATATTTGTATAAAACCCCATTTTTTGTGTTCCTTGCTTCAGCAAACCTGCATACTCAGCTGCCATGTTATTCTTATGGAGAATAATTAAAATGTCATAAATCATTTATTTATGAATGTATATTGATGAAACTTGGTATGTGGCTTTATGTGGTATTGAGATACATATATATGCATTGGAAATTCGCTGAGTACGCAGGTTTGCTGCTACGGGGGTATTTTAATTCTGATGTTTTTATTAGCAAATTTCCCCTATAGGGAAGAAGCTATTACCGTTGGTGGCATGGTAAGACTTAAGCCCGAGACCATGATAACTTTTCGTTTTGAGGTCCCCAGATGCAAAAACACTATTCGTTCAAATTTATATATAGGTATGTATATATATATATATATATATGTGTGTGTCCGTTACCGCGATAACTTTTGAAAGAAACACCCGATTTTGATGAAATTTGGCACAAATGTGGAGAGTAGCATTTATGACTTTAAGTTCGAAAACCAGATCGATCGCACTATGGGAAGGGGGTTTTATGGGGGTTTACAATTTTCCAAAAATCAGTTTTTTTGCAAATTTGGCCCCAAAATGTTAAATACCCCCGTCGCAGCAAACCTGCGTACTCAGCGAATTTCCAATGAATGTATATGTTTCTCACTACCACATAAAGGCACTTACCAAGTTTTATAAAAATAAATTAATAAATAAGTGATCAATAGCATTTTATTTATTCTCCATAAGAATAACATAGGACTGAGTATGCAGGTTTGCTGCAACAAGGAACACAAAATATGTGTTTTTATGCAATTATCAATTTAACTCAACCAGGTGAAGCTACATACTAAGTTTTATTAATTTATGTTAATAATTAAGGGAGATTTAAAACTTTACTTATTCTCCATAAGAATAACATTAGGGCTGAGTATGCAGGTTAGCTGCTACGGGGACAACCAACAAAACATTTGTTTTTTGTTCAAATATCAATATACCAGTACAACATGAAGCCACATACCAAGTTTCATCAATATACATTCATAAATAATCGAGATATCAAATTTTATTTATTCTCCATAAGGATAACATTGGACAACGTACTGTGTTTAGTACTTTGAATATCTCTGCAACGGTTGGACGTAGAATCACAATTTAAACACCAAAATGATTTTTTTGTGGAGCTGAAGTGATTGGTAAAAGCAAATGTGAAGTTTAAAGTAAAATTAACTGAGGAAAAGCCAAAAACCTTTTTCCCATAAGATTAACATGGGAGATTTTATGAGCATGTTTTTTTGGATTTTTTCCGCAACCACTTAACCTAGGTTAATAATTCAAAATACCATATTATTTGTTTTTTTAAGCTCTATAACATGGTCAAAATCAAAATTAAGTGTTTCAAAAATTTTAGGGTGAAAAATGCAAAAAACTGATTTTTGGAAAATTTAAAACCCCCATAAACCCCCCTGCCCATAGTCCGATTTTTCTGGTTTTCGAACTTAAAGTTATAAATGTCACTTTACACATTTGAGCCAAATTTCATCAAAATCGGACTTTTTTTACTCAAGTTATCGCATTCACGGACACATATATAGATATATATATATATATATATATATATATACATATATATAAATTTGAACAAATAGTGTTTTAGTCATCTTGGGACCTTAAAAAAAAAATTTGTCACGGTCTCGGGCTTAAGTCTTACCATGAGACCTACGGTAATAGCTTCTTCCCTATAGGGGAAATTCGCTAAAAAACTCAATTTTGGTTATAGCCATTTTATAGAGCTTAAAAAAACAAATAATTTAGTATATTTTTAATCATTAACCTAGGTTAAGTGGTTGCGAATAAAATCCAAAAAAACGTGTCCCATATTAATTATGGGAAAAAGGTTTTTAGATTTTTCTCAGATAGTTTTATTAAAAACTTCACATTTATGTTTATTGTTTAGCTCAAAAAAACAAACATTTTGGTGGTTTAATCGTTGTTCTACGTCCAACCGTTGCAGAGATATTCAAAGTGATAAACACAGTACGTTGTCCAATGTTATCCTTATGGAGAATAAATAAAATTCTATATCTCGATTATTTATGAATGTATATTGATGAAACTTGGTATGTGGCTTCAACTAGTTGTGGTATATTGATATTAGCACAAAAAACAAGTTTTTTGTTGATAATCCCCGTAGCAGCAAACCTGCATACTCGGCCCCCATGTTATTCATATGGAGAATAAGTAAAGTTGTATACCTCCCTTAATTATAAACCTACATTAAGAGAACTTGGTACGTTGCTTCACCTGGTTCAGTTGTATTGATAATTGCAAAAAAAATTACTTATCTTCCTCGTTGCAGCAAACCTGCGTCCTCAACCCTAATGTTATTCTTATAGAGAATAAATAAAATGCTATATATCACTGATTTATGGATGTATTTTTGTGAAACTTGGTAAGTAGCTCTATGTAGTAGTGAGTCACATATATATGCATTGGAAATTCGCTGAGTACGCAGGTTTGCTGTGACGGGGGTATTTGTTGTTGTTTGGTTAACTTTTGATTATGCTTTGTTTCATCTGCCAACAATTCTAAAGTACTGAAAGAACTTACTTTCATCATATAGCGTGTTATACTAATAATGGTATTCTCCATATATTTTGATATTTTCTGACTGATTTCATGGATGCAAAACTGTTTGCCGATTTATCTCCTGCTCTGCCTGCATCAAACAAAATATATCCTCTTCTGAAGTTGATTCAGACATTGTCAAAAGAAAATTTAACTTGCAAGTTTCCGTCACATTTGGGTTCGCGTCTACGACTGGAGTGTAGTGGATGTTTCAGCCGCACCAAGTGTGCTTAGCCCCCTCTGGAGAAGCAAAAGGATGTGTCACCGCCGTGCCGAGCCTTGAGCCAGCATAATGTGTTACTTGCAACGACTTTTAACGTCTTATTATATTTTAATTTAAATATTTTTTATTTCAACACCGGTGTTAAGACAAGTTTAAGAGACATTGGAGCAGCACAATTACAAATGCATAAAGGAAGCAGTAAACATACCAAGATTATGAATACACCTTGAGATTTAAACATATAACAACTTGAACCAACTTGAGATTAGGCCTACTAAATACAATGCAAGCAAGATGGCTCAGTTCAAAAAATATATATTGCATTTTTTTATTTATGCACTATAAAGACCTTCAAACTTTTGTTTATTTTGGAATATATTATATGCGGAGTACCAACTTATACTAAGTGCTGTGACAGTTGAGTTATTTATGAATAACAAAACTATCATAATATCATATCATTAGCTACCACCACAGTGCATTGTGTAAAAGGTTGCTATAATGCATTAGTACCAAATCGTTGAAATATTAATTAACTTTTTTTAATTTATATACAAATCACAAACTTCTCGGCATTTAAAAATAGTATTTTTCAATAGGTTTAACCATCTTAAACAATTATATACAAGTATATTTAGCACACACATTGTCTTCATTGGCAAACCTTATATGAGTTATACGCATGATGCTAAGTAACTTTTTTCTCTCCTTTGTGTACCACAATATTACCATGAAAAAGGGTTAATTTTGAATTCCCTTTTAACATGGGCATGATTATTTATTTCCCCGTGTACTATATTAGCTTAGATGAGCTCATATGTACATTATAGTAAATTAAACTGACATTAAATGAAGTTTTGTGAAATCCAGGCTTAATGATCTAGTAATAAGACAATCCTGTTTCCAAAACAATTTAATCCCATTGTGTTTCTTTCTATCTTAAATAATTTGTTGTACAGATGAAAAATGTCTGAGCGATTACCCCTCGATAAAGGATGGCACCAAATTGAACCTTATCGTGAAGCAAGAGAAGCAAGAAACAACTTCAAAAAAACTGCCAGAGAAAACCACTTCTGGAGAGCAAGACCTGAGTATCCTGCGGGAAGCTGCGTTTAAGTTCCTGCGGGACTTCTACTCTGAGACTGAGACTAGGAGAATCGTCGATGAATTCGGGAAGGTAAATACTCCGGAGATGGGCCTAAACGAAAATGAAGTTTTCTTAATTAATTCTCTGCTGAATAACAAAAACGTTATTGCACGTTGATTAGAAATCTGTTATATATTTGTGTGTAGGCCCTACTTGGCTCTGCACCTGAACTAGACTGTTAACTCCAAGGGACCTACATAATACATCGGAACTACATCAAAGTCTTTGTGCACAGGTTAATGCATCAAGTTAGCAGTCTACTTCAGGTTTGTATTCCATGCTTCACCATGTTACCAAACTTTTTTCTAGCTGGTTGTAGTAATTATATTGATATTGAGAAAAAGCACAAGTCCTTATGTTATTAAATTTATTTTAGTTTCATCAAACTTTGTTAAATTGTATGGTTGCTTTTTTGTAAAAAAGCGCCGCTCTAACAATTCTAAGGGAAAGCGGTCCAAACCCATCAAATTTTTGTGAACCCCAGAAATTCAACTCGTGACCCTCTTGAACCAAAATCCAAGACAATAATAACAGTTAGGCCAGCAAGATGCCTAAACAAGTTTTTTATAGAAAATATGTAAATTGTATTATTGTTTCTTGCTAAATATTTTGAGCGTAGAGGGAAATTTGAATAGTTAACCTGTTGGATCCCGTCTCCGTAAAGTTACAGCCGAGTGATATGTGCAGCCGTGACCTGTTGTCGCAGGGTTTGGTCTAGTGATGTGGGTATTCCCAGCAGTAAGGAATTTAAAGAATAGAAATAATAATTTCCTTTGACCAAGAAAACATTCCCAAAGAGTGGGAATCTATAAAAGTCCTTAGTTTTTGAATTTTTTTTAATGCTCACAAACTATTCAGGTACGGTACCTTGAACTCAAACTATTCCAGTAAAATTTCACATGTTTATTTAGGAATCATCATAGGGAAGTATTACCCTTCCATAGGGGTATAATAATGCTCAGTCAAGAAGCATGACATTTTTCTCAAGAGTTCCTTAAATAATGTAGGTTGGCACGAATGAAGGTTTTTCCAATCAGGAAAGTTCTAATTCTTATGGACATTCAATTTAATTTACCAGATGATAGCATAAGCAAATGGTACTGATTTGAAATAGTTTAAAGGTTGATTATGGAATGTAGCACACACAGATATTGTATTCCTAGGTAAAACCAGGTACTAAGGCCAGTGAATACACAAACTGTAAGAAGGTCAGATCCAATGTTAAAAATTTAGACACTTTTACGCTTGGAGTGTTCTGCACTAAAACAAAATATAGGTAGCGTTAGTGCACTGACTTCGTATGTGGCTGAATCAGCTGCTGTTTATCTCGCACTCTATCGAATTGGTGAAATTTTTGGCTGAATGTTGCCCATAAAACCTGACCTTCACCTTCTTAGTGCTTGTGTATTCATTGCTGTAGCTTTTAATACATAAAACACGATATAGTAGGCCTATTTATTAAGTAGGATTGTAAACTGATAAACTAATTAATGGATCTAAACAGTTTGGTTACCAGTACTAATAATATCAGCAGTTGGAATAAGCTGTTTGAGCAGCTTCAAAACCTGGAACACGGGAGGGGCAGACAGAAGCAAAACTCAGGATCCAATAGGTTAACACACACTTCATATTTAGTTCAGTTAGCTCATCCTATATATTAATACGCACGGGGTTTTTTCTTCACAGTAGTAACTCGATAAAGGCTGGACGGATTTGAACGTCTGAGGTGTCAAATTAAAGGTATTTTTACGTAGATTTGCCAATACAACTCATAACTTTAAGAAAGGGCATCACTTAATACAATAAAGGGCTGAATTTTTGGAACAGTGGCGCTATCCGACGGTGGAAGTCTAAACTACGTGTTGATTGAAAGTATGTTATCCACATTATTCTCAAATGTTATCATCCGTTTTAATATCAGATGTTTTGTTATGTTTGTTGAAAACTGAAGTAACCTTTCTTTGGGTACAAACCTGCTCGGATTCCAGTAACAGGACAACTCGTGTCTCATTATCATGTGATATGAGCTCATTATAAATACACAAATCACTGGAGTTGTAACACAATTTGCATAGTGCTTATGATAGCAAGATGGATGAACTTCACTCGGTGTCAGGCAACAGTTCCACTAGTAATATTTACATTATCGATTAATATACGACAGTAATAATTACCTCACATTTGATTAAACCTGGTGTCTGTCAGTTTAGTAGTGTTTCAAACTGTTATTTCTTTATTTTACATTCCAGTAAATTACGATTTTGTATTTGATAATCATTCTGTTTCAGAGTGGGCTCTAGTCACGGAACATTTGGCGTTTCTACCTAAGTCCCCATAAGACTAATGTTAACTTTCAAAGCCTGCTCCTCCTCAACAGATTGTCAGATATCATTGAGTTATGGCTCATTTTAAAGAGCAAAAGAAATCCTAGCGATTTCTGTGAGCAAAACTTTGCGATCACAAATAGCAATTGTTCAGTAAAATACTTAACCCTTTTACTGCCGACCGTTTTTTTTTTTGACGTCACCAAAAATGCCAGACCACTATTAAGATTTACTTGCCAAGACTGCCAGGTTCAATTAGACCAAATTTCACGCTCACATTAAAAAATTTGTAACTTTTTTATTTTTCATCAGAAATTTATAAGTTAGGTCTTGTTTCATTTGTATTGAGTTGTTTGTTTCAAATAAAATATATACTTTGGTGTATATACAAATAAAAAAATATATATATTTTTTAGTTTGGACTATAAAAACTACCTCTAAAACTTATACCTCAACCAATTTTATTTATACATGTTGTAAAACAGGTATTAGTAAACACATACCCAAATTTTCATGCCATTACCTTGATAATTGCAGGAATTCTGTTTTTTTTTCAAAATTTATTCATATTTTCAAAATTGAACATAGTTGCATATACAATTGACAATATTTTTGTTATAAAAACATGTACATTTGGCTTCTAAATTGAAAAATGTTGTAAGGAACATAAAATAACACTAAAAACATACTAAAATAATTAAACTAACAACGACAAAAATATTTAGAATATTTGAGAAAATTTCACAAAAAACCCTTTCAACACCTGTGCTCACTGAAACAGGTAGGGTGAATACCTATTTACGATGGTATTTTCACTTACTGGCGATCTACTCCGCTTGTCCATTTTCGTAATGACATCAAAACTTCACTCACTAAACTACGGATAAATCCACAAACATAACCAACAAACCAACACCAGTAAACATAAACAACAATTGAAAGACGGACGGCAGACAACACTCACTACACAGAGCAACTGTGGACTATACACAGACGGTAGGGGGAATCAATGAGTATAACTTTATAGGTTATACAAGTCATAGAGTATAAATTGTACTTTTCTATGTTCCTCATAGTCTTGACATCGAGTATCTCAAGTTTCGTGGCATTTGGTAAACATTTAAGGCCAATAAGTTAGAAATATTAGACGTGCTTTATTGCGCACGTCGGCGATTCTCGCACAATTAGTGACGTGCGCATATGCGCACGTCGCCGTTTTTCGCACGATTCTCGACGTGCGCAAATGCGCACGTCGGCAGTAAAAGGGTTAATATTTAATATTGTTTATGGACAAAACATTTGTGTTATCAAAATTCTGTTTTCTTAAATCACTAGTTTTTATTTTCTTTAAAATAAACCATGATTTTGGATGGTCTGTTGAGGACGGGCTTTGAAAGTTGACATCGGCCTTATGGGAGAAGCAGGTAGATACGAAAATTGCTGGACAGATGGAGCCCCCTCTTAGTTTAAAGTACAAGATGTTATAAAACTTCATTGTTTAATGTCAACAGGAGTTTCTACGTTCTGTTTCTACTCTGAGTTTGGACGACTATGAAAGGATAGCAACTTCTTGCCTTGAAGAGGAAAACCAACGAGCCACTTGAAATAACTTGATGTTAATGAAGAATTAAGTCCACCCATGTATCTCTATAATTACCAGTTGTTTATTTTAGGATGTTCGTAAAACACTCGTAGTGTTATTTTTTTTATAGTCACATATTTATATAAGTATAACTTGTGAAACTATTCTAAGTTTTCTATGTCTGCTGGCAGGCAAACGTTGTATTTAATATGACAGGGTTTTTATTTTTACAATGTTAAACACAGTTGGTATGCCTGGAGTGTGTATATTTTTCCAATGTGTCCATTCAGAAATGGATAAAACCTTGTTAATGTCTACCAAACACTGATGGAATATAAACTCCATAGAAATTTTCTATGTTTTTCGCTATTTGTTATAGGGGAAATTTTGCTTGCTTTGATTTTATAATTTTGGTTATATTATGTTGGCTTTTATGTTGAATTCTCTATTCAGAGAGCTGAGGCAATTTTTGATTTTTGCTATACTAAAAGAACCACAGTTTTCTTATTTCTTTGTATAGTCCAAAATAAATTATAATTACTAAATTTCAGTTATCGTATATTGGTTTTTATAGTTAGGCTACCTGCCTTTTTCCAACATATACCACAAAAAAAGGTTTATATATTAAAAAGGGTTTTATATTTTACTGTTACTGCTATTTAATAATGTACCATATCATATTAATATAAAATGTGTAATTTATCATCAGTTTAAAAATATACATCCTCAGGAATCCATTGGTAGGTAGCATTGGGGTCATAAGGAGGGGTCCATAGTATTAGCAAATTAAGATAATTATTTTTTGTAAATCAAAATAAACAACAAACTATTCGGGAGATGTTTTTAAATACAGTATTATACGCCTGGCAGCTTGGACTGAGGCTACCACCTGGGGTAGGTCCATGCACCCTGAGTGAGGGTTTGTAAGTGAATGGGTACGTTACCTGGCTTCCTGCCGTTGTCCCAATTTGCAAGGGGTATAGTATCTACTATATTTGCTCTCAGCGCCTTACATTACTATCACTATATGTAGTAAGACTCAGACCTCTATCCGCCTTTTGCCTTGATCCACCTAGAGGTACAAACTCGTTTACAGAATATTCAATTTATTTTTCTTCTTGAGTATTATTAAATTTCTTCAATGTAGTTTAATTCATTTTATGATCCGATCTCATCTTTTATATGCAGTTTTTTGCTCAATACACCTGTTTTAGTACTAGGCCCTACTAAGCAATATGTAAAATAGTAATTTTAAATAAAGAGATTTAACAAATTGTTTAGTTATTTGCACATCCAGAATTTTAATACATCTACTCAGATAAAGTATCCAAATCTACAACGTTCATTTACTTGCCTTTGTTTCTCAGTGGAGATCTCTTGTTCTCAATGGGTGTTTGGATGCAAGTTGTGTACTAGAGAACAGCACCAGTAACATTACTGCACGGAAATCACTTGATGGCCAGCTATTAAACAAGGGGGTGGAGGAAATTTACCCCCACCACAATCCTCCTGTAGTAATATCATTGGACAAAGTGATTTGATTTGTTTTTTATTGCAAGATTTTATCACACCTGATTTTTAAACACCAAGACATTTCATTGAAAGCAATGAGTACAAAAACACCAAGGACAGGTCCAATGTTAAAAATTTAAACACTTTTTTACGCTTGGAGTGTTGTTGCCGAAGTTCTGTACTCAAATAAAAGATAGCGTAAGCGTGTGTGCATGCATCAGCTATGCTGTCATTTCTCTTGCTATCCTTCGTTTAATTGCAGAACCACATCGAACTAGTGAAACTTTTGGCTGATTTTTAGTGAATTTCCTTTGGAAAGTGAACTATTAGCATGACCCACACGGTGAAACTTCAGCCCGGGACCACCATAGAAGTTCCTAACGTGACCCCCTGAACACGTTTTGGGTGGTCGTTCAAAATTTTGTATATATATATGTGTGTTTGCACTCTAGCGGTCGGTCACATTTTTTGTTCGATTAACTTCAATTTTGGTAGGGACATTCCTTTCTATAATCAGTTGGACAAGTTAGTTGAGCAAAACAATCGGAAAACCCCAAACCCCTTTTTTGCGGATTATTCTTTCAAATTTTGAGTTTTTAGGCCCAAAAAGAATCAGAAAAGCCCCTGATGTAAAATTAATGCATGTAAAAAGATGGGAATTAGTGAGGTGAAAGTTTTAAGCCCTCTCTCGTCATTCTAGCATAAATATTTACCGAGTTATTAAAGAAAATGTGTTTCGACTAAACGAAGTATGTTGTCTTATAGGGGTTTTACACTAGAAAAGACTGCTACTCCTTTGCTAGAGTATTTTTATCATCCCCAGCAACCTCACGCCTACTTTCAAGCCTGACTGGACCTCCTAACATTATAATGCCCAAAATTGTATTCCCAGCTTTGCAGGTAAATGAAACCAGGAGCATCAGAACAGCCAAAAAAATCAATGTTTTCAGATTTCAATAAAAATTGGAATACATGTATGATTTTTTACTGATTTTGAGGTTTTATGTGGAAATTCACTTCCCTCATGTCAGCGTGCTGCGTGCGAACTCGTTTCTTATTAGACCTGATCTTCGCTGTGTTTGTGTACTCATTGATAGTGTTTTGGTTGGCTTTATCAATAGACAGTGTATGATCAGTGGGAGGGGTTAACTTCCCCTCAACTCTTTTGTTTACTCGCTGGCCATTAAGTCATCTCCTCACTTCCAGCCATCGCTATTGAGGACCATAAATTATCTAAAAAAACTCCATTTACCTTACATGACTCCCATTAGGGCAGTCATAGTTGTAATTCAGGGGGAGGAGGGACAGTTGCCTCCCCCTATAACTTGAAGAACGTTATGTAATATATGAAAATTCATAGAGCAATAATTTCTGTTCCCATTATAATAACACATATTATACTGGGAAAAGTGAAGCTTTTTATAAAAAAAATAGCCAAATGAAAGTTGTCATGTATCATTTATCACACCTTTGTAGATTGAGCTAGTTGTTTTTGTAATTTTGTCTCAAAACATGACTGCATGTCAAATTTGAAAGCTGAAATCCCATTTATCACTTTCATTTGATTATCCTTGATGTTACTGGCAAGCTGTTGACTGATTGATTACAGTTCTTTACCTGCATTGAGCAAATCAGAGATGTAATTCTCACAAAGGTAGGTGGCACAATTGTACTCGCTGGTTGGAGTCAGATATGTAACTGGTTGGTCCACACGCTGAAGGTATCGAGGGTTGTGTGAACTCCAAGCTGAATTGGAGTGAGCACAACTGTCATACTGCGTACAGGTGTACAAACGGAGCTATCTCTCTAGGCCAGTGCAACACAAATAGTCAGCCCAACCCAAGGAAATGGTCTAAAAGCTGTAGGCACATCTAAGCCCCTGCCTGCCCCCAACAATGAAGTTTGCAAGTAACTATTTTCAGCTAAACCAAAAATATGCTAAATTTTGGTTTTATGTATTCAAAATTGTGTTATGTTTGTAGAAATGTATTCAGAAAATTTATTATTTCTTTTGGATAGTCCCCTACTGTGCAATATAAATATAGTTTATTACAAATTAATGTTTTACCAATGTAAATTGTCTCTATATCATGAATATTGGACGCGGTAGCCCAGAGATAGAGCACTGGCCTCGCAAGTCAGCCGTGGTCAAGTACAAAACACAGTACCTAAGCAAGCTGTTTTAAGCTAACTTCTGGAATGGCATCACAATTTAAACTTATAGAACCGTATTTGCTAAATTCGAGCAACTGGATTTGCTAGTAACATTAAAAGCCACAAATTAGAAATTTATAAATTATGTTCTATAGTTAAATGACTTTTGTTTCCTTAAATTGCCGAATTCCAAACAGATTGTGTCCAATATTAGACAATTTTGGTTTAAAATCATTATCATAAAACATTACCGGTGTTAGATAAAAATTCTGAAATGAAACAAATAGACCCTAATATTAAAGGCAGCCTATCGTATATATATATATATATATATATGGAAAATTAACATATGCCTAAATAAAGGTACCTGACTGCGTACCGGTCATTATACCCGGATAACGCGCTCATCTTCACGTAAAGTCCAACTTCGAGAGCTTTGTGGTCTTGTCTTTATGAATGGCACATTTCAAATTCCTTTATTGGTGAGAAACTTGCGAGATAGCGTAATTTTTCAAACACATGGAATCCGTTTTAATTCATTGTTGGTGATGGTGAGTTTATGTATTAACTCATCAGTGCGGAATGCGGACATGTTCCATCACTGACTGGTAGAACGCAAAGTTTCATGAAGTTTCGGGATCTGGAATATGATCATCCCGTCTTCAGGCGAGGAAAATACTTAAAATAACAAAATTTGTGCCACAATCCACAGGAAAAAAAGCTAAAACAGAAAACAGTAAAAGCAGTCAAAATTTGGTACCCCAAATTTGTCATGTTCTAAGTGGGTATTTTTCTCACCTGAAGGCGGGATTAGATTCCAGGTCCCGGGTCATCACGAAACTTGTTAGTGAATTTCCTATGGAAAACTGAACTATTAGCATGACCCGCACGGTGAAACTTAAGCCCGGGACCACCATAGAAGTTCCTAACGTGACCCCCTGAACACGTTTTGGGGTGTCGCTAAAATCGTTATATATTTATATATATATATATATATATATATATATATGTGTGTGTGTGTTCGCATTCTAGTGGTCGCAATTTTTGTCCGATTTACTTGAAATTTGGTTGAAACTTCCCTTCTGTAAACAGTTGGACAAGTTCGTTGGGCAAAACAATTGGACAGCTCTAACCCCCTTTTTTGCGATTTTAATTTTTCAAATTTTGAGTTTTTAGGCCCAAAAAGGGTCAGAAAAGCCCAGAATATAACATTAGTGTACATTAAATGATTGTTCATAAAATGCCAAAATTTTTAAGCTCTCCCTCATAATTCTAGCACAAGTATGTACCGAGTTATTAAAGACAAGTTAATTGTCTTAACACAGTACCATGTCTTATGGAGATTTTACACTGTAAAAGGTTGTTTTTCATATCTTGATCTAGTTTTATCACCCCCCAATACCCCTATACCAACTTTTTACTTTACTTTTTTTACTATACCTCCCCCTAACCGTATAATGTTACTACATTGCCATCCTAATAGTCAATTTAAACATCCAGAAGCATAAGAACAGCCAAAAATAAAATGTTTCAATTTTCCAAAAATATGTTACCAGTGTTGTTTAGATCATTTATTAGATTTTTTTAAGGATTTTTTGCGGAAATTCACTTTCCTCACGTCAGCGTGCTGCGTGCGATCTCGTTTTTCTCTTTCAGTGATGGCAAATGTACGCAGTTTGGACTTAATAACATGGAATCACCTACTCAAATATTACCTGTTACTTATAACGTTCTTTCTTAGCCAACCTATATTTTCTACCGCATCGAGTTTTTAACAGTAACCACATTAAATCACCGAGCCTGTTAGCAATAAAGAACGCGCAGATGTCCCCCATCATTATCAAAGATCACAAAGGGTTGTTGGGCCACAAAGGCGCGAGCCCTTGCGCAAACACGCGCAGTTCAAATCTCTCAAAATCCGGTGGTGGGCGGTGAAAAGGGATCGGGGTCGCTGTCACTGCGTGGCTGTCGGGACTGAGTTATCAATGGGGAAAATATTAGGATCCACTCGAGCGGATGAGTTTCCTTTCAGGCGGTGATCCGCAAAAAATCAAGGTCGGAGGAGGATAGGCCGGTGACGAGTTTAGAAACTGTTCCGATTCCAATGCTTATAACATGTTTATTGTAGCCTACTGCTATAACTATAGACCTATTTGCACTTTAAGTCTTCCTTATTATAGCTCACTAGCTGTTACCCGGCAGACGTTGTCATGCCTTTGACTGTTACCAACTAAAACCAATATCACCAAGCTCACCTGATCAAGTAAACATGTAAGCTTTTATGTAAACAACAATATATTTCCATAAGGTTTATTATGGGAACCCTTTTGGGCCTCTTATGAGGAACCCAATTGAGATAGGACGAAATGGATGGCTTAAAAACCTTCTCCGTGAAATTTTACATATATATACCAAGTTTCATGGCAAACGGTCCAACGGTGTCCGAGTCCATAAACTTCAAATATACATACAAACAAAGAAACCAACATCCTTTTTTATAAATATACATCATATCAATAGGTTTAACTTAAAAAATGTGAGATTAATTATCATTTTGAGCATAAGAAAGTAGTCCAATTAGATAAATTTGTGTAAAGATCTTATCTATTCAGCTTTAAAAAAATGTTTCTCGAATTATGAATTTGTTTGTCAAGACGCATAGTGTTATCATCTTTGTGCATTTATCCGCAGCCTTTTTACAAAAGATAATATTTTGATTCGTTGAGACGCTAACAAATTTTGTTAGTTACTTTAAAAAATCGTGATAGTTGTTATATAAGTGTTTAAGGTGTGGTAACATTTTGTTGAGAAAGTTTGGAAACAAAATATAAATAATGAAATTGTATGTTTTAATCGTCTAAGGGTGCGCCCTACCTGCCTTCTGCACGCTAAAGTAAGGGGTTTGCATCTCCCACATTGTAGGCTCAATTGTTAACCAACTAAAAATAATTTGTTGTTATTTCATTCTCTAAATGTTTATCTACGTATCATACGATTAAAAAATCGTGGTTTTAATTCAAAATAAGTGGTAGGCCATTAGTAAAGTGTTCAAATCAAGCGTTTTTCTAAAGCTTCCTAACGTAAGGAGAAAAATTATTTCAGAAAAAAGGAACTGTACAATACCTAGATTTGAATCTGAAAAGTGTGAAACTGCAAATAGTTTGATAGAAATCTGTAAAATAACAGGTTGATTGAGGAGAACAAAAAGGTCTTCAAGCGTAAATATGCATGACCCTGCTCGGTGGTGGCGCGGCGTTAAACAACAATGTGCGGATCATTCAATCTAGGGTAGGGCGCGCCGGTAAATAATCAGGAAGTCGTACTTTTTTTAACCGTATTGATGAAAACCCTAAGTGGGGTTGGTTTATATACTTCTCTTAAAACTTATTCCTATAGGTATATAATAAAACTGTTCAGGCCCGACTCTAGGGATGGGTGTCCAGTTTTATAATTTCATCATTACAATAAATATATGGAGACATAAATATAATTTTTACTTAAAAAAGCTAAAAACTAAAAACAAACAACAAAAGTCAACGTTAAAACGTTGAATCTTAAGGCCGAAATATGCTACTTTAAACGTAAGAGATTAAGATTTTTCGTATGATATTATTATTTCAAAACATTTGGTGTCGGAATTTGTTTTAATAGTTGTAAGTAAATATTTAATTAAATTTCATATTCATCAAACTGTGCTTGAATGTGTTTAATGTATTGTTGTGGGGGAAACTTATAGAGGGAGCATCAATTTCTCAAATTTTGCTTTGTGCGGCAAAAATACTATTGGCCTGCAATTGTCCTAAGCCTCACTTTTTTACGCAATTAAATGTGTTACTTTATAACACCTGTTTCAGTACTATTAACCGGTGATATAGGAAAGCAGGTTCGACTTGGTAAAAGATTCAGAAGAGCGGGTGGATAAATAATTGTCATGCTCGAGACAGGCTAACGAAGGAATGGGCTTTTATGTGAATAAAGTAGGCCTAAACGAAAACGAGATCGCACGCAGGACGCTGACGTGAGGGAAGTGAATTTCCACATAACAACTTTTAAAACTCAAAATCAGTGTAGTAAAAACATACATTTATTCCAATTTTTATTAAAATCTGAAAACAGTGATTTTTTGGCTGTTCTGATGCTCCTGGCTTCATTTACCTACAAAGCTGTGAATACAATTTTGCGCATTATAATGTTAGGAGAAGTTCCAGACAGGCTTAAAAGTAGGTGTGAGGTTGCTGGGAATGATTAAAAGTACTCTAACAAAGGAATAACAGGCTCTTCTAGTGTAAAACCCCCATAAGACAACGTACTGTGTTTAGTCGAACCACATTTTCTTTAATAACTCGGTAAATATGTATGCTAGAATGACGAGAAAGGGCTTAAAACTTTCGCCTCACTAATTCCCATCTTTTTACATGCATTAATTCTACATTCGGGGCTTTTCCAACCCTTTTTGGGCCCAAAAGCTCGAAATTTGAAAGATAAATCCCCAAAAAAGGGGTTTAGGGTTTTACGATTGTTTTGTCCAACGAACTTGTCCAACTGATTACAGAAAGGAACGTCCCTACCACATTTTAAGTAAATCGGACAAAAAATGCGACCGCTAGAGTGCAACACACACACACACACACACACACACACACACACACACACACACACACACACACACACACACACACACACACACACACACACATATATATATATATATTTACATATATCTATATAAAATTTTGAACGACCCCCAAAACGTGTTCAGGGGGTCACGTTAGGAACTTCTATGTAGGTCCCGGTCCTGGGCTTAAGTTTCACCGTGCGGGCCATGCTCACTTTCCAAAGGAAATTCACTAATAAATATTCTCCGACGAAACCGGAGAAATGGCTTAAATTATCATACATTTGGCACCAGGAGGCTGAGCTTTTCCCGGAAAGTTTCGGAAGGCCAGTTTGTTCATATAAAGACTATTTGTTTTACTTCTCCACTCAACTGGTCGGTTACCTTCTCACTTATCCTGACTGGCGGATATACAGACAGACAGACAGACGGACGGACGGGCGGTGGTCACCGATTTGTCGTGGGCGTCACAGTTTATGACAACGTTGTCATTGTTTGACTCTTCTCCTGCCACTGGCGCTGTCACATTGAGCCGAAGTCACTTCCAACACCCGACAACGCTTCCTCTTCATCTTCTGCAAAATAATAATTTTAAAAATGTTTTTATTATTGGGCGGCTATTTCCTTATTTAAAAAATATTAATTCTCAGAGCTTCGTCCTATAGGCTTTCTAGGTTAACATGCTGTAATATCAGTTGTATTCACAGCTAAATCAATTAAATACAAGTTTTAATTTGCATACACTTGATTTTAATGTGTTCACTACGCACCTCATGAGTATTTATACAAACTCAAGAAACAAATCAAACCTCCGCCCAAACAAAAGTGATTATAACGTATGCCTATAACATAGGCCTATTGCCGTTTAGAAATGTCCTCAGGGCTCTGCCCCACGGGACTCCAAGTTCCATGTTATTCATATGGAGGAGAGTTTTATTTGGTTTTTGTCACGTGTGTTTTCTTAAATGCACGCGACGTTTTCCACTGGGATTATCGATATGTTATATACTGTAACTTGTGGTTTAAATCTTTCAGTCTAGTGCCGCGTGCATTGAATGGCATATATGAACACGTAATTTTGGGTATAAAATACTGTAAATCACTACTCGTATAAAACAATGAGGTGGTGTCTGTCTGTCTATTTGGTGTATGTTCCATCACGCCAAAACCACTGGACCAATTCTGCTAAAATTTTGCACAAATACAGTCAATGTACCCAGTAGTGTCATAGGCCTATTGCCGTTTAGAAATGTTCTCAGGGCTCTGCCCACGGGACTTCCAAGTTCCATGTTATTCATATGGAGGATAGTTTTATTTTTTTTTTTGTCACATATGTGTTTTCCTAACTCAAATCATTTAAATAAACAGCTGTTACAAGGAGTAGTACCTGGGGCGAGCTTTGCTCGGGGGAAGGCCAGTCAGTTTGTTTAGATGACTCGGAGTAATATTTCACCACTACCCCCTACTGATAATCAGATTTGTATAACTCATTTGCCTCTTTTCTACATTTTTAAGGTCCCTCCAGTTGTTATTTATAGCTCAATGTCCATTTGATTTTTTTTTACGACTCTATATAAGTAATCTTCACTCAAATCTTTTAATCTCTGCTCTCAGGAAACCACATGTTAATAAACATAAACAACATGAGTATTACTTTACCAGTTCCCTGGTTGATTATGAACATCTGTTACAATTCTTTTGTTTTGATTTTAAACTCCATTAGCCCAATGTTAATTTTTTTAACTTTTCATTTTAGTTTTTTTACATTATTTGATTTTTGATGGGGATGAGGCTTGTCTAGAACTTATTTTTATCCCAGAAATTAGTTATTTCGAACATTTAAAGGAAATCGTTGGGGCCGTTTTTGAGATCAGTGTCGCAAGCAAGCAAGCAAGCAAACCTTTGAATATAGGATAGGATATATCTATCTACAGACTGTCATTGTTTTGTTTACAAATGTTCTACTTAGAATTTTCACCCCGTGGCAAAGCACGGACATAGTAGCTAGTTTACTATAAAATAAAACATTGATGTCATTGTCTTTGTCCTGTCTATATGATAATTGCTACCAACTAGTTTAATACTGTGTTTTTTATGTTATTAAATAATTAGTTCACAATGTAAGACTGATATGATGGTTAATATTAGGAACAAAATTAAACTTAACTACGATCCCCCTTTTGCATTATGTTTCGCCACTTTCTAGTCCATGCATGACAAAATAGGTTCAAGAACAACTATTTCCTTAAACATTTAGGTTTAAAACAAATTAGGACCTTGGGGAGCGAGCTTTTCTCTCAGAAGGCCAGTCATTGTGTTCAACTTTCCTAGAATAATGTTTCACTATGTTCCCTCCCATGACAAATTGGTTTGCTTCTCTCAGTGGCCTATTTTCTGCATGATAGGGGCCTATTTTCTGCTGACGTGCGGAAAGTGAATTTCCTCAAAAAAAATCCTTTAAGAAAATCTAATAAATGATTTAAACAACACTGGTAACATATTTTTGTAAAATTGAAACATTTTATTTTTGGCTGTTCTTATGCTCCTGGTTAAGTTTAACTTGACTATTAGGATGGCAATGTTGTAACATTATAGGGTTAGGAGGACGTGTAGTAAAACAAAGTAAAGTAAAAAGTATAGTAAAAAGTTATTATGATCACAGCACAATTTGTTATATGCACATTTGTATAATTTTGGATGTATACACTCTATATGCAATGGTTGTAGTCACTTTTCTAGGTAAATCACATCTTGAATATTACCAGTGAGTGTAACTGTACCAGTTGACTGGTTGTTTATGGTTGGCTGGTTAATCTTTTCGTGTTGGTTTAAAACTACTTAAGCCCAATGTTAAAATTTAAAATTTTCAAATTATACCAAATTTACGGTTTTGGGTTTGACTATGTCATCCAAAATGTTTTTGAGGCTCAAAATCCTCTTATACCGAGGTTTAAGGAAAATTCTTCTGCTGGATTCCGAGATAACTTTTGCAAACCGACAAAAACAAACACTGCTCGTATTAGAACATAGGACAGGATACAAATTATTTCAAGTGCCCTAATATTTGTACAGATTTTAATTCGTTCTAAGGTGTACCTTGTTTGCTAAAAATATTAACGGTTATTTTAATAATAAATAGATAAAAGGAAGAAGTGAACCAAAAAAATACCCCACAAAACACAACAAAATAGAAACGTAATAAAAGTGAGCAAATAAAATATCGATTTTAGTAAAATATCACCGCATTTATGACCGGCGTGCAGTCATTCTAAAGCATCAGACATTACAGTTTATACTCCTCTTAAATACATCAACGGATTTTTCGTGTTTTTAACCGGAGAAAGAAAGGAAACGTACAGATTGAGAACCAAAAGTCGTAAAACCCTAGTTTTTCACACCGCTATTCTCCCCGTCTACCGTGTTCAGATCACCTTCCCTTCATAGCAGTTGTAAATAACCCGACAGTGCCAGTGATCCAGGTGCAACTACGACGTCATGGGGGGGAGGGGAGCTGCCGTCTAATGACCGCCCGTCACTCGTGAGGCGCGAGATCACTCGTTATTATCGTAGTTTACGAGATGTTCAGTGAACCACATCTGATCAGATGGTCGCGCCCCGCAGCAATGCACTGCTGAGATAGAGCCTCTGTCATAGAGGGGACACTGCATAGACAGTGGCTTTGAACACGTGCGAATGTAAGTGACGAAACACTTTCAAAGATGAGCCAAAGTCATTGAGTAGTACGAAAATGAGTGGCAAAAATGTGGCAAGGGTGTCTGGAGGCCTCAACAAGGGTGGGGAGATTGAATCACATTGTAATATTCGTGATGTCTTGCTTTTACACGCGACGTATTCCACTGGGATTATCGATATGTTATATACTGTAACTTGTGTCGTTTATACTTTAAAAATGGGTGATGGAAATTGGTCATTAGGTTCTTTATCGCTTCATGGCTTTAACAAAAAGATTAATAAGATGTGATGATAATGATATTATTCATCTTCATCAACGACGAAGGCCACAAAGAACCAGACGCATACAAGTTTTTTTTTTTTTTTTTTTAATAAGAAGGTATAAATTTAGGATTTGTATGTTATTAGCTTTACTCGTAGATTCGTTATCGTACAATACGAAAGAAAAACCAGAACTATTCCGTTTAAAGTAGTGCGTTATTTCGCACACTTTGGATATTTCAGGCAATTGAATTGAGTGCCTGACCAAAGCGTGCTGCAACTTACAAACATTTTTGTTAGTAGATTGCATACTTGCTTCGGAAGGCGCTAAACGTCTATGCAAAAATCCATCAGAAGACAGGTCGCCAGTCACGAATCATTGACGTTTCAACCTGCGTCCCCCACAAGGCCAATGATAACTTTCAAACCCTGTCCCTCCTCAACAGATTATCCATATCGTTGATTTATGACTCATTTTAAAGAGCAAACAAATATCCCAAATATCTAGCGATAACAGAGAGCCAAGTTTCGATATCACATATAATAACTGTTCAATAACATTCCAAAATATTTAATGTTGTCAATTTTGCTATGGGAGAACGATCTGACACGATGAAATTCTATTCACTGAAATCATTAGTAATGTCTTTGTTCTTTAAAATGATCGACGATTGCGGATAATCCGTTGAGAATTGACGGACTTTAAAAGTTGACATTAGGAGATAAGTTAACGATATGGGAGAAGCTGGCTGAATCCCCCTCCCTATTTAGTAAACAAGCACGGTTTTTGTAAGAGCAAGATCAAATGAACTGCTAAACCGAGTTTTTGCTTGAAGTTAATTAATTAAACTCGTGACATAAATTCGATGAAATCTGTTGTAAATTTAAATCCTCGCCACAGCTGATTTAACTGCCTTCTTCAAAGTTGTACGTGCGCGAGACCATTCTAAACTGGAATCGCAAAATCGTTTCGAGTAATACTTTGGATAGTTGTTAACTAAACCATTAACTACACATCTGAGAGCTTGTTTTCGTTACAGTGATGGGATTTATGTAGTTTTCAGTCTATTCCAAACTTATCAACACACTATAACAACAAAACATAAACATTGAGACTGAGACAAGCACCGCAGCACCACGGGGTCACACACAAATAACGTAACGCGCTTAAGACGACGTTGGAGTAAGAAGAAATATCGTCGCTGACCCTAGCGCTACACGCTATTTCAATGTTAAAACGCACAAAACATGTCTTTACTGAAAAGCATATTTTGTGTTACTGTTTGACCTATTGATTTGGAATAAATTTTGTTTGAATCTTTATAAAGTTTTGATTAGTTTTTGCTGGCAGTTTTATTTTTTAATGACTAGGAAAAACTACAAAATATGTATAAAAATATAGACTTTAAATTACTATATTTTTGGAAATGTATTATTTTACTTATAAAATAGCGAGCAAACCACCTGCGTCTTCAAAATACCTTTAATTTGAGACATCTTTCATATTCGTATGTTGATAAATATCGTAAGCGAGATATATGGTTTTAAGTTTAACATTGTTCTTATGGAGGTAAAATCCAACATAGCCGCTCTCCGTACCTCCCTTCCGCACGCTCAAGTAAGGGGTTTGCATCTCCCTCATTGTAGGCTAAATTGTTAACCAATTAAAAATAATTTGATGTTATTTAATTCAATAAATGTTCATCTAGAGATCATACGATTTAAAAATCGTGATTTTAATTCAAAATAAGTGGTAGACCATTAGTAATGTTCTCAAATTAAGCGTTTTTCTAAAGATTCCTAACGTATGGAGAAACATTATTTTGGAGAAAAGGAACCGTTTGATCCCTAGATTGGAATCTGAAAAGTGTGAAACTGCAAATAGTTTGGTAGAAATCTGTAAAATAACAGTGCGAGCGAGGAGAACAAAATGGTCTTCAAGCGTAAATATGCATGACCCTGCTTGTTGGCGGCGCCGGCGCGGCGCTAAACAACAATGAATTCAATCTGGGTAGGGCGCACCCTTAAGGTGGGGAGGGGGTATGAAGTAGCGTTATGCTGCGTTATATGGGGGAGGGGGGATTTCAATCAACGTTACGTAACTCACATATATTAACCCAAGAGCTGGCGCATTCCCGTATCTATTGATACTGTTATAAATCTTTCAGCATACAAAAATAATCACATTGATATATAAATCAAGGTTATAGTTAGTTATATAAAAATACTTCCGTCATACTATTTTAATAAAAGTTAAACTAAAAATAAATACATAACATGTTTTGGGTAAGTTCTGTGCTTTACACCTATGTTTTGTGTTGTTTTTAGAGTGTAAAATCATGACTTAATAAAGTATTGCGCAATGCCACCCACATCTTTAAGTTGTTTTGTATTTGTATTAGTCATAAAAATTAAATTTGTTACGTTTTAGCTGAGATAGTTTATTTTGTTATTTATAATTATTAATAGCATTCTTGTTTTTTTATACATTTTGCTTTGAAATTAGTTATTGAACAATTTTGTTAAATGAAAGTCATTTAAAGTTGAATGATTCATTGAAATCCATATTCAAAATTGCTAATAAAACAGTTTTTAAAGGGTTTAAGCTATTTTAAAGCCTACAACGAATGAGTTACGTAACACATTGGGGGATGGGGGGGTGGTCAAGCGTTATGGTGCGTTACATGGTGGAGGGGGGTCTGAAATGACAAAAAAACGCGTTACGTAATATGTGTATGGCCCCACTATTAATTCTGCAGCCGATGCCGTCAGGCAGTCACTGACATGGCCACTGATACAGGCGTCGTCGCGTCGTTGTTGGAGAAGCACTGAACACGAACATTGCCCGAACACGAACAATGCCCGAACGCGAACAATGCCCGAACACGAACAATGCCCGAACACGAACATTGCCCGAACACGAACAATGCCCGAACACTAATATTGCCCGAACGTGAACATCGTCCCGACGATCCTCGCCAGAAAGCCGACTACAAATGACCAAATGCTTATTCGCGTTGGAAAAATCAACCATACTTATAATTTTACCGACAAATGTTCGCGTCGGAGAAATGGTCGTCCGTGTATGACTGGCTGAAACAAAAACAAGTCATGCCAAATCTCAAAACAATCAGGCTAATAATTCCTTGATCTTGTAAGAGACAATTTGAGTTATTTGCAAATGAACTGCCTGATTTCAAAATACCAGTAAACCAAGATTGCTAGGTTCACTAATAGTTACATTTTCGTCATTCTAAAGCAATAAATGTATTGTTTAGTGCTAAAAAAAGTTCCTCAATCGATCCACATTGACAAAAAGAACAAGAACTATCTCACGTTGGACACGATTGTCGCTCCACGGTCGCTTGTCTCAGTGTCGGAACAATCTGGTGTGAAAGAGTCCATTGTGATCCGGAGGAGACCATTACAGCCATTGCCTCACCATTTAAATTGAAAGGAATTGAATCGATCGCTCCAACAACACAGATGGTCCGGCTCTGAGAGAATAAATCTCCATCTCCTCCATCCTAGCAGTGATGACACTACACTGAGGAAAGGTTAAGACAGATCGGTTGAGTTGAGTAAAAAGTAAAAATTTGGAGATGTAATTAGAAGAAGGCAGTTTTATTCGTTGATTGGCCAAAAAGTTTGGTGAAGTAGAGAGAAGGTAAGTTGTCTAGAATGAAGAGGGTAGCAGGGTAGAGTTGCCTAAGCTTTTAAAGCTACTTGGGCCCGTTAGAATGTGGTCTGGTACGTTTTAAAACACCTCGAAACTCTTATATTGTACGTCTCTGGTAGTTGAACTGTCACGTTTTAAAGCTCCATGAGTTATTTATGTAGCTTGCACATTCGATAGCTGAACTGTCATAATGTAAAGCTCCACTACCCTTAGCTTGTACGTATTTGGTAACAGGATTGTCTCAATTTAAAGCTCCCCTTGTTTCTTAGTTTGTACGTCTTTGATAGTTAGACTGTCACGTTTTAAATTTCCACAAGCCCCTTAGATTGTACGTCTTTGATAGCTAGACTGTCACGTTTTAAATTTCCACAAGCCCCTCAGATTGTACGTCTTTGATAGCTGGCTGGACTGTCACGTTTTTAATTTCTAAATGATGTTCCATGAGGTTTGCGGCTCTTTAAAGAATGTCATCTCTTTTTCGTTAAAGTGTATTCATTATTTAAACTATCTCCCAGCTATATTACCGTCACACTAATCTGAAGCCGGTCCAGTGCTGTGAAATTTAGTGTTATGAACGATGTATACAGTGTGCTAATAATGGCCACATTCAAGAACGAGTTCGCACGCAGCACGCTGACGTGAGGGAAGTGAATTTCCACATAAAAAACTATAAAAACTCAAAATCAGTTAAAAACATACATTTATTCCAATTTTTATGAAAATCTGAAAATATTGATTTTTTGGCTGTTCTGATGCTCCTGGTTCTATTTACATGCAATGCTGGGAATACAATTTTGCGCATTATAAGATTAGGAGAAGGTCTAGTCAGGCTTTAAAGTAGGCGTGAGGTTGTTGGGGATGATAAAAGTACTCCAACAAATTAATAAAACCCCCATAAGACAACGTACTGTGTTTGGTCGATACATATTTTCTTTAATAACTCGGTAAATATTTATGCTAGAATGACGAGAGAGGGCTTAAAAGTTTCGCCACACTATTTCCCATCTTTTGCATGTGTTAATTTCATATCCGGGGCTTTTCTGACCCTTTTTGGGTCCAAAAACTCGAAATTTGAAAGATTAATCCCCAAAAAAGGGGATTAGAGTTTTCAGATTGTTTTGCCCAACGAACTTGTCCAACATATTATAGAAAGGAACGTCCCTACCAAATTTTAAGTAAATCGGACAAAAAATGCGACCGCTAGAGTGCATACACACACATACATATATATATATATATAAAATTTTGAACGACCCCCCAAAACGTGTTCAGGGGGTCATGTTAGGAACTTCTATGGTGGTCCCGGGCTTAAGTTTCACCGTGCGGGTCATGCTAACAGTTCACTTTCCATAGGAAATTCACTAATAACAAAAAACCACATATATAGAGTTATAATAGAGTGGTTATAGAGTTATAATTAAGCTCTATATCACCACAGCATCTCTTGGTTTCAGAAAATACGAGAGTTATGCTGGTGATAAAAGCAATTCCTGCATGGCTGTTTGGTCGTTACTGAGACGATTATTTGCCAGTATGGTCGTCAATAAAATTCACACCTTGCTCAAATTTTAAGAATGTTTACAGAAAAACGTGTCGTGCAACTAACCCTGGGACACTTTAAATTTATAACATCGCTCATATTCCACGGTCCGATTACAAAATAACCACCACGTTCACTTTTAGGCACGACTGGGAATAGCTTCCACCCAGACATAAAACCGAACAATAAATTATTCATGTAATATTCTGTTTTAGTACTACACGGCCATAAACCATTCGCGGCCGGTAATAGACGCTCGGTGGGCCGGGTCTAGTATTTATTGTTATTGTACCAACATAAAACAAAATACCCTTCCGCGGCGGCGCGCCGAACCCCAAAGATGCTAGCCTGAAGGTTGTCCTATTTAGGAATTTATCGCCTTTTTATGAGCCTCCCCTCCATTCTCTTGCTGCGCTCAATCGACGGGTTTACGCGGTTTTTATCGTCCGGGTCGTAAACGCCTGTTCTCCCATGGAGGTGTTATGGGATCCTGGTGCGTTACGGATCATCCACCACATCCGGTCACGAATCAGACCGAAATCCTGGGGATCTTTTGAAATGTGTGATTGTACTTTTGGTAGTGTAAGAGGTGCGTAAGCTATCAAACTATTATTATTCATTTCGGGAAATGCTTGGCTGTTTGTCACGTTGCAAACTTTACCACCCACATAACTAAGTTAACTTACTTTTTTTGTTTACCATGTGGTCGGATTTATTATCATTGATTTTTACCAGCGATGGCATAAATGTGAACTCTGAGTATCACCATCGGAGAAGACTTGAAGGCCAGCAAGTAAACCAAGGGGTTGAGTGAAGAATGCCCACACCACAAACTTGACTTACCTTACCAGTGGACAGTGTGATTTAGTATTTTATTACAAAATCGTATTAAAGCTGACCCCTCTAAATCATTATATTACATTGATAATTTCTTGGTTAGCCGTGTAAATATGCAATCTGCAATTCATGTACAACATTATCTAAACAGAAAACAATAAAATGTTTTCATAAACGTCATGTATTGTATTTAAAGTGATTTGAATACTAAATAATCAAAATTAAAATTTGCATAGCAAACATATTTTTGATCAAACGTTTTCTAGAAACCATTGTTCTCTGTTTGTTTACAAAAACATCCTCCATCTCCACCAACGAGGTAAATATATCTAGAGGTCTCGTCTGGGGTGAAAGTGAAGTCTTCATCCTAACCGCTATGAAGTCTTCATCCTAACCGCTATTTTCCTCAGGCAACCAATCAAGACCGTCATAGAGCTCGTGAAGAGCGGATTTGATTGGTTACCACAAATCCAATTGGTTGCCATGGGAGCAGAGTTGAAAGAGGGGCAACCATGTATTCTGCACTACTTTACTCGAGACGAGCCCTCTAGATATATTAACCTCGTTGGACTCCTCCTTTTCACCACAGATGAGTACTCTATATTAATTAAGCTCGATTTAACTGTCGTTGTAAGCATATTATCGATAAATCATGTATCCACATTTAACACCAATTAACTGATCATTATCCAAATCAGCTGATGAAGATGATTAATGACCCAATCACCATACGTCACAGTGGAGCAGTGATCATTAATGTGATCAGATTAATGACGGGGATGAGCTTACTAGTCGGGCGCGCCGTGGGCATTAATTTGAATAAAGGAAGCCTGCATTTGAATAATGACATGGATTTTGGAACCTGCAGAAACGATTTGTTACTTTAAGACTTTAAACAATCATTTAGATAATTAATTTTGGTAGACGTTATCCGTCGGTGGAAGAGTTCATAAGAGTTTTGGGATGTTTTAAAATTTTGGATACCTGTATGAGATTTGTTTTAAATCGGTGGTAAATTTGTATTTGTGTCTGCGTGTCTGTGTTCTAAGTGAAAATAAAGATTGGGCCTATTTACAGCTTGCAAATTACAAAAGGTGTCTTTAAGTGAGCTTTCAGTTTTTAAAATATGCAATTAAAAGTTAGTTTTTTTTAAATTATAACCGGAAATACCCCACCCCACCCCCTCCAAAGAAAATTGCAAATCCCCGCTCTCCTGTTAGGGATAGCTTAATATATTAGTACTGCATTAGCTGTTTCGTATTAGATGTCCAAAAGTAACTGATACAAATAGTATATGATACAGAATAATACTATATAATAGATAATTATAATACCTCTGTTTTGCATGCTTTACCACTGTTGCGTGGAACCATTGAATATGTATACTCAATGGTATAAGTAGTTGTCTGTTTATCTTCGAGCATCTGTTTTCATTTGTTTTTCTGTTTTACTGTCATTCATTTCTATAACTAGTACGAAACAGTCGTCTGCTTGGTGTTATCTAATACGATGCTCCCTAACCAGGAAAATACAGTTATTAACGTATTTGAAACAGAGGCATCGCTTGTATCAATACTTATAGCATTTGTGTTAGTGAAGACCACCTTGAAACCGTAATCAGGTATGAAACACATATTAGGTTTTTGTAACTAATACTTTACCACAGCTAATATGGGAGTAACTAATACCGTAAGATAACTAGTATGGCACATTCCTGAACAGATTAATCAGCTTCCTTCTGACGCGTGTAAGAAATCAGTCTGTAACGCGGAACAAATGATTCGTCAGTAGTCGCAGAAGTAACGATGCGGCGATAATCTGCTGGTAGCACATCAGCAGCGCATCATCAGAAACATAGTGACATTAGCTATTCTGTGACTGATGACGTGCTGATGATTGCCGCCTCGTTTGCTCCGCTCAGCAGTTTTCGTTTGGAAACCACCAACGAGCATTTGGAAACCAAGAATGCTGACAGAGCATTAAACTCCTGACAAAACAGTTAAAGGGTAAAAATACCAGATTTATCTACTTACAAATATTACGAAGAACGAAATATTACTCAAAGAAAGTTTGGAAAAGGTTAAGAGGGTTTTCCAGTCACATGCTTCTGCCTGCTTCCCCCATAAGGCCAATGTTAACCTTCAATTCTGCCCCTCCTCAAAGTTTTATCCGAAATTGTAAATTTATATAATATGGCTTATTAAAAAAAATAAAAAATAAATACTTGGCGATTTCAGTGAGCAAAATTTTGATTTCAGAAATGATAATAACCGTTAAAAAAATCCAATATATTCAATATTTACGATTTTTTTACGGATTAACAATTTGTGACATCAAACTTCTACTCACAGAAACCGCTAGGTATTTTTTCGCTCTTAAATCAACAATAAATTAAAACTTTCGGATTAATCCGTTGAGGAGGAACAGGATTTAAAAGTTAAGAAAGTCTTAAGCGAGAAGCAGGTATAAATGCGAATTGTTTCGTGACTGGAGCCCCCCCCCCGTATATGAAATATACAGTTTTTAAAAGTACCTATCATGCTCTTATAGTGGGTGTTTTGTATTTGCAGACCAGCCTAATCAATCTAGTTTCTCTTCTGTTTCCTTAACCCTAATCTTTTGAACATATTCTTTTTTATACCACCCTCAAAATGCATTCATATTTGCCTACAGTACTCGCCAATACGTCTGAGTCCTATATAATTATGTGGTGATAGAGTTATAGCTTAGTCCATTGCAAAATCCAGGTCCAGAGCAGCGCGCCCGCTAAACACACTAATGTTCCTATAATGTAAGGTTCGGTAAGGTACGCGAACGGCCCTATAATAAGGGCTGACCCAGATATATTTCCAAAGGAGCAGTAATTGCCAAAGTGAGTAACGGACTCCACCTGCAGTCACACCTACATAATCGGCGCCCCCTCCCTCCCCACCCTCCCTTTCTCCCCCTCACCCCCTGCGACCCTCCCTTCGTGCGTGGCGCCGGTAGGGATCATCGGACTAGTTCGGGAATGGACAACCTATACATTATGTATGATACCCTAGATCCTCGAAAACTGTTAAAAACTGCGAAAGAAAGAAAAATATTATTTGGCCACCTCGCGGCACACCTGCATTCTCTGAGAATTATCTGCGTGCTATTTTTTCTCAATGATTATTTCCCAAATTTCCCGTTAGTGAATTAAAGCTACCAACTTAGATTAAATATAGATTAATATTAGATTAGATTAATTAGATTAATATTCCTCGGGAGTATGTTTTATCTATGGCATCACGTAATACTGGAATATTGCTTTACCACATGTGAAGCTTACAATTTCTACTAAAGGACTGATTTGTATATTTGCAAATGAAAAATATTATAGCACTTTAAATCAGTTTTCGTCAAACTAAATATATTTTGTTCCCCTCAACCACCGCACACAGAAGAATAAATTGTTTTCCAGCCTTCACTGGTTCAAATGCAGGTGAAGTTTAGGATTTTGTTCCTTGTTTTGTTTCTGACATGATATATGAGATTAATTGGCTTTCGCATTTTAAAAGTTAAGATAGGGAATGTCTATTTATGGCTTTTTATTATTTTTTTTTAATATAACTAAAAACCCGAATAATTTTAATACTATAATACTATATATTTTAATAACTATAATACTATAATTCCTGCTTTCACCCTTTATAAAGATAAACAATCCCAGAAAGACTATAACAAAATCTAACTTAATAAAGTTGTATAGTTTGTGCTTAGTGTGTGAGTTGGTAATTTCGAAACCAGCTCCTCAAAACTGTTCCCGTACCATACCACATGAGAGCAATTTTGAACACAATTTTTCTTCTCCATATACCTCAAAGCTCGAAAAATACCTTGTTGTGCTTATTGAGAAAATATGTTGTTCTAGTAGCGAAGAAAGACGCTTGGTCTTTAATGTGCCTCATCATTAAAAACACATATTAAACTTCAACACTTCACTTGTACTAACCGTGTTCATTGAATACACCGATTTTCACTACAAGAAAAAAAATTGTACTATGCATCGGCAAAGCTATTTTATCATTAGCTCATCATAGTGGAGCCCTTATTCTTTCCGTCGCGTCGGCCGGGAGAACGGTACTCTGTCTCGTGGTCGTGTATTACTGCTTAATCGAGCATCACTATCACCGCCGCTCGATATCGATCAAGAGTATAGGCCGGAGTAATAACACACGCAGTAACACAGGCGGGCATTAGTGTGCGTTACGATACCATCTCTGAGCCAGGTGCCGAGGCTTGTAGCCACGCGCCGTCATCTACTGCGTTGGGAACACTGTAGAAATACGTGATAACGCTGTATTATCGCTAAGTGAAATGATCTAAACCATCAACAAACAAACAAAAACTATTTATTTGTTAGCAAATTTAGGACTAAATAATGTATCCCCTTCTTCCACTTAGCCTCAGCATATGAATGCAACAATTTAACTTACTACATGAACAAATATCTTCAAAATACATGTGTCTTTATAATTTTGTAAGCGAAATTTTTAATTCAAAATTGTGGGAGTTTGGCAAATAGCAGTATGATGGGAGACGGCTCAAATTAAAGGTCTGGATCCCAGGGACTCGGCAAAAATAACAGTACTCATAAAAAGCTCCCAGCAAACGAGAAATAACGTAAAACATCCCCATAAGAAAAGGATGGTGATTTAAAAATGTCTGCTTTGTTTACATTAAAACATGTGATCCTACTTATAATGTTCTGCTTTCCTCAGCATGGAAATTAGATGAGTCAGAGTATTGGAGAAAGGTTAGGGGCTTTGGTCCCTCCAAGCCACTAGTTTAAAATAAATGTATAGGAATTATGTTTAAGGTATAAATAGAGTGAATTTTGATTAAAATTAAGTTTTAAAGTTAAATGTCATCATATGCAGTGCAATTAATTGTATTCCATGAATATTAATAGCGTGTGTAATGTGTATAATTCACACATTATTATACCATCTTTAAATTTATTTAGTGCAGGGTGCACTTTGTATATAAATATTACAGCATTTTTTCACTGCATTGTCTTGGGTAAAAGGATAAATCGGATGTTATGGTTATTTTATTGTTTCTTTTGTGTTTTTTATTGTAGATGGATGAAAACTAAATATTTTCTAGCAGATTTTTAAAACTACCCTAATTCTTTCCGAAAATCATCCGATTTGTTATCCTCTATAATGTTAAATTTCTAACCGTCTCAACTAAGATTAATTTTATTTAAGACATACTTTGAACCACGCTCTTGCAATATCCCTTGCAACCACCACAATATCAAAGAGCTCCAGGAACAGGATGTTTACTACGCTCTTGTTTCTTACACATGTCCAAAGGACCAGGACAATTCTACGTACAGAGGACAAAGGTGATGTCAGGGGGCGATTCCAGGACTTATGGACCTTTGTCGGTCACTCCCGACCCTCTGGTCCATCTTATTGATAACATATGATGGATGGGGACTCCGCCCCATCACACCCCCTCTTGGCGGAGGCGATCGCAGAACTAAGGGTCCTTGGGTAGGAGGTCCAACTCTTAGAAAAGGGGATGATCTGGGGAAGAACTGCGGATGGTAACTTTTTGGGAAAATATAGATTATTATACATTTATTAAAAATTTAAGTGAGTTAGACTCGTTAGACTACAATACCAGGTTTTTTGATGATTTTAATTATGTTAAATTAAGTAGTGCATTTTATTCTTTGATTAAGATGTAGGGAAACTTCGTTAAATCGTAGTAATTGTTTGATTGAAAGTAAGTTGACTACATGCAAGTTCTACAGCCAGCTAAGTTTTTATCATTTATTCCCAACTCCTCTGTTACTATTTTTGGTTTAACGAGCAAAATACTGTATCAGGCTGGGACTGCTGTATGTCAATGTACAATAATCTATTAATTATTTAATTGTAACACAAAGTGTCAAGCTCTCCCACAGTTTGTTAACAAATCAAAGCAAATACAAACCATGCTTTCAACGCGTCAAAGAGGTTAAGTGGTACATGCTCACACTCTATCTCTTCTGAGGGGATACGGTATGAAAGTTTTCACGTTTCTTTAAATTTTCTTCCTGAAAAAAACACTCTAAAAGTGAATTTCCATTTCTCCTCTACAAATTATGTGAAATCATAAAATAATTGTCTTCAAACAGTGATTTCAGTCATCTGACAAATAAAATTTCTATTGTTCAATAAATTTTAAAAATAAATGAAATACGTAAGGATTTTTATTTTACAATAACAGTAGTTTGTGATGTCAAAATTCTACCCATTAAAATCGCAACATGTTTTCCCTCTAAATGTATTCAAATAAATAGTTTTGCACAATCCACTAAGGAAGAACATTTGCATTAGTTAATTCGGATATAAATAATAAAACTTTCGTTTCTTGAGTACCCTCTTAACCCCTCGGAACAAAATTAATTCCAAGCCCATGATAAACACGAAAGCCTACCAACTTTTATTGACCGTTCTAACTATTCAATTATGACCTATCTGTCCTCTTTATTAAGGGCCGAGTAATTTTAGGGACCACCGTCAAAGCACAAGGGTCAGGCGACTACCATTAACGGACTCTATAATAATCTGGTTTATTTTCGGCAGGTGGGCCCGAATCCCACCTCCCACGACGCTTTGGCTTCTATTTCAATTAACAAAATCATAATTAAACAAGTGAAACCGCTGTTAAGGAATGGGTGGGAAGGAAACGGGAGTTGTGGGCTGGAACGTGGAACGAGGAATGTGAGACTTGGAACATGGAATAAGGATCGTGGACTGCAAGGAGGTCTATTATTAATACTGGAAGCAACACTGATGAACAAATTTGCGAGTCGTTCTTCGCCAAGTTTTAGTGAGGCAAAGAACTACTCGCTGAAATCGAACGAGTTAACAAAGTGAATCAAACTAATAATTATTCATGATTTGAAAGTTCATAAACTTGTATTTATTAATTTGCTTATAAATTATCATATTTCACGACAAGAACAGGTACATAAATAAAGCATACCAAATTAATTTGTTCCAACTTTGATTACTTTTTCCAGTGATTTGCACGGTAGAATCACTTAGAAGAATAAAACAACCAATTAGGACAGTTCAAAGAACGAGAAATTTGCCAACCTTACAAAATCACTGGCTCACTTTTTCAACGAGAATCGTGTTGCCTCCATGGGATGTGAGTGAAAATTTAGCTTTAAAGGAGTGTTAAGTGTTAGGCTGTAAGTAAGTTAATCCCTACAGCTCCTTTAAGGATGCGGCGTGTTTGAGTGAGGATAATGTTTGCAGCACTACCTCGGATAACAATTTTTGTTTGACCTTTGACAAAAAAACTTCGGCCTAGACAATTTTGCATACATTACATATCCTCTAATCAGTAAACTTAGTGTAATCCATCTTACCCAAGTAAGGTTCCATAGGATGTATAATCAATAGTTATACCTACGAATTTAACACAAATGTTATTTGTTGACTTATTATGCTGCATGTTCTGTCTCAACTGGCTGATTACCCGTGCTTCGCACAAAGAATTCAGGAATAAACAGCTGATTAAAATTGTTGCTGCAACTACATCTGTTTCTGATCTATTAAACATATTGCTCATAAGAATAACATAGAAACTTTAAAGTCCAATGGGGCGAAGCATATTAAACTGAGGGAGACAAATGTTATTCCATGCCATTTACAGAGAAATACCTTTAATTTGACACTTCAATCATCAAAATCGGTTCATAAATAAAAGAGTTTTGCTGTACACAAGAAATTCCTTAAGGAATTAGTGTAATAGATAGATAGATAGATAATATATATATATAATATATATAATATATATATATATATATATATATGTGTGTGTGTGTGTATATACTGATTGAAATATAATCAATTATGGTCAGTCAAAAATAAAGCAAACCAAATTAATTGTAATGGAATAGCCTTTTTAAAAGTTGATATTGGGACATTGAAAAACAAATATATAAGATGACTTTTTTCGTCTATCTATATGTAAACAGTAAAATACTGTTTTTGGAGCTTGGTGGATTCTTTCTTATATACCCTTAGTATGAAGGGTGACCTGACTTTATATATATATTGGCACACATTTGGGTCGTATTTTGACACAGTATTTCTGTGTTGCTTAATCATAGAGTATGTTTTAACAAACAAAAATAGTCAATTCAACACAAAAATGTGTTAAACAATCGTTAAACATTTAACCCGGAAGGAATGTGTTACCCAGTGGCACAAGGAGTTGTGTTGGTTTTCAACACAGTTTAGTTGGTGAACTTCAACACAAGCAGCGGAGTGTTATTTCGACAAAGAGTTTGCGAGGTCTTCCTGGGACAACCTCGTGGTGTTAAATTTGTGTCAAATTAGCACAATTATTTTTTACAGTGGCAGTACTTCCAATAAACCTGCTGGGGACGTGGGACATAGACCGTGAGACCTGGAACGAGGAACGAGGAACGCGGTATAAGGAACGTGGAGTGAAGAACCTGGAGCAAGGGCCATTGAACGAGGAACGCAGATCATGGAACGTGGAACGTCCCAGTGTGTTTGGAAAATAATGGAACTGCGTGCGCGAGTCTGGGGCATACGCCCTCGCGCTCCGCCCTACAGGTTTTGTGTCCGATTATCAACGGAAGTCAAGCGATTTGGAAAATCTGACAAAGGGCCGCCCTTGTGGGGCACCTGGTTCGTTTCGAAAGGTGCTAAAATTGATTTCATGACGCTTCTACGAGTCGTTACAGTCCCGCTAAGAGGCCTTCGATGGGCTTCTTATTTATTGGGTTTCGCCAATGTTTACGGAGATTAAGCCAGCTATCGACCTTGTAATATAATGCGTCCATAGTATAAACCAATATTTTCAAACTGTTTAATGATAATGTACAGTTTACTTTTTATATATTTTTACAAATATATGACTTTACAAAAACATGTACAAATCTTTTTGCTAAAATCATGCCCAAAGTGCTTCTTTTCGATCTGAATACACATCGAAAACAGCTTTTTTTTTAGAGAGCGAAAAAGTCATAGGAAAAACTATGATATAACGTAGTAAAGATCACTCAAGCCATCGCAGATTGGTTCTTAGAAATAAAGTCGTACTATAATTCATGGTATTGGTTATACATAATTCGCACAGATTTAATTACTAAGCTATGGATTGAATGAGCTTTAAAGTCCTTTTAACATTTTTTTGTCTTTAAAACTTTATATTTTTTCAGTTTTAAGGTAGATGTTTCAAAGATTTACCGTTTTTTTAGATAGTAAGCTTTGCAACAATTTAATGGCCGCCATTTTGGAACGATAAAAGATAGAAACGTCAAATTCAATACTAAAATAATCCCAAACCAGTACAATACTCTTTCCAAATTCATGTCACTATCTCAATGAAATGGTCCCTAAGATATGATGTACATTGATTAAACACATACACATACACACGAGTAACGAAGCCCTAGGCCCTAGGAGTAACGAGATAGGCCCTAGGTTTACACTACATTTATTTGTTTTGACTCCGGAACAAGTTCGTGAAGATTCTGTGGAGATTTCGGAAACACCCTGTATAGCCACAGCCTTGTTGGTAAACTAGCTTCACTACTACCACCCGGCTCGCTCCGTCAGCTCTGGAGTTCCCGAGTTCCAACCCAGGCTGATGTCTGACCTCCCGTCACCGAACTGTCCTCCCCCCACTAATGAACCGCGGTAATTAAAACTCTCCGGTGCCACGGGTCAGATTGGATCGGCCTGGCGGAGGTCTGTTTAGCATGCAGCGCGTGTGGACTGCTCGACTGCTCGGAGCTCGGTACAGGCGGGAGTCCAGGCAACATCCGGGACTGTGGGAATAGGACGGAACCAGTGTCTTCACTAAACGGAAAAGAATATCCCACAGAATTAGAAAAAAATCCCACTTTATCCCTCGATCTGCAATGAAATATAAATACCCCTGATTCATTATTGAACTTCTAAAAAACTGAAGTTGGTTTGTTTAACCTTCTTGCATTCTTGATATAGATAAATACCCCCGTCGCAGCAAACCTGCATACTCAGCGAATTTCCAATGAATTATAACATAACACACTAAGCCACTTAACAGGATTCATAAGAAATATATTAACAAACAAGCGATATTTAAAATATTAATTATTCTCCATAAGAATAACATTGGGGATGAGTACGCAGGTTTGCTGCAACAAGGAACACAAAATAATGGGGTTTTATGCAAAATATCAATAGAACTCAGCTAAGTGAAGTCACATACCAAGTTTCATCCATATACATTCATAAATAAGCGATATATAACACTTTAATTATTTTCCATAAGAGTAACATGGGGACCGAATACCTAGGTTTGCTGCTATGGGAACCATAGGTAAAAAATTTTTTTTTGGGCAAACAACAATAAACCACAACCAGATGAAGCTATATACCAAATTTCGTCAGTTTATGTTCATAAATAAGCGAGATATACAATTTTTCTTTTTCTCCATAAGAATAACATTAGACAACGTACTGTGTTTAGCACTTTCAATATCTCGGTAACCAATTGACGTAGAGCAATGATCAAGATACCAATTTTTTTGTTTTTTTATGCTGAATTCAATGGTGAAAATTAAAATTTGATTTTAATAAAAATTACATGTGGAAACCCCAAAAAACCCATTTTTGGGGTACAAAACCCCCCCAAAACCCCCCTTCGGATGGTGCGATTCGTCTGGTTTTCGAACTCGTTCAAATAAATGGTACTTTACACGTTTGTACCAAATTTCATTAAGATCGGACCTTTTTTACGAGAGTTATCGTGCTTACGGACACATATATATATATATATATATATATATATAAATAAATATATATATATAAATATATATATATATATACATATATAAAAATTTGAACGAATGGTGTTTTTGGCATCTGGGGACCTCAAAATGAAAAGTTATCATGGTCTCGGGCTTAAGTCTTACCATGAGACCTACGGTAATAGCTTCTTCCTTATAGGGGAAATTCGCTAAAAGTCATAGGGTACAGGCAATTCTTTAATAAATAGATTACATTTCAGATTGGTTTCTGTAGGAAGTAAACTGAAATATTTTTGTATGTGTCAGGTGCTTGTAATTAAGTCAGGTTGGCTTACGCAAATCAATGTATTTAAAGATCATCTGCTGAATTTATGTTTAAAAATGTATGTATTTATAGTTCTTGGTTTTGTAATTGCATCCTAAAATCGTATGAATAAAGCAATAATTTCATTAATTTGTAAACTGTTTATATTTTTACTGGATCATACTTCTTACTTAAGATTATTTTACAAAAATGATTCATACAAGTAATTAAAACAACAAAATTTTTAAAAACACCGATCTCTTAGTTATAGGTATTTAAATAGTTAAAACGTTGTAAACTCATTCACTCCACCCTAAATAAAACCTAATCTTAAGAAGTTTGCTTTTCATTAATGTTTTATTTGATCGCTGACTAACCAACATAGATAGCAGTAAGGTACAGTAAATTACGAAGACATCGAAGATGATTATTAATATGGGGAACGTCTTCTCCACTACCAGTAAACTTCCCTGGTGCCGTACTCGAGTGGAATTAATAACGCCTGATTAACTTTTAGCGATAGTGCCGTACTCGAATGTCGCCCTTGATCCACGGTCAATTCAGAATACTGTTCACTTTATGACACTTTGTCAAACGTCCAGAGTACAGAAGTCCATTAGATAAAGTTACGATTCCATGCGACTGTTTTTATCAACATCAAAACTTTCCTTTCGACAAGCCGGTGAACACAGAGGACAGAGGGTTTGCGCCTGTCAAGTGCGAGTGACGTTAACGTATCGCCCGACGACATCGGCTCGGCCAAAGAGGAAGGTCGCCCGCTGGGCCTCACATGCTGAAGGTCAAAGGATCGCCGACATACGGAGTCAGTATCGGAACGAATCAGTGGTACAAAGTGCTCCGCCCCTCCTCCCTCACCGTTCTCATGGGCCCGCGTGTTGACCACGTGGCGGGGGGGGGGGGGTGATTTGGGGTGATTGAAGTGATAAGGAAATTCATCTTTTACAGTACCGCCGCCGCCAACGTAATCGTGATCAAGCTTAGAGCGAGTGTCAAGGATTGAAAATCATGGGGGTATGAGTGGGGGAGGCTGGAGGTTGATTGAAATCGAATTTGGAAAAGCTTGTAAAAGGGATTTAAAAGTTGTTTTTTATTATTTTTATTAAGTTCTTAACATTTGATCCCGAGGTATTATTATATAAGTGAATGGCGAATGGTTAGTTATATTTGACTTATACAGTATTTGTATTTATCAACATGATACTTTGGTTACTTGATAAATCGTTTTTCATCTGCTTCGTCTGCAAAGTTAATTATAATTTCAAACCCTCTGATGCCCTTTTCAACGGAAAGATCAGCAATTTATGGCTCATTAAAAAAGATTTTAATGCCAATATAAAGTATTATAGGTCATTATATTCCTCAACACTTCTAACACAAGATAAAATATGAAATACAAAATAGAAGGAAAACGTAAAAACAATATGAGATATTCTCAAGCGCTGAAAAGAAAATTAAAAAGTTATTCAAGAAAGATGTTACTATAGAGTGGGAACTTTTTGAAAACAAACTGTATGTCAATGCTGTTGTACCAATTTTAAGATTTGATTCATTGATGTTTTTTCGATTGTAAAATTGTCAATCGTTCAAAAAATTAATTAAAATTGCAATTTCAAAAGATTGTTCTAAATTCATGATTACTGTTACACCTATGACTTCATAATCACAATGATTATTAAATTAAATCCTCGTCTTCTTAATCAGAAAAGGGAAGTTGATGTGTTAGTTATCATTGTTAAGAGTAACACTTAAATAGAGGGAATAGTCAAAACAAATTAAAAACTAATACAGGTTCTGACCTTTACTATTCAATTTGTGAATTGAAAATCTAAAACCACTTTATTAATGATAAATTTACTGAGTTGTTATAATGAGTCATAAATTATTGCACTTTCCAATGAAAGGGTAGACCAATTGAAATTAGCATTTATTTTGTGAAGGAAGAAGATACAACAGCGATTTTCCACAACTGGAGTCTCTTCGTAAGTGATCTTAAAGAACATGTTTCTGCAAGAGGGTGACACTATGATAAATTTGTAACTGTATTTCCTTTCTAACATTGACGCCAGACTAACAAGGAATTAGTTTTTGAGACAAAACTAACTGATAAATCGACCGGTTCACTACGACGTCTGATTAGCAAATCTCTCTAGGAACCGATTACACCCGAACAACAAAGGAGCCCGAACTAATGGCAGAGCGGGCAGACAGTGGACGGTGCAAGCGGCTGAGATAGGAACAGTTGCGGGCCGACAACCCGTTATCTTAAACACCCTACAACTAAAATCACTTAGGCAAATCTTAATTTCTCTCTAGTGGTATCATTAAAATCGTCTAGATAAAAGATAAAGCACATAGAAGACAAGGGATGAAGCAGGTGATTCTACCCAGGGGATGAATTAATCCTTCGCTACAGGCTACCGTGGGACAATTAATAGTCTATTGAGCAAACAGTGCAATTAACGCATTCCTAGGGTGTTCTATTCCGTGGCAGACACCTTGCACCCTTCTCATTATCAACCCCTACCAAATGAGCTGCCCCAATTAAGAGAGGGTTCCGTTTTTTGCCGTCTCTTTTCTTCCGTCGGGTAAAGGGTGAGTTATTTTAGGACCTGCGAACACATTATCCATCAGCGAGGCCCCAACTTCAAAAGTGGCGCCGGAACGAGTTTCGGGCGGCGTGGGAGGGGGCGGAGGTCAAGAAGGAAATAAAACATAATAAACTTAAAGACTGTTTGGTGTAGAATTACCTACGAGGTCTTTCAGATCTTTAATGGACCGGCAAATGAATTCGCCTGTGTTACAATGTTTATGGCGAAGAATAAATTGTATTTCACCGCACTCTTTGGTTGCCTCGTCTTCGAAGTTTTGTAATAGGGACTACTTAATTTGACTTTAGACTAAAAATAAATTGGATGTTTCCATGTATTAATTATAGCAAAGTTAACTTTGAGTGTATTGAAATCCAATAATACTATGTAGAGTTTTTTGTTTTCACGAAAACTAAATCATTTTTTAAAATTGACCTTTGACCCTAAATCCAACCAGAGTGTATGCCACAGAAATATACATTAATTATACCACAGATAATAATCAAACTACTGAAACGATACGCTCATTAATTGGCGGCACTTCAGTTTGGCACCAGATCTGACCGTCGCAAAAAGTTATTAAAGTGCTATTAATTCTACACTCGATTACGGCACCAGGACAGGTTACATTTATGGTTGAGAGGTTCTTCTTACTCGACAACCCCATACTCCCCTCATTCTCTTCTTCCCCTCCCCCAACTCTTTCTTATGTATTATTCCCCCCAAACTCTCTCAGTTTAAAACTCTGGTGACAGGAAAAGATCAAACAGACACACCTGTTAAAAAGCAATACCGAAGATGTCTCCCAACATCACCGCGAACTCCCATTAATTAATTGCCGATCCACCTAACTCACAACTTTCTTTCGCCGAGGCAGCACAAGAAACCATTTAACGCACGTTCGTATTGAAATGTAACCAGATCCGAAGATTAGCCGGGTCCGATAAATCACCGGCTGAAAGTTGTCCTGGTTAATTATGGATACAAAAAGTCAACAGCCGCAGCCGCAGTCGGGCCAAACGAGTGTCTGGGCCGGAAAAACAGTTCCAAAACCGGCGAGACGCAACGACGGCGCATGCGGAACTGGGGCAAGGCTGCCAACTGACCGGCGGCGGCGTGAATATTCATGTAACCAATATTGTATAATAAATAGCCTTGCACATACTGATTTGGATAAACATGATGAAAGTTAAGTTTCAATGATACTTTGAGGGGGGAAGAAGTTGCATCAAACTTCACCATTCTGTCGTCACAGTGGGGACAACTTGATTACTGCGGCGGTCGGTGTTCACCCACGCAAAATGGTCAAAATTAGGACGAAGTACATTCTTGTTCAGAACGACCTTAAAACCTAATGGAACAATTGGTAAGGTATCGCGGCTCCATGAAAGCCGAAGGAACCTAATACATTTATTTTCATACAGTAGGCCTAAAACTCGCCAATGGAATATAAACCGTTTATAAGCCATGAATTATTCAAAACACATGAATAGTAGCAGAATGCTTAACTGATAGCAAAGTCTGAGCAAGCCTCAAACAGCAGGTTTCAAACCTGATTTTCACCTTTAAGTTTTTTTTTTCTTTACTATCCAAAACACCACAACCCCCCCCCCCCCTCCCTCACGACGCCACGAGAGCCCCCTTTGGTCTCTGAGTTTTAGTAATTTACATATTTTTGAGGATACCAATGTTACGGAATGTTGCGGTAATTTATTACTGAAGTTACTAAATATTTTATGGATTAGCTAAGCACTGCTTCTCATTCTCCAAATGAGTCGTGGAGTGCGTTTTTGAGAGCGTAATTCCTTGAACTACTTCAGCTGCAAAGTCTTTAACCGTGTAAACTTCCTTTTGAATAAATATTGTAGCTTTGCGTCTTCTAGTTTTTGCTTTATAGTTTCAAATGTGGTATGCAAACGAGAGGGGCCCCCAATCACTCAAAAACTCACATTTCCATCTGCTACCCCCATAAGGTCAATGCTGACCTTCAAAGCCCGTCCCTTTTGTACAGATTATCCAAAATCGTTGGTTTATGGTAAATTTTAGAGAGGAAAAAATACCAAGCAATATCGGGGAGTAGAATTTTGCTATCACAAATAAATATCACCGATAAAAATCTCGTAAATATTGAATATTTACAAATTTTATTGAACAATTATTATTTGTGATGTTGACGTTTTTCTCAATGAATTCGCTCTTTCAAATTAACGATAAATCAACTATCTCAGATAATCCGACGAGGAGAGGCGGACCTTCTGGGGGAAGCAGGTGGAAACACCAAATGTGTTATGACTGGAGCCCACTCTTCACGAAAATATACACAACATTTCTATTTGAAATCTGTAACTTTTCAAAAGTTGGTTTCGCTGGGGTATCAAGAACATGTGAGTCAGACAGTCTGACAGGGTGATAGCGGCGGCGGCGTGCCCACCGGAAGTGGCGACCAGTCGATAATTACCAAACACTGCGCCGGAACTGGCCACTCCGCCATGGGTGTGACCGACGATGACGTGCAGGATCAACTGGACCATGCAGTCAGTGTCAGGGCGCCCTTGTCAAGAACCACCTATCGAACTTGGTTGGAATTAATAAGTAAATAAAGAAGAAATAAACTGTATTGGATCTAGATAATAATGAGAACCACCTAATTGCCATGAATTTCGGAGATCATCTTAATCGGCTGAATTCCAGAATTTCAGCGAATATAACCGGGAGAAATTGCAATGTTGCAATGAATGAGCCCCCAAGCCCGCTCGGCCAAGTAGCTATGCATCCACGGATAAATCGAAACAAACAGGTGTTTTAAGTTTTCGGGTCTTTTCTTTATAAACAGCACACTGTTTTATAGTAGTGTGTATATTGCCGTGCAAATTCTAGTTCAGGTAGCATCAAATCACCATTTCTATTGGAACTCAAAGTGGAAAGTCCATGACAAAACTTTCCCTATTACTTACCGTTAAAGTGGAGAGAAAATTGGAACAATAACCCCCAAAAGTTGTCCAGGCTGATTTATTTCTGTAGCCGATGTTCCGGTTGACTCGTGATTTCTGATCCCGATCCCGACCGAGGCGACACATGAGTCATCGGTGTTATCTTTGGTGTTATCAGCTCGGCTGGCGGGCGGGTGTGATCGGCCACGTGGCGGGCACGAGTGACCTTGACCTCGCCTTATCACTACACTTGACTCTTATCATCTTCTGGGAACCGCCCGCCACTTGTCCTGATATCGTTCATGTTCCATTGCTCAGATAAATATTATCTTTGACCCTCGTTTCCTATGGCCAAAAGCGAGATTGTCTTTGGTCTTACAAAGCGATGGAAGATTTGTTAACGGTTTCTTTGTTTCCTATCACAACATCGAACTTTGTCCAGTCAGGTTGTTGCAATAGGTCTAAATGCTATGGGCAGGAGCTGGCTCACTGGCTGCTGTACGTTTGTTTTTATCATAGGTCATAATAAGTAACTCCATAGAGGTGAAGTTATTATTTAACAATTGTCAAACCAGTATTTTCAACCACAGAGAAGAAAAATTTTTTCTTCCCTGTGGGTCAACTTAGATATTACCAAAGGATTAATCAATAATGTTTTTGGATCTAGACATACAAATAGCACATCAACAAATAAATGGTATTGTGCGTAATATTATTACTGTATTAAACGACACTTTAGATCATATTGACCTCTGTAAATATTTTGTTTTACCTATGAAGTATATTTACTAGCTGTATTATTAGTTTTGTTGTAGTTTATCCTAAATTTTGATTGGTTGCTCAATTTATAGAGTAAAGCGTGGCTGCTATTTCAGCTAGCAGAACTTTGATACGACAAATAGTTAAAGCAAAAAAACTTAAATATTTTGGAATTTTACAAAACGATTATTTATGCTCACTTAAATTGTTAGGTTTTTGTCGGTCTTTTAAATGGACCATGGATTAACGATTGCATCGATAACAATGGCCAGAGAGTATCAGGTTGAAACGGAAACTATTACATGACTGAGCCCCCTTTGAATTAACTTTTTCAAATGGATCCCATCACATAGCTTCCACCGGTGAATTTCGTAGCCGATCACCCCAGCCGTTCCCCAGCGGCGGCGCGGCTGAAAGGGTCCGCGGCAGCAGGGGGCCATTGTCTTCCGATGAGTGGACGAGCTCCGGAGCTCTCGAGGCATCAATAGACCTCTCAAGGTCCGAGTGATGAGCCGAGGTCGTATTAATGTGCATCACTATGCATAGCGCCGCGGCCCACGTGTTATAATGAGGGCCGGCCTGTAATCTGGCAGTCGGTAGCCGCACGGGGGCGGAGCCCGGCGTCGTTAGCTGTGTTTGAGTAACGCGCACTTGTATCGCATCCATCCAACATGCGTGTACTCATCTGGCCGCTCCATCTATCATCTGATACGCAGACTCGTCCACTCACCCACTCAGTCGTAACGAATCTCGTAGTCCAACACGTGTCTTGATGTGGAGGTACTTCACAGTTCACTTGCGCCTCTTATATTGAACCCATAGCCTCATCCACCACCCTATTAGTCGTAACGAATCTCGTAGTCCAACATGTGTCTTGATGTTGCGGTACTTCACAGTTCACATACGCCTCTTATATTGAACCCATAGTCTCATTCACCACCCACTCAGTCGTAACGAATCTCGTAGTCCAACACGTGTCTTGATGTGGAGGTACTTCACAGTTCACATGCGCCTCTTATATTGTACCCATAGCCTCATCCACCACCCACTCAGTCGTAACGAATCTCGTAGTCCAACACGTGTCTTGATGTGGAGGTACTTCACAGTTCACATGCGCCTCTTATATTGGACCCATAGCCTCGTCCACCAGCCACTCAGTCGTAACGAATCTCGTAGTCCAACACGTGTCTTGATGTGGAGGTACTTCACAGTTCACATACGCCTCTGATATTGGACCCATAGCCTCATCCACCACCCACTCAGTCGTAACGAATCTCGTAGTCCAACACGTGTCTTGATGTGGAGGTACTTCACAGTTCACATGCGCCTCTTATATTGAACCCATAGCCTCATCCACCACCCACTCAGTCGTAACGAATCTCGTAGTCCAACACGTGTCTTGATGTGGAGGTACTTCACAGTTCACATGCGCCTCTTATATTGGACCCATAGCCTCTTCCACCAGCCACTCAGTCGTAACGAATCTCGTAGTCCAACACGTGTCTTGATGTGGAGGTACTTCACAGTTCACATACGCCTCTGATATTGGACCCATAGCCTCATCCACCACCCACTCAGTCGTAACGAATCTCGTAGTCCAACACGTGTCTTGATGTTGCGGTACTTCACAGTTCACATACGCCTCTTATATTGAACCCATAGTCTCATTCACCACCCACTCAGTCGTAACGAATCTCGTAGTCCAACACGTGTCTTGATGTGGCGGTACTTCACAGTTCACATACGCCTCTTATATTGAACCCATAGTCTCATTCACCACCCACTCAGTCGTAACGAATCTCGTAGTCCAACACGTGTCTTGATGTTGCGGTACTTCACAGTTCACATGCGCCTCTTATATTGAACCCATAGTCTCATTCACCACCCACTCAGTCGTAACGAATCTCGTAGTCCAACACGTGTCTTGATGTGGCGGTACTTCACAGTTCACATGCGCCTCTTATATTGGACCCATAGCCTCGTCCACCAGCCACTCAGTCGTAACGAATCTCGTAGTCCAACACGTGTCTTGATGTGGAGGTACTTCACAGTTCACATACGCCTCTGATATTGGACCCATAGCCTCATCCACCACCCACTCAGTCGTAACGAATCTCGTAGTCCAACACGTGTCTTGATGTTGCGGTACTTCACAGTTCACATGCGCCTCTTATATTGAACCCATAGTCTCATTCACCACCCACTCAGTCGTACCGAATCTCGTAGTCCAACACGTGTCTTGATGTTGCGGTACTTCACAGTTCACATGCGCCTCTTATATTGGATCCATAGCCTCGTCCACCAGCCACTCAGTCGTAACGAATCTCGTAGTCCAACACGTGTCTTGATGTGGAGGTACTTCACAGTTCACATACGCCTCTTATATTGAACCCATAGTCTCATTCACCACCCACTCAGTCGTAACGAATCTCGTAGTCCAACACGTGTCTTGATGTGGCGGTACTTCACAGTTCACATGCGCCTCTGATATTGGACCCATAGCCTCATCCACCACCCACTCAGTCGTAACGAATCTCGTAGTCCAACACGTGTCTTGATGTGGAGGTACTTCACAGTTCACATACGCCTCTTATATTGAACCCATAGTCTCATTCACCACCCACTCAGTCGTAACGAATCTCGTAGTCCAACACGTGTCTTGATGTTGCGGTACTTCACAGTTCACATGCGCCTCTTATATTGAACCCATAGTCTCATTCACCACCCACTCAGTCGTAACGAATCTCGTAGTCCAACACGTGTCTTGATGTGGAGGTACTTCACAGTTCACATGCGCCTCTTATATTGGACCCATAGCCTCGTCCACCAGCCACTCAGTCGTAACGAATCTCGTAGTCCAACACGTGTCTTGATGTGGAGGTACTTCACAGTTCACATACGCCTCTGATATTGGACCCATAGCCTCATCCACCACCCACTCAGTCGTAACGAATCTCGTAGTCCAACACGTGTCTTGATGTTGCGGTACTTCACAGTTCACATACGCCTCTTATATTGAACCCATAGTCTCATTCACCACCCACTCAGTCGTAACGAATCTCGTAGTCCAACACGTGTCTTGATGTGGCGGTACTTCACAGTTCACATACGCCTCTTATATTGAACCCATAGTCTCATTCACCACCCACTCAGTCGTAACGAATCTCGTAGTCCAACACGTGTCTTGATGTTGCGGTACTTCACAGTTCACATGCGCCTCTTATATTGAACCCATAGTCTCATTCACCACCCACTCAGTCGTAACGAATCTCGTAGTCCAACACGTGTCTTGATGTTGCGGTACTTCACAGTTCACATACGCCTCTGATATTGGACCCATAGCCTCATCCACCACCCTCTTAGTCGTAACGAATCTCGTAGTCCAACACGTGTCTTGATGTGGCGGTACTTCACAGTTCACATACGCCTCTTATATTGAACCCATAGTCTCATTCACCACCCACTCAGTCGTAACGAATCTCGTAGTCCAACACGTGTCTTGATGTTGCGGTACTTCACAGTTCACATACGCCTCTGATATTGGACCCATAGCCTCATCCACCACCCTCTTAGTCGTAACGAATCTCGTAGTCCAACACGTGTCTTGATGTGGCGGTACTTCACAGTTCACATGCGCCTCTTATATTGGATCCATATCCTCAAACAGTTCCAGTAAGTGGTAACGATTCGTGAGTAATGTTCTTGTTGCACTCCCACACACAATACACGAGACATGGAGAAATGGAGGGTATTTTCGTACTTGCATCCTAATTTGTAACCATGGACGTTTCCATTAACACGGTAGTAACGATTGTTGATGGCCAACACGAGTCTTCACGCACTTTAATCCTGGATCCATGGACTAATCCACTCACTTAGTTTTATCGAATCTTGCTGTTCAACGCTTGTCTTCATGCTCTTGCGTCCTCATCTTTAGCCATAGACATTTCCACTCACATAGTCGTAACGTTTGTTGTTGGCCAACACGTATCTTCAGATGGAGGAACTTCACGTATTTTAATCCTCATCTGACTCAGTCGTAGACGTATTTGCAGTTTAACATGATATAAATTCCAGACTGGTATATCCACATGAAAAGTACTAAACACATGGCGTTGTTCAATGTTATTCTTATGGAAAATATGTAAAGTTGTATATGTTGCTTCTATTGATACAACTTAGTATGTAGGTATATTAATATTATTATACTGATTTAGGTATATTAATATTTGCATAACAAACCCGTTTGTTGTGTTTCCCATGGCAACAAACCTTAGCGTACTCAATGTAATCAGCTCTAATATTTTTCTTACGGTTTTTCAAATATTCTCTTTTTATATCTCTCTTGTTAATCATGATTTTATGAATCTTGGCAAGTGGTTTCTTGTGGTAGTAAGGTACATACGCATTTGAAGGTCGCTGAGTACGCAGGTTTGCTGCGATTAAGGCAGTTTTATATTTATAGGGATCGATTTGCATTTTTTTTATTTAGTTTAGAACTTGAATTGGAATGAAAATGTTAGTTCAAAGTAGGCTAGGGATCACCAAAAGATCCATGACTCCAAAACCAAAGCAATGCAATTCAACCGGGTCCATGATGAATGGAGGCGAGATAATGCCCCGATTTTTCAATCGGTCACACCAGAGACGCGTGTGGTCCCATTAACACCTAAAACTCGGCCCTATGTAATTTTCTGTTATAATAACTCCATAAATAGGCAGGACCGAGCGACCTCGCTCTATAACTTACACATGTAATTGGTGCGATAATATCCGTGTGAGGGTCGCCGTTCCTGACTGATGAGGCTCCCTGCCGCGATCTTCCTCGGGGAAGCGTGCTGGGACCGTCATTATTTTATTTGAGAGTTAGTCACCGTTTAGGTCTACTTTGATTTTTTTGCATTTCATTAGCGATCCAAAATTATCACCTTTTGCTAGAGAAGATTTTAGGAATGGCGACAATATGTAGGATGTAGGATATATATAGGATACGCAAAAATAAGTCCTCACAAACTTACTACTCAATAGGGATTCGAAATTAATTGAGTAGAGCCTACTTTTCTTCTAGCATATCGAATAGAAAACTGTGATTAGTCAAAAGGTCCTCGAATATTTTCCAGAACTTTGGCATTCAGAAATGTAAGTTAGCTTCGAAGAAAGCTCATAATGAATTTACTGTGGAGATATGATAACAACGTCGTGACAACCAAGTCTTGATTTCAAATACAAAATTTACTTCGCGTGGCAGTCTAACTGGGATGCCATTCCTTTCTGAAAAAGGCATGTACTTTTTAATTTTAATGAAGCTTTTAATTTGTAATGTGGATTTTCACATTTCGCACGCAATTATGTTGATTCTCCCCCCTGCCTATGTTCTGGCAGTGAATGGTTAGTACGATATGAGATTTTGTTAGTCCTTGTACTGTACTAACGCTTAAGTTATCAAAATTGCATAGAATATTACATTTACAGGAATTTGAAAGGATGTAACGCAAGTATGTATTGCGTAAAAGAAACAATTGTTGATATGTGGAGTACATGTTTTCATGAAGAAATTGTTTAGAAAAGTAATTTTTCCATTTCACTATTTGTTATCTCACTTACACTTTGTCACGATTTAACCCCGTACAATCTCCTCTGTTACCGCTTCAGTTTAGGATATTGCCACTTTGACGGCGTCGTTTGACTGAACCGCTCTTAACCACATAATGGGGTGTCACCGTCACCGCTGTCAGCGCCGCGTCACCCGTCACCCGTCACCCGGCGGAGCGCCACCAACACACAGTGGCACGGAGGCGACACGGGCGGAGGCACGAGCGGAACGGAAAACCATCGGGAAATCGGGAAAGGAGCGAGGAGCAGCCACCTGCGAGTGGGACGGCATCACGTCTGCGGTGCTGAGGCCGTGAGAACGCCGAGGAGCCGCTGGTCCCACCGCTCGTGCCGCGCTCTACTGGCGGGGCTGAAAACATCGACTGGGTGCGGTGGAGCTCCCGACTCCTGGCCACTTGATCCCAGGACTAGAAAGACTATAGACTTGCTGTCTACAGTCCTGACTTGAGCCAATCATATGTTCTCATTTCAGTAAGGCAAGAGTAATTCTTTCAAATTGTTATCCCTTTGAGCTCTTTGGGATGTCGATGTATTGTATTTGTATTTCAACTGAGCTCTTTGGGATGTCGATGTATTGTATTTGTATTTCAACGAGTCTTCATCATCGGAAGTTGCCGGACGTCTTTTCAGACTTAAGTTCCATGGATCAATGTTAACTTTGAGCCTAAATTACCCCTCACCTGATCGTCACATATAATTAATTGTGGTGTCAAATTGAAAAGTCCTCTTGTGAAATACTACCTAGAATTTCGAATTTTTTACAAATTAATGCAAAATTATAAAGTTATGCAGTTGAAAATGAAAACAAATAGTATGAAACCATAATGCCCAATTTAAGGAAATCGAACATTTAATAAACTTGAGAATCGTTACACCTTCATTTTGACACATAAACAAAGTTTTGTGGCGATCAGGTAAGAAGTAACGGAGGCATAAAGTTAATATTGGCCTTATTGAATTAAACTCCAAGATGAAGATGGCGTTGGGAACTTCTGGTAGTGAAGACCCTTACGAACCAACGAGCAATACATCTAGAGTTCTCGTATTGGGTGAAAAGTAAAACCTCACAGGAGAATATTTTTGTAAACAAACCACAGATAACGATGGTTTCCAGCAAACACTGAATCAAAAATATGTTAGCTATACAAGTAGAAAAAGAAAATTATTTCTGTCACATTCCTTATGTTACATATTCATTTAAAAATGTAAATGACTTAACCTTAAAAACACTTTAAACTGAAAATATGCTGTTCAGGAAAACTTTGACCTCATTGTGAATGGAAAATGGTGGGACATAAATTGCAGGTTGCATCATTTTATAGTCTATGGTTAGTTGTGTTGCCATGGGAACAGAGGGTGCAGAGGATAACACGGCTGCCATCATGTAAGCTTCGCTTTTTCTTGCAGAATAACAGATGTGTGTGAGCTCTCGATGTATTTAGTTCGTTGGTTCAATCCCTCAACTTGGGTGGAATCCCGGGATTCGAACCTGAATCCCGGGCGGAAGAAGGCGCTGAGGATGGCATAAATTCCCAAAAACGGTAAGCATTTGGAATAATGATTGTTCAAACATAGTTAAAAAAATTACACTGAAAATCTGCTCTACAGTAAAGTTGACATCCAGAATTATCTCCTATGTTTATATTTTCATCAACGTAATGTTGACGATTACAATAAGGGTAGTTTAAACTGTGCTTGAATATCCAGGTGGTAATAATCCGTAACATTAATTCTGGTAAAATTAAATACATATAGTAAAATACTTATTATCCCCTACTTTATCCTGTTAAAACCCCTAAGAGCCTTAAGAATTTGTGTGTGGAAATTCTTTATGATTTCAATGTTTCTTGTGAATATAGCACATTATAGGCAACATATGAGATACAGACATAGAAAAAGAAAACTCAGAGACTCAAAGATACTCAACAACCGACAGATTTCAGAAGTTTGAAAGTTTTTGTCTCATTTTATTGCATCTTAATTTTTGATAAAGATTATTGTAATAATTATGTCCCCCCAAAATAGTGTTTAAATTGATCTTCAAAATATGTTAATTTACACTTTTGTACACATTCCATCACAGAAATCTGAGTTTTATGAATTAAATACCAAATCATGTAAACATTTAAAATCTAAACGATTTCATTATGTAGATGATTTTTATACTTCACTATCAGATATGTTGTCGCTGTGCTTGTTGGTTTCTCTGACAATCTGCATGTGTGTTTCAAACCTAAAAAATAACACAACTTAAAATTAATTATTTAATGAAAAACGTTAAGCAAAACTAAGAGTATAGTATGGATTAACTCTTCTCTACTCCAATTAGAAAATTACACCTAACCTTTTTTTAATGTTGTAGTACATCACGGTATAATTCCTGACAGCATATTCCATAGCAAATAACAAGAGTGTTATTATTATGATGTTGTTAACGGGTTTCTGATCTGAAGCGTCGGCTAACAAGGCGGTCGGGGCGGCGGTTAAATTGGAAGGTGTTTAATATAACAATCTCGTAGATCGCATCGCCAACAAGCCATAACCGAAATTACTTGACTACTATAAACATTGATCAATTGGAATTGATATTCATAACAGTTCCTACCAGGATCTTTTTCCATCACCTTTATAGCGTGTATCTACTCGTAAAATAACCTGTTATACTTCATCTTCAGTGAATTTAATCCTGGATGGCTGAGTTTAAACACTTTTAACGTATATACAATAAACTACCTTTTTATTCCTGCCATCAATAACGATGTGTTACGTCGTGTTCCAACAGCAACTTAGGGTTTGACGATGACGACGATGATTCATCTTTTTTATGGGTGGATCTGTAAAATAGATATGACGAAGAAATTTCAAAAATCTTTTGTGAAAACTCTGTCTCTTTAACTGCACTGCCACTTTCCTACTTTCGTGAGTTAGAAAGAGCAAAAGTAAAACCATTCTATAACTCATGTAAACACATCTGGTCCTCCGGTGCCCCGATTCACCGCAAGTTAAAAAATTTCCGGCAGCCATATTGGATCCACCATCTTGGAATGAAATCACATCTTTAAATTTAAAGGTGGGGTGGTGTTTCCCATCATTTCCAACTAAATTTTCACACTAAACACTCTTCCGCAGTTCATTTTTAAATATCACTTCTATAGCGGTGACTAGCAGGCTATAATATTTCTTGAGGTTAAGAAGTGGTCTTTTTAAATAAAAATGTACTAAATAAAATATTCTTGTATTTATTTAAACAAACAAATTAAAAGTCTTTCTTCTCAAATAGAATAATTCAAAATTCAAAATAAAATTAAACTTGGTTTTGGTATCACTTCAATGTTTCAAAATAAAAGTTAACTGTTCGATTATTGATATTATTACTGAACTTTAATTATAATTCTTCTTTCTGTACTTTAACAGTCTGGTTTTTACTTTATCTTCAACCCAAGTATCGAAAAGAAATAATTGTTTTACAGACTGTTCCCCTTTTTGAAAAACAACAAAATGAGAAATGGAGCAATGATTTAAATTAAGACTCTAAATTTTAAAACAACTTTTGTACCTTCAAATCTGAAGAAATTCACGTTTCGCTGGGTAGACTCACGACAAACTCACGACACCAGAGGTATACGTAAAATGCCGCAGCCCCCCAGCGACCGTGAATATATAAGCTTGGTTCAGAAAGTTCCCGAACCCGAGTACGCCGGCCGTCACGTGACCCGGCTCCAGTTCCTTCAAGCCAAGCAACAATTTAAATCATTGTCTCCAACTCTTTCCGACATCCCCGAACAAGAAAATCGCGAGTTTGCCCAGACTTGCAAAAGCAAGTAGCACCAGCAATTCTTATTTGCAACTGTCAGCAATTATTCACAAAACTTCTTTTATATTATATACATTATTTCTTTTTTACATCTCATAAATAGTATATTAAATATATAGTGTTTCAATGGCAATTGGGACGCTATACTTCTTATTCTCCAGATATTGGCACTTTTTCAATTTCAAAAAATTAGATTAAAGCTGTTTGAGTATACTGCAGGTGTCTTCAGCATCTTCGTGCTAGGCCACCGACAAGATTACAAAAATAAAAGGAGCGAAGGCTATCCCGTTCCAAGCACGACACAGCTACGAGAGTTCAGCAGGTAGTAGAAAATTAGCAAATACAACGTGACTTAATTTATTGAAAGCCTTAATCAGGGACGCGGGGTCGCATGTTGCGGTTATGAGCTCAAATTAATTCCCCCAGAGCAGCCTCAACCCGCCGCACGAACACTTGTTGATTTAGCTCTTTAAATAATCACAGAGGTAAATTACACAGCGATGGGGCGAGCGTGCGGCTGGCTTGTCTTTTCTTTTATGCAAGGCCGTAAACTCCAGCATTAATGCGCGGAGTATTTCAACGCCTGCGACCTCATGAGGACCTCGTTTATTCAACCTGCTTTACTGATGAGCTCTAATTGAAACTGTGGGAATCGGTAACAGATTTAATTGCTAGAAAAGGTGTGGTGACAAAAATATAATTAATTTTCCTTAAAAAATAGTTATGGATGGGAATAAAAGTTTACCACAATAGTATTTTTTGAGACGCTGATACACAATAGTGTGTACTTCATGGTGAAAAAATGACTGAATTTTTAGTGTAAAGAAGATGGGTTAACGAATTAGACTGAATGTCTCCAGGATCGTTATTCCCAATCATTATCAGCCAGGAATACTTTTCGCTAGTATAATAGACCGATGACGATCAATACTTATAGTACAGCTTCACTTAGATCCCGAACCACAAACCATGAAATACATCTGCGGAAAAGGTTTTAAATGTACAGTATGGAGGTTCTGAACTTCCACTTTGCTCGTGTATTATTTCTATACTTTTTATAGTCATTGCTGACAGAATACATACCATTCACTCATATTTATATAAATAATTCAAATATTTATTTAAACAAATGTAATGTAAAAATCTAAAGCGGGGGCAGCACCTTATGTGTTTCATTGTTAAATATTTTTTCGTTTCTCAGGTTAATGTAAATTTTCGATAACTTGTCTACATTATCAAATGCACTGTTCAATAATAAATTAATACATTTGTTATGATGATTTAATTTCCATATCAAACAGTTTTTTATAATTTTTTAACACACTTACTCCTTGAAAACATTTCCGAAGAATACATAAATATATAAAAAAAATATCTTCAATAACATATTATACCTCAAATATAAAAAAAACACACACATTCTTTGGGCTGTTTGATTGGTTTTCTTTGTATTTGCTATTTTTATTTTCTTTGTAATATTAAAACGATATTTTGATGAAAACTGTCTGATAAAACAAGTATAACTAGGATGACAACTGGATGACTGAGCAGAACAATATATAAGAGTATTAACTCCTATTTTCCAGTGAGAATAAAAGAGCACTGCAAACAATAAAACGTACTACAACAACCCTCTATTATTAACGTGGATCTGAAACGTGAAGTGAGGTCCAGGGCAAAAAAGGTGAATAATTGGCCACGATCCGCATAAAATAAGTGGAACGATGTTATTGAGCGTAGGAGCGTGGGAGCGGTGGAGCGGTGGGAGCGGTGGGAGCGGGTAGCGCACGAGCAGGTTGATTGGACACGCGCGGGGCGTACGTCTGCGCACTGGCTAGTAGTGCGGCGTGCGCATGCGCGCGACACCGTGCCGTACCCCGTGGGAGCGAGAGAGAGGCGTACATTCATAGACACGCCGAAACCACATTCCTCCTCGGCTCGTTTTATTACATTTAGCGGGGCCCTGTGCAGCGAGATGCCACTAGTGAGGGGGCTCCGGTCACGTAACAATTTGCGTTTCTACTTGCTTGTTCCATTAAGATCATCGTTAACTTTAAAAGCCTGTCTCTCTTCAATAGTTTACCCAATATCGTTGGTTTATGACTCATTTTAAAGAGGATAAGGAATACATGGCGATTTCAGGGAGCAAAAGTTCAATATCACAAATAATAATCGTTCAAAAAATTCCAAACAATTTTAGATTTAAAACTTGTTTATGGTCGAACTATTTATAAACTATCTGCAAGGTGCGAGTATTTTCAGACAATAGATATTTCAGTTTTGTGATATATTTTGTGACTTTATTTCTTGCGGATGTTTGTTAAATAATTTAGGATCCAATGTTAATTTTTGTGGAAGAGATGCCACTAGTTACAATCTGTTGGAGGTCTGTCTGTGGTGTTGCGTTGGTACATGCGTATGCACGTGTCCACCGGTTTTCAATTTAGCGAGTTTATATTTATGAAAAATGAGAATTTCATATATATAATGAGATGGCAATGTTAAAATATTCAATAACGTAAACAACGTTTGGCAAGACGTTCGTTTATTCACTCCGACCATTATACGAACTATAGCCTAATACTTACTGCAATCTAAAAACTCATGAAGGTACAGACAGTATGGAGCACAGATCCCCGGAGCATTGGGTCAACGATCAAATTTCTTCAAAAGTCAATCTAAAATACCAAGGCCAAATAGAAGCTCACAATCTCCATGAAAATCACAGTTTTGGTTTCAACATTTTTTTCTGATAAAAAGCAAATGATTAGTCTTATTAGGGTTTGCATATATGCTAGTCATTGCTGTTTAAATATTGGTTTAAATATTGTTAATTGCAAGAAACTTCGAATTCCAAGATATGTAAAGGAATTATTACAAACAAAATAGCTGTTTCATCCGCAGACATAGTGGCTTGTGGATAAGTAGTATATTGCAGGCGTATCGCTGGTCGGTGACTGTGGACAGAGTGGTGCCCCCTCAACCCGTGGCCATCCCATTGTGTTCATCTCCAGACAAGGAGAGACTTCGCACGGCGACGTGCCTGCGGTCACCCGGGCCCTGGGTGCCTTCTTGGAGTCGCCGTTTATATAAATTTAATTATACATGTAGTATATATTTATACTATTATATTAATGTTTTTATCTCAAGACACTCATTCTTTCCGATGCAATTTTTAACTCATGACATGCAATTTTATACACACAATTGATATTAGGTGAAAACATGTTACTGTATACCTACAGGTCCCTTTTTGGGCTTTGGAAAATATTTACTTTGGATTTTTAATTTGTTTTGACGGGTGCTAGCGTTTCTAGGATTTTGACTTATAGAGATCCGTTTCGATCAGCTGGTTGCCTGAAAACATTGGTGTCTCTGAAAGTGCACAGCTGATCAGGCCTGCTGCATGTAGGTGACGTGTGACCAGCTGGTTAACAAAGGGTTGAGGGCAACGTTACACCCTCCAATGCTAATAGACACAGCCAATAAAGAAGAAACTGTTAAAAATATCAATATACGAGTACTAGTTGAAGCCACATACCAAGTTTCATCAGTATACATTCATAAATAATCGAAATATAAAATTTTAATTATTCTCCATAAGGATAACATTGGACAACGTACTGTGTTATGCACTTTGAATATCTCAGCGACGAATAGACGTAGAATCACAATTTAAACACCAAAATGATTTGTTGTAGAGCTGAACCGATTGGTATTAGCAAATGTCAAGTTTACAGTAAAGTTAACTGTGGAAATTCTAAAACCCTTTTTCCCATAAGATTGACATGGGGATTTTATGAACACGTTTTTTGGATTTTCTCCGCAACCACTTAACCTAGGTTAATGATTCAAAATACTATATTATTTGTTTTTTAAGCTCTATAAAATGGTCCAAACCAAAATTGAGTGTTTTAAAAATTTTAGGGTGAAAAATTCAAAAACTGATTTTTGGAAAATTTAAAACCCCCATAAAACCCCCTACCCATGATCCGATCGTTCTGGTTTTCGAACTTCAAGTCATGAATGTCGCTTTACACGTTTTTGCCAAATTTCATCGAAATCAGATGTATTTTACTCAAGTTATCGAGTTAACGGATACATATATATATATGCATACATATATATATATATACATATATATGAATTTGAACGAATAGTGTTTTTGGCATCTGGGGACCTCAAAACAAAAAGTTATCATGGTCTCGGGCTTAAGTCTTACCATGAGACCTACCCTACGGTAATAGCTTCTTCCCTAAAGGGAAATTCACTAAAAGCATTTTTTTCAAGATGTTATTTAATTTAACAATCAAATCTGGGCTGTATAAAGACACACTAAGATTATTTTAAAACAACTAACACAATAAAATCAAAAATAAGAATTTGTTGTGTTTTCAGAGTTTATACGAAAGAGGCAGTACCTACGTTTTACACGGTAGCTGGCATAAAGCTTTAATAAGACCCAGTGAAATGATAGAGATCATTATTACTCTGTGAGAATAAATTCACAATAATGTTTCACTCAACTGATACACTAACAACTGTCCGGCAATGTCTTAATGGCCAGCCCCACCACAATCCTTCCTTTCACCTAAGTAGAGTAAGAGGCACGTAAGTAGGCACAAACAGAAATAAACAAACTACAGTTAGGGTCACAATACGCCTGGTTAGCGCATGCTATGGAATGACTTTTCACCTCTATTTGGCTTAGTACCGTTAGTGTTACAGTATACCTTTGTCAAGAGAAAGCAAACTTACTTTATTAATTTTAAAACATTGGTTTTGGTTATTTTTGTTAATGTCTGCTCTTATTTACGATACATTTTAGTCGTTTCTCGTCTTTCCCATTCGCCAAGCACCGTGTCTCGAACTGTATTACCTTTTTGCGAACTTAAGCTCAAAATTCAGTTTTGAAATAGTATATTTCGTAACAAGTCCGGAAAGTGGCCGTTACCGGTATAGCACTTTCGGACGAGTTATGAGCAGTAATTTTCATCATACCACCTTTTACTTTCAATATTGATTCAGGAATAATATTTAAATATTATATTTAATATTTGAATCGACCATTATTGAGTACGTTTACACTTTTACAACTAACAACATCAGAGGTTTGTTTGTTTCATTTGTTTATGGTGCTAGAAATAGTCAGCTGTTTAAAAATCATATAATGGAATACTGTAAGTAGAATAGCAGCGCTCGTGGTGAGAAATTTTGGAACCTTCTTTCCCGGCCTAGGCCTTTTTGCAGTTTTACCCGGACTGTTTACCCGGCCTATCGGGAATCGATTGATTTCAATCACACCTGATAGTACTGAAAACAATAAAAACAATAGTTTATTGCGTAGGTATGATGAAAACAATAGTTTATTGCGAGGGTATGGCGAAAATATACTTGCCATGTGTTTTGTTTCTTGATCGTGTTTTCAAGCACCAGCTGTTGATGCAGTTGCACTTGTAAAGTTAATTGCATAGTTTTAAAGGCAATTACATTAAAGGCTACTTGCATTAAAACTGTAGAAATTTGTATTAAAATAAATGCATCCTTATAAATTAACTATCCGTGTTAACTGTTTTTGTCATCAATTTTGGAATGATTTGTGGAATGAAGATTTTACTTAAATACAGTTATGGAATTATTTTCTTTATAAATAATTCAGTTTTAGCGAATTTCCCCTATAGGGAAGAAGCTATTACCGTAGTCGGCATGGTAAGACCTAGGCCCGGGACCATGATAACTTTTCGTTTTGAGGTCCCCAGACCCCAAAAACACCATTCGTTCGAAACTGTATATATATGTGTGTGTGTGTGTCCGTGAGCACGATAACTCTCGTAAAAATTATCCGATTTTGATAAAATTTGGTATAAACGTGTAAAGCAACATTTATGACTTTAAGTTCGAAAACCAGCTAGATCGCTCTATGCGAAGGGGTATTTTGGGGGAGTTTTGTACCCCAAAAATGGGTTTTTCGAATTTTTTACATATAATTTTGGAAATAGTCAAATTTTAGTTTTTCCCATTAGATTCAGCTTAAAAAAACACACAATTTAGTATTTTGATAATTTCTCTACGTCAATTGGATACCGAGATATTGAAAGTGCTAAACACAGTACGTTGTCTAATGTTATTCTTATGGAGGAAAAGAAAAAATTGTATATCTTGCTTATTTATGAACGTATACTGACGAAACTTGGTATACGACTTCATCTGGTTGTGGACCATTGATATTTGCTCAAAAAACAATTTTTTACCAATGGCTCCCGTAGCAGCAAACCTGTGTATTCAGCCCCATGTTATTCTTATGGAGAATAAGTAACGTATTATCTCCCTTCATTATGAAAATAAATTAATGAAATTTGGTATGTGGCTTTACCTACATGAGTTATATTGATATTTGTATAAAACCCCATTTTTTTTATTCCTTGCTTCAGCAAACCTGCATACTCAGCCGCCATGTTATTCTTATGGAGAATAATTAAAATGTCATAAATCGTTTATTTATGAATGTATATTGATGAAACTTGGTATGTGGCTTTATGTGGTATTAAGATACATATATATGCATTGGAAATTCGCTGAGTACGCAGGTTTGCTGCTACGGGGGTATTTACTTCATAATAACTAACAAAATTTCACAAACAAAACAACAACAAAAATTTATTTGTAAACCAACACCTTATGACAGCGTGAGAAAATTTTAAACGAGCGGCACTTGTGGTTCAATAATGCTTGTAATGTGACTAGTATACAAAAAGTAGTTGAAATGACTAGTAGATTCTTGTGCCCAACATACTCTGCGCCATTGGACAAAGAGATTTTATTTGTTTTATTGCAAATATTATCACATCTGATCATTGAACACCATTACGTTTCATTGTTTTGGTTGGATTTGTCGATAAAGAGTGTATGTGAACGTGGAGGAGTAACTCTCCCCCATAACCCTTTGTTTACTTTGCCATAAAGTCACATTCGTACATCACTTGGAAATTGTAAACTGAGAAAAGGTTCCCCAAACGTTATTGGAACCCTTTTAGAAAAAGATAAAGGGACAATTGATTTCCCACCAGAGAGAACGGCAATACGAATGTTTGAAGACAGACAGTATTGTACATGGTACACCTGCGACGGCGGCGGACGCGGAAGAGAAGGGCGAGGAGGCGGAGTGCGGAGAAGCTCGTATGGGATTGTGGTGTACCACTTAAGATGGAACCACAAAAACTGGTTGGACCACTCTGTTGGGGAAACATCAGATAAGGCAGGAGCGGCTCCCGGCCCGGCGCAGCGGAGTGGTGCCGTACTGGACCCGTGGGCCTGTACCTTAGGGCACACTACAGCTGTTGTATGCTGCATAGTGTAGACTGCACACTGAGTATTGCAAACATAGTGCCGTACATCCTCCTCGCATACATATTCCTACTCACTGTAGTAATATGTACACAGTGCACGCAAACTGCATGCTGAACTGTATATTGTATAATTTATACCACTTTGTGCCGTATAACGGTTATTATAGACTGTAAACTGTACCTGTACACTGTATAGTGCACTATGAATTGCAAACAGTGTCGTACTGTACCCTCACCACCTACTGTATATTATATAATATACCGGGTGTCCCACGAAGAGGTCGCTATTTTTGAATTAATATACCAGACGTATCGGACACGCTACAAACTTTAAACTCTGTCGAAATGTTATGAGAATAAACCTTTTCCTTCAATAAGCCCCATAGGATATTGCGACAGATGATGAATTAATGAGGTTGATTGAAGAGGAACTGTTGTTGATACCTCGGCAATTTTTCAAAAACGCTTTTTACTCAGTTTTGTTTCGTTGCCATCAGTGCCTAGCGACTGATGGATATCAGTTCGAATGAAGGGTTAGGAATCAAATTCATTTCATTTCTGATTCACCACTTTTCTATCTCTGTCATTTCTTTAATTTTATTTAGTACTTAATAACATTGTAAAAAATCAAGAATTAATTTGAAATGGTTTTGCAAATAAAATTACTTTAACGAAAACGCACCATTATTTAGATGTTCCGCCATTTTGTTCTGATTGATCAGAATCAAATGAGACTCGTGGGTATTTTTTTACATATGTATTTATTATAACTGTAGAGTTTCAAGTTTGTAGCGTGTTCGATACGTCCGGTATATTAATTAAAAAATAGCGACCTCTTCGTGGGACATCCGGTATATCTTACACCTCATACTGGCATTCTGAACTGTAGAGTTTATACTACACATTCTGAACTGTAGAGTTTATACTACAAATTGTAAACTGTAGAGTTTATACTACACATTGTGAACTGTAGAGTTTATACTACACATTGTGAACTGTAGATTTTATACTACACATTGTGAACTGTAGAGTTTATACTACACGTTGTATACTTTGTACCTATAAATGAATCCTGCACATTGCAAACTAAATATTGATTATTGCATACTGCATACTGTTTGCTGTATATACTGCATATTAAATACTGTATTTTACTGTACGTTGCATACAGTATACTACACACTGTACATTTCACTATAGGTTTCAGACGCGGTGCCGTGTTATACTTGAATCTGTATTCTTTGTAACTTTATATTTCCACTGTTGGGAGTATTTTTGGATGGCAATAAAATATCTAACAATCTAACAGTATATATCTAATAGTATATCTAACAATCGAAGGGACCTCGCATATAAACATATAGTTTGTAAATAAAATAATATACTTTATACTATGCGATACAATTATAAAAAATTCCACGTATGTGGAAATTCGGAAAGATTCGAAAACAAGATCTGAAACAGCAATTACTTTTCAAACTCACTTGAGTTAAATCATCTCATTCTTCAAGAAAGATTTATTATTGTCTGTTAAGTTTGAAACTATACTAGGTTAGTTAATAATGTGCACGAGCAGTTGTCACATTTATACAAAATTAGTATAAAATAATTTGTTGCAGCTACAAAAATCTGCTTGCACGCACTGAAGTACAATAGTATATTTATATCTTCTAATTTATGACCGTATAAGCGAAAGTTAGTAAAACCATCCAACCATTTACAACACTTTGAAGATTATTGAAGTGTTGTACGCCTTACATATTTTAAATACATAGTTTGTATTGCATGTAAACGTGTTCTGATAAGCCTTATGGGAAAAATCAATAAAGGAATTTAATTCGATTGAATTAAAACCATCTCAAAATCAAGTCACGTTTGGCGTACGTAAAGTTCAGTCCACATAGGAATACAATGCACACGTTTACAGATTGTATTTGCAGATTGTTTGCAAACTATTCGAAGACTGTTTTCCAAGTCTGGAAAGATTTTTCAAACATCGGCATACATTCAACACATTGTTTTCAAACATTAGACACATGTGCGAGAAACATTGTTTCAGATACATATACGTTTCTTGTTTTGGGTCCACTCTAGACATGAAACCAGAACATGTTTCTTGAGATGATGACCGAAGAATATATCGCTCTAGCTTGTGCTTCTTACTTAAGGGTGCGCACTACCCAGATTGAATTCATTGTTGTTTAGCGCTGCCAACAAGCAGGGCCATGCATATTTACGCTTGAAGACCATTTTGTTCTCCTCGATCGCACTGTTATTTTACAGATTTTTACCAAAGTATTTGCAGTTTCACACTTTTCAGATTCCAATCTAGGGATCATACGGTTCCTTTTCTCCAAAATAATTTTCCTCCATACGTTAGGAATCTTTAGAAAAACGCTTAATTTGAGAACATTACTAATGACCTACCACTTATTTTGAATTAAAATCACGATTTTTAAATCGTATGATCTCTAGATGAACATTTATTTAATTAAATAACATCAAATTATTTTTAATTGGTTAACAATTTAGACTACAATGAGGGAGATGCAAACCCCTTACTTAAGCGTGGGGAAGGGAGGTACGGCGCGCCCTTAATTAGTATCTCAGTATCTCTTAAGACGCCGGCGCAACCAGGGCGTATTTCAAGGCGAATATGAATGAATGGTAAGTGTAGAATGGATGAGATGCCTTGTGTAGCCTTGACCGACTGATTCTTTAGCCAAGATCATTAATTAATATCCCAATGACCAATGGCAGTTGGATCCAGTAGCGAACCTTCACAACGTTTTCTCAGGATTTTGCTCAGGATCAAACCTTTGAATTTCAGATTATGAAGCGAGCACGCTAACAACTGTGCTACCCAACCAATTAAGCTATATGTGGATAGCACGAGGATAAGGCAGTTGTAGACACGCACATTTCTTGAAGAAGGTACGTATAACGGCCAAAACCTGCTATCAGACCAATGAATGTTCATACACTAAGAAAGGTAGGTCATATGGGCAAAATCAATAACAATATAAGAAGGTCAGGTCATATGGGAAACATTCAGCCAAAGGTTCCACCAGTTCGATGTGGTTCAGAACTTAAACGAGGGATAAATAGCGCTAGAGGAGGCTAGAGGAGCTGATGAACGCAACCACCGCCTCCAATCGCAAAAACTCCACACGCTATCTTTTGTTGGAGTGCAGAATTTAATCTGCAACGCCCCAAGCGTCAAATATGTCTGAACTTTTAGCATTGCACCTGACTTCTTGGTGTTTTTATATTCATTGGCAAAATTCAAAAAAAGTTTCACCAGTGTGACGTAGTTTTGCGCTCAAACAAATTATGGCGTGTGAGAGATTCAGCAGCTAATCCATGGCAATCCATCTAATCCATCTAGATGGTGATGTCTCTTCATTCCCACTCGCTAACGCTATATTTTATTTGAGTGCAGAAGGGCCAAAAGAAATTTGCATTTTTAATGAAATCTTACTTTCTTAGTTTTTGTGTATTCATTGATCAGACCTAACGTTTGCAGATAGCGAAGGATTTTGAAATTGTACAAGAACGACTCCAACAGGTTTTGTTGAAATTGTAAGACCAAGGATAACAAAGAAATTTACAATAAATAGAGCCACAATTTCATCCTCCATTATTTTGTATTCGTGGTTTCCATATGGTTGGAAAACAGAAGACACTGTATTTAGTCTCAAGAAATACGCTGACTTGTATGTAGACGATCTTCATATCGCATTATGTATGCAAACTTACTCATACTTCATCGTGTATGCAAACTATCTTCATACTTCACACCTTATTCAAACTGACTTCATACTTCTTACTGAATGTAAACTATCTTCATGTGTCTTCATCTTCCTTTTGTTATTTTAATTTTTAATTTTCCACTCAACCTCTTTAATCTATTTTAAGTACTGTGATATTCAAAAGTCTACTTTAATTACATTTCCCCTTACAGAAACATCTAAATGCAAACTATCTTCATGTGTCTTCATCTTCCTTTTGTTATTTTAATTTTTAATTTTCCACTCAACCTCTTTAATCTATTTTAAGTACTGTGATATTCAAAAGTCTACTTTAATTACATTTCCCCTTACAGAAACATCTAAATGCAAACTATCTTCATGTGTCTTCATCTTCCTTTTGTTATTTTAATTTTTAATATTTCGCTCAACCTCTTTAATCTATTTTAAGTACTGTGATATTCAAAAAGTCTACTTTACTCACATTTTCCCTTACAGAAACATCTAAATGCAAACTATCTTCATGTGTCTTCATCTTCCTTTTGTTATTTTAATTTTTAATTTTCCACTCAACCTCTTTAATCTATTTTAAGTACTGTGATATTCAAAAGTCTACTTTAATTACATTTCCCCTTACAGAAACATCTAAATGCAAACTATCTTCATGTGTCTTCATCTTCCTTTTGTTATTTTAATTTTTAATTTTCCACTCAACCTCTTTAATCTATTTTAAGTACTGTGATATTCAAAAGTCTACTTTAATTACATTTCCCCTTACAGAAACATCTAAATGCAAACTATCTTCATGTGTCTTCATCTTCCTTTTGTTATTTTAATTTTTAATTTTCCACTCAACCTCTTTAATCTATTTTAAGTACTGTGATATTCAAAAGTCTACTTTAATTACATTTCCCCTTACAGAAACATCTAAATGCAAACTATCTTCATGTGTCTTCATCTTCCTTTTGTTATTTTAATTTTTAATTTTCCACTCAACCTCTTTAATCTATTTTAAGTACTGTGATATTCAAAAGTCTACTTTAATTACATTTCCCCTTACAGAAACATCTAAATGCAAACTATCTTCATGTGTCTTCATCTTCCTTTTGTTATTTTAATTTTTAATTTTCCACTCAACCTCTTTAATCTATTTTAAGTACTGTGATATTCAAAAGTCTACTTTAATTACATTTCCCCTTACAGAAACATCTAAATGCAAACTATCTTCATGTGTCTTCATCTTCCTTTTGTTATTTTAATTTTTAATTTTCCACTCAACCTCTTTAATCTATTTTAAGTACTGTGATATTCAAAAGTCTACTTTAATTACATTTCCCCTTACAGAAACATCTAAATGCAAACTATCTTCATGTGTCTTCATCTTCCTTTTGTTATTTTAATTTTTAATTTTCCACTCAACCTCTTTAATCTATTTTAAGTACTGTGATATTCAAAAGTCTACTTTAATTACATTTCCCCTTACAGAAACATCTAAATGCAAACTATCTTCATGTGTCTTCATCTTCCTTTTGTTATTTTAATTTTTAATATTTCGCTCAACCTCTTTAATCTATTTTAAGTACTGTGATATTCAAAAAGTCTACTTTACTCACATTTTCCCTTACAGAAACATCTAAATGCAAACTATCTTCATGTGCCTTCATCTTCCTTTTGTTATTTTAATTTTTAATTTTCCACTCAACCTCTTTAATCTATTTTAAGTACTGTGATATTCAAAAGTCTACTTTAATTACATTTCCCCTTACAGAAACATCTAAATGCAAACTATCTTCATGTGTCTTCATCTTCCTTTTGTTATTTTAATTTTTAATTTTCCACTCAACCTCTTTAATCTATTTTAAGTACTGTGATATTCAAAAGTCTACTTTAATTACATTTCCCCTTACAGAAACATCTAAATGCAAACTATCTTCATGTGTCTTCATCTTCCTTTTGTTATTTTAATTTTTAATTTTCCACTCAACCTCTTTAATCTATTTTAAGTACTGTGATATTCAAAAGTCTACTTTAATTACATTTCCCCTTACAGAAACATCTAAATGCAAACTATCTTCATGTGTCTTCATCTTCCTTTTGTTATTTTAATTTTTAATTTTCCACTCAACCTCTTTAATCTATTTTAAGTACTGTGATATTCAAAAGTCTACTTTAATTACATTTCCCCTTACAGAAACATCTAAATGCAAACTATCTTCATGTGTCTTCATCTTCCTTTTGTTATTTTAATTTTTAATATTTCGCTCAACCTCTTTAATCTATTTTAAGTACTGTGATATTCAAAAAGTCTACTTTACTCACATTTTCCCTTACAGAAACATCTAACTTCATCCAGCAGGTATACATAACTACATGTAATACTACACGAATAACTTAAAACAGCAAGCATCAAAGGGTAAGGAATTGTTGTTGCAAAAAACGTGAAAGACTACAAATTATCTTCGCCAAATCACCTAAGTGCCCGAAGGGGTAAAAAGGCAAAAAGCGCACCGCTTCAATTATCTAATGAAAGCGTAATGCTCGCGTACCCCTGTAATGCTCGCGTACCCCTGTAATGGTCGTGTAAGCTGTAATGACTCCACGGGTGGCCTTCCCCGGTGGTCTCACACCCTCGGCTCATTATGATAATGCCGAGATGGTCCTATTGCTCGAGAATGCCATCCTATTGTTCGATGACGCTTTGCTACCGTTTTTTTGCCTCGGTTTTTATTTATCGCCACTCTGAAGGGTTGGGCTGTCCGCCGTCGGTATCAAAATCATGGGTTTTCGTTTTATCAGAGCTGACGCATCGGTCAGGTATCAAGTGTCGTTAATTTTTCTACATCTGAGATTTGGGAGGTTTAATAGAATAGCTAATGTCACTGAACATTATAATACTTAAACAAGCTGCGGTTGGTCATTGGAAAATTGAGCAAAAAATGTTTTGTAAGAAAATATCAACTTTGAATAAAAACTAGGCCAGGGCTTGTATCGTGCTAAATCAGATAATTAATAAAGGTAATCGTCCTTAAAACAGACGTGACAAATGAAAAATCGTTTACTTTGGTGTTAATTCGTTTGTAAACATTTTGTAAATATCATTTTATGTTAATCCGATTGAAATTTATGACGGAGGACTCTTTCAACCAGTCAGTGCTTCTCTACCAAAAGTTGCATTTGCAACGTTTATTAGTGAATTTCTTTCGGAAAGTGAACTATTAGCATGACTCGCACGGTGAAACTTAAGCCCGGGACCACCATAGAAGTTCCTAACGTGACCCCCTGAACACGTTTTGGGGGGTCGTTCAAAATTTTATATATATATATGTGTGTATATATATATATATATACGTACACATTACACATTTACACATTTTATATATATATAGACACACACACACACACACACACACACACACACACACACACACACACACACATATATATATATATATACAATGTGTGTGTGTAGGCACTCTAGCGGTCGCATTTTTTCTCCGATTTACTTCAAATTTGGTAGGGACGTTCCTTTCTATAATCAGTTGGACAAGTTCGTTGGGCAAAACAATCGGAAAACTCTAAACCCCTTTCTTGGGGATTAATCTTTCAAATTTCGAGTTTTTGGGCTCAAAAAGGGTCAGAAAAGCCTCTGATGTGAAATTAACGAATGTAAAAAGATGGAAATTAGTGTGGCGAAACTTTTAAGCCCTATCTCGTCATTCTAGCATACATGTTTACCGAGTTATTAAAGGAAATGTGTATTGACAAACACAGTACGTTGTCTTATGGGGGTTTTACATTAGAAAAGCCTGTTAATCATTTTTTTGTGTACTTTTATCGTCCCCAGCAACCTCACGCCTACTTGCAAGCCTGTCTGGACCTTCTCCTAACCTTATAATGCGCAACATTGTATTCCCAGCATTGCAGGTAAATAGAACCAGGAGTATCAGAACAGCCAGAAAATCAGTATTTTCAGATTTGAATAAAAATTGGAATAATTGTATGTTTTTAACTGATTTTGAGTTTTTATAGTTTTTTATGTGTAAATTCACTTCCCTCACATCAGCGTGCTGCGTGCAAACTCGTTTATTTATAATACAACTTTTGTAATAAAGGTCCTTCATTGTAAGAGACTGTTTCCCGAGAGAACCAAAATATTTTTAGCATCGCAAGTTCAGCTTGCATTGACAAGTCCAATGAGGCTGATGAATATTTTACAAATCAGACATCTCTTGCAAAAAACTATTTCGTTTTGTATGTTTAATCGTTGAGATTTTTTTAGGCTCGTTAATAAATTTGTTTAGTATCTATTTTATTCTAATACATATCTCTGTATTCGTTTAACTGGATAATAGATCGGAGAGGTTCTTATTGAATCTGACGAGTTATTTTATGAATAAAATAAAACTATGGGTCATAGACGCTGGGGAATCTATACAATCGCGTTATTGTATAATATAAACCCCCCAAAGACTTGTAATAAAATGGTTTTACTTCTAAATTTGTTGTTCAGCTAAATTGAACTGTTATTACTGTATGTCCTATTGTTGAGGTCACTCACACAAGCAAGCATTGCCCACTATAATAAAGAATACACATTTTGTTTTTTCTTTCACTCTTAACCAGTCTGCCCATTTCGTACGAGGGGTATAATTGCGCAGACGCAGAATACGGTCCGGTAAGTCTACGATAAGTGGCTTTTAACAGACAGATAGCGCTAATCTGTTAACGAGGTGGCCGAGGGCTAATCAGCTGTTGTGGCGATGTGATAATGACCGAGGCCGTGTAGCCGCTCCCGCCGCCGCGCCGCCTCGCACCTACAGGAGGGGGCTCCCGTCACGTCACATTTGCATTTATACCTAGTTCTCCCATAAGACAAATCTTGACTTGAAAATCCTGTCTCTCTTTAACGGATTATCCAAAAACTCCCATTTTTGTTAATTTTAAAGAGAAAGAAGAAATTCCTGGCGATTTTAGTAAACCGAATTTCGATTCCAAAAATAGTCAAGCCAAAACATTATTTTGGAATTAAATTGAACGATTATTATTTGTGAACTCAATATGTTGCTCATTTAAATTGCTAGTTATGTTTTTATTTTAAAAATTAACCATAAACCAACCATAAAGGCTATAGAATAATTCATTGAAGTGGGCGGTTTTTGGAAGTTAACATTGGTTTTATGGGGCAAGCAGGTAGAAACACAAAATGTTTCGTGGGTGGAGCCCACTCTTAAGAGGAGGCACCGGTAAATCCAGGTATATTTTTTAACCCATAAAAGAATGTTATCTTTCAAGTTCCATTCAGCTTGCGGGTGGTCGAATATTGTTGATTTTTCGAATTTATTTTTATTTTTTGATAATCTTGCCTCAAAAGACTAAAAATTAAATAATTGTTTTATCGAATTTTAAGACGTAAATTGAAAATGTTTAAGAATCGTCCATATTGTATCACTGACGAAATAGCTATTTATGTGCTTTACGGCATTTACCACTGTTGGTTGAACGGGTAACGTACTCGATCTCTGAAACATCACCTAAAATTTGTTATATAGGTTTGGAAACTTCTAAAGAAATTCTGGCGTGGATACACATACCAAAAAGGTTTAAGTGTTTTTATTATAAATCGTACTTACCTATATAATATTTCAAGCGTCATTTTATCAAAGTTCTATAAAATTGACTAACCTTATAGGTTTTGAAAAATATAGAGGCACTAATAATTCATAAAATATTGCATGTCTTTGAAATGCCAATTAAAATCGTCAGTTAAACTTATAATGAATCATAAACGCTTATTTTTAAATTTATTTATTAATAAACCAAACATCTTTTTGCGAACTATACTACACTGCCGTCCAGTTTAGGTGACCAATATTTGTAAAAATTTACAAATAACTCTAATGTTTCTATTATATCTTGTCTAATAATTTCACGTTATCACTCCGTTAGTTTCAGAATAAAACTTCTTGGAATCTTGGAAGAAAAAAAAACACTTTTTAGCTAATCAAATTACCATTTAACTACGATTATAAGATTAATTTAAACTGGGAAAATGTGAATAATGTTTCTTACGTTGACTTGAGTTACTTAAATACCACAAAACACAACTTACTTGCAACCAAATCTAATACTTAGTTTGAACTAGCTGATGTACCCGTTCTTCGGACAGGGGTTTTCTTTATCCGTTCTTTAGTCAATGCAATTTGCATTTTAGTTAGCTTGAAACAGCTGTTCTTGCTTCTGCTCTTTAAGCTGTCGAATGAAAGTATCCACAGCTGTTCGCACTACAGTTTCTGAATGTTTACTTTCTTCTGAAATGTGAACATTGAAACTTAGGACATTCACGGGGCGTAGCCCGAGGGGATTTTAAGGAAGTGAATAGGCCTATGTGTTGCATGGGTTCAAGATCTACCTTTGTGTAAATTTTCAGCCCAGTCGGTTCAGTAGTTTTTGCGTTTACCCGGAACATCAGACAGACAGACAGACAGAAACCCCCTCTTCTTTATAATATTATAGATTAGATAACAGTTGTGTAAAAACAAAATTTATATATTTTATTATTGATTTATTGTCAATAATCAACATCAACAAGCACAACGGTAGATCAGTAGCGCCCCTCCTCTCATCAAAATGCGACAGGAGACCCCAAACCTAATTTGAATATCCCACCACCACGCACCCTACAGTAGTCACCGTATTTATCGATCATTTGCCTGTTATTATCATATTCAGGTGCAATTAGGCTTGACATATGAAAATTGTAGGATGATTTATTTGAGGGATTTATAATGATGTTTTGACACTGAGCTTTATGGTAATTCAGGGATGGATTGCTCATAATAAAGCTTACCGATCAAAATTAAATTTGCATCTAAGATTTTTAAACCCATCACTGATTATTTTAACATAGGTGTCAAGCATTTGAAAATGGGACAAATATGTATTAATACTGTTACTGTACAAATGTATATACATGACGTAGTAGGGAGTTGGACCATATATTGGTCGACTATATATTTGAACTCAGTAAAACCCCCATCAAAATATACTAAAAGTTGAATATATATATGTAAAAAAACGCTTTACAAATTTAATTTTCGCATAATCTGACGATAAAATAGTAAAATAAGAACGGAAATTCAAATTATAACTGAATCAATAGACTTGCTTCACTTTTTACAACTTTCTTCGACACTTGATGGTTACTAATTAATTAGGGTTATATTTTCTATTTGTTTGAGTTATTTATTGTGTGTAAGATTCTTTTTAACAATGTATCTATCATAATCGAAATTAATTTAACAAAAACTTGGTTACTCAAAGGTCTTTCTCAGTTGTTCATGTCATATGCATCGCACTGATTGGAATCTTGTTAGTGAATAAGGATTCATTTTGCAGGTTGCTTTGTTTCCATGAATAAAGAAAAAACCTAGACTGTTATTATCAATAAAATAAGCCCTTGACGGCTCTCTGACTGGTCTGTACTAGTACAGAGGTCGACATTGCGTACAGCAAAATGAAGCTGTCACAGTATTGGTAAGTCTTTTGGCTATCCAGTGTGACCAACTTCCCTTCCTTGGTTCCTCCTTGTCTCTTTTGGGTGCTTGACTCCCAGTTGAGCCTGGATACCCAGTTTAGTCCAAGTCCTTGGAGAGAGTAGTGGATCTTCCTTGCAGCCTGGAACGGGCGTCTGGGAGGAAGGGCCCTTACTCGACGGTCTCCGGATTACCGGGCTGGAGGAAGAACCGTCCTGGGGCCACCTGACCCCTGAGAGGTTGGAGGCTCTTTGCGATGGCGGTCGCTGACTGGTGGACTTAGGGGGACGTCGGGTTAGAGGTCGAATCGTCCTGGGGTTATGTCACCCACAGACCTCGGGAAGGTTCTTACTCCCTTTCTGGAGCGAGGCAGACTGACCCCGTCCTACCACCTCTCCCATCCCTCTTTTCTCTCTTTCCGGTGGCTGCACAATATCCCAAGGGAGACGTGCCTAGCCGGCTATGCCGGGGCCTTATAATCCCCCCAAAAACAAACAAACAATAAAGTAAAATATTTTAGAATGGTCTACTGTACGTTTTTAAAAAGCTTATTTACATAGCTCATAAAACAATTCCATCAAGATGCACAAGTGATTTTAAACACTTTCCGCTCTTTTTGAAATATTTAAAAGTCATATGTTTCACCAGCATGAGTTTGAACACCCCTTCTAGGACCCTCGCCCATAAAAACCCCAGACCTAATACATTAGCGCGGTTTAGTCAAAAGGGTGAGCACCATTGATGTGATTAATGCTTTTGGTGACGGAACCCTTCCAACCCTTCACTTGCATTGCCGCAGCATTTTCTGACAAACCTGCATTACTTTATGATAATATCTTTAGTAAAATAACAATGTAATTTTCCATTATGAGTAAATGTATTTTTTTTTAATATAAATCACCATACAAATGACTGGCAGCTTGTAATCATTATCCATCTATTTCAGGTAAATAGTTGTTCATTTTCATAATGTAATAAAATTTCTGCAAACTAAAAATGAAGTATTATGAATTTTAATTTCTAAGCTTTAGGGTAAGCAGTATTTCGGGAATTTGATAAATAGTATAATCCACATTCAGAAAATTGTGGATACATTTTTATTGTTTTGGATTAATGTTTTAGTTTAGAAAGATTTTTCTGAATTTCAAAAATTGACTGTACGTCATTTTCTGTGGCACAATATCTCCACCAACGCACATTGATCTCGGATCAAAGTGTAAACTCAAAACAGATTTATTTTCGTTCATAATTACAATGGTTTTAAAAATTATCCTTATGAAACTCCCTACATAGTCTAATAGAGTAATAGCATATAAACCCAATGCTAATAGAGGGCAAAAATATATTTATATATTATTTAGTTACGCTTCAACGGCCCATGGCGCATTATGTGTAAGTATTACTGCATCTACAAGTACTTCGATCTCTTAATCATAAAGTAGCATTTTAACTAACATTTCTGAATGACTTACTTTGAATCCTCGTGCGTAGTCATTAATTTCTTGCAGTTCATAATCACAAACGGATAACAATAAGTGTTGTAAGAACTGTAATAGTGTATGGAATTCTAAGTACAGTGAATTTTAATAGGTAAAATAGAATTCCTAACAATATATTGTATAGCAAACAATGTCCAGAATAAAGATTATTGGTATTAATGCAAGAAACACTAAAAGCAACAAAACCTTTCACCAAGCACAGCAGCTGCTGTCCCACTTCTGGACAAATCGAGGAGTAAAGTTCTAACGGTTCAACAAATATTTTGGGCGTACACTGGACAATATTTTGACACAGTAGCGGCTCGCGGCACCTGCGGCAGGACTAATGGACAGGGGAGATGCTGTCAGATAGGAGATCTTGGAGATAAGAGATGCGGCAGATGTGGAGATGAGGGAGATGGCTATCTGGGTAACCAGAGCGGCGGACAACAGGAGGGCTCGGGTAACACCAGGTAGACGCTCCAGGCACGGACTGGAGTCTTGGCAAGCGAATTGGCTCCAGACCTTTGCCAAAGAGCATTCCAGTTGTTACTCCAACTCAACTGTTTAATAGAAATAATTCAAATCAAATATGTTCTCTTTAAATTATATACTCTTCCATTACCTTGCTCCTACACCGTGGGGATAAACATTCAATACTTAAGGTGCTCTTGAAATAGTACTATGTTTGCTTGAAAACATATGTTGATATTTTACTGACACGTGCACTATTGAACATCTTACACAAATTGAATTCTTGTTTTTTTCTAACCCTACAAGGTTTTACATATTAACCAAATAAGCAATATATTGGAATTTTCAACTCGATATGTACACATTTTTTCTTTGAGTGAAGGATTTTACCTCGAAAGTTATTTTGTTATAACACTTAAATAAGATTATGGGAACCAGATTTGAGATCCTTGTGTAGTCAAACACACCATCAATCTGTTTATTAGAGTATATAGTACTCTGACGAATAATTGAAAACTTACACCCGTCAAATTATGCATTTATATAATTTATTGCATTTCTATAACAAATACAGGGTGTTTAAAAAAAACGTTCCAAAACTTTGGGATATGATTCCTCATATAAAAAATAAGAAAAAAGTTCTTATAAAGGTAGGTCCGAAAACGCTTCGTTTTCCGTCTATCTGTCTGTATGTGTTTTTTACTTAATTTCTCATATTTTTAAACCTTTTAAGCTATCAACTTCAAACTTGATACATTTATTATGTGTAATAAGAACCAATTTTTACTATAGTATCAAGTTTCTACTTTGTACCATTTAAAAATGGCGGACATTTCAAATTTTTAAGTCTTAATATCTCAAAATCCGCAAATTTTACAAAACATTTACAAGAGACCAAAAAGTTGCAAAATTGCATTATTTAAATAAGGACACATTTTGATTTTCAATATCTTAAATATTAACTCACTGATCGCAATTATTTGAAAATGACCTTATGAAAATTTTCTGGTTCTTTTAGCTAAATTTAATGTTTTTAGTTTAAAATTTGTAAATATTAAGTAATTTACAGGTCATTCCTCCCATTCATCACGTAATTAATAAAAAGGCACATCTTAATCATTATTTTACATTTTTTGTTTTGTTTCCAACATCATTGGGCGTGAGATATTAGGCTTAAAAGCCTACCTCAAATCAACAGAAATTCCCCAAAGTGTAACAGTGGCACTAATAACAGTACTGTATTTTCACAGGCTTTACAGCTGGGAGTCGAATAACAGCTGATTTCGATGTCCAGCTGATGATCCATTGTTGTTCAACTGTAAATAGCTCATTGTAAGAACAACAAACAATCAATATGTAGCTAATTTTCTTATTGTAGTGTTGTGTTTCCTAATCCTAATCTGTATTTAAATATTTCTTTGGTTTTTAAATAATTGTATTATTAGTTCATTTTGTGAATGTTATAGTGTAGTTAAACATGGCTGATAACCATAACCATCGCTTTACAAACTTAGAAATGGCTGACATGCATCTGATGTATGGACTTGCGAACTGCAACAGTATGGAAGCAAGACGACTATATCAGGATAAGTTTCCAAATCGCGTATTGCCTTGTAACAAAACTTTTCAGGCAATACATGAGCGTATAGTAGAAACAGGAAGTTTAGGACCCAAAAAGGTTGGTAGATCAGGACGACCTCGCCTAATAAGAACGCCTGAATTTGAGGAGGGTGTCTTAAATGACATATCAAACCACCCTGAAAAAAGTACAAGAGAGCTTGCCCAACGGCATAATGTAAGTAATGCAACAATTTGGCACATATTGCATGAACAACAGTTACACCCATATCATGTACAGAAAGTGCAGGCTCTGTTACCTCGAGATTACCCTCAACGAGTTACTCTCTGCCAATGGTTTTTACGAAAATTCCGAACCAATGCAAATTTCTTAAGGCGCGTGTTATTTACAGATGAATGCAATTTTTCAAGAAAAGCATAAGACCAGTAAATAGCTAATTGACAACAAGGTATAACACCAGTAAACCTTATAACCTCGAGGTAGTTCTCGTGATGAATGTGAGGAATGACCTGTAAATTACTTAATATTTACAAATTTTAAACTAAAAACATTAAATTTAGCTAAAAGAACCAGAAAATTTGCATAAGGTCATTTTCAAATAATTGCGATCAGTGAGTTAATATTTAAGATATTGAAAATCAAAATGTTTCCTTATGGTAAATCGTATGACGGTTTACATGAGGAGGTGTCTCAACCCCTTGGACTTTTTCTTATGGGGGCATTTAAAGACTCTAGTTTATTCCACGCCAGTGGATACCTTGGAAGACCTGAAGGAAAGAATTTTAAATGGTGTTGAGAGTATCCGTCATACACCAGGTATTTTTAGAAGAGTAAGGAGTTCAATGAAAAGACGCCTCAATGCGTGCATCACCAATCGGGGCGGACATTTTGAACAGTTCCTTTAGTGTACATACAGTATGTGTACTAGTGTTAAACAAGCAAATCGTTAGAGTTTAAGATGACAGTATTATTATTGTAGTGAATAAAAATTTATTTTACTAGATTTATGTTTTATTTCCTAAATAAAATTTAATTTCAGCATCAAGAACTTTAAATGATGGAATAAAAGAAGAGTAAAAATAATGATTAAGATGTGCCTTTTTATTAATTACGTGATGAATGTGAGGAATGACCTGTAAATTACTTAATATTTACAAATTTTAAACTAAAAACATTAAATTTAGCTAAAAGAACCAGAAAATTTGCATAAGGTCATTTTCAAATAATTGCGATCAGTGAGTTAATATTTAAGATATTGAAAATCAAAATGTTTCCTTATTTAAATAATGCAATTTTGCAACTTTTTGGTCTCTTGTAAATGTTTTGTAAAATTTGCGGATTTTGAGATATTAAGACTTAAAAATTTGAAATGTCCGCCATTTTTAAATGGTACAAAGTAGAAACTTGATACTATAGTAAAAAGTGGTTCTTATTACACATAATAAATGTATCAAGTTTGAAGTTGATAGCTTAAAAGGTTTAAAAAATATGAGAAATTAAGTAAAAAACACATACAGACAGATAGACGGAAAACGAAGCGTTTTCGGACCTACCTTTATAAGAACTTTTTTCTTATTTTTTATATGAGGAATCATATCCCAAAGTTTTGGAACGTTTTTTTTAAACACCCTGTATATCATAATGATCATATGACATCTAGTGACAATGGTTTTAACATTTTTGGTATCTTGTGCAAAATTTCGAAATATTTCGTTTATGACGTTTTACATATCGATTATGTCTCTATAACTCAGCCCCAGGTGTTCTCTGCATAGAAATAAGACCCCTATTATTTGGAACTCCAAATGATAAAATCAGCCAGCGGGGTGAAGCCCCAGCATCCCCGTATCCACCTGAGCGTCTAGTGCACAGTCATCCCCCACCTGAGCCTAATGGCGACATCATGATACAACCCTTGCCGGGTAAAGGGTGGCTGCTAATATACCTAAATTAGGGGATGATCTCGCAGCAGAGATGGATGGGGATGCGGTGATCTGTGGGAAATTAGACAGCATTGTGTCTCGCGGTCCGTTACGGCGCAGTCGACGAGTCATTCGAGCAGTTATCGCTGGTAAAGTTCATTGTAATAGAGAACATTGTAGAAGAATTGTGTTCAAACACAACATTCAAGGCAGGATTTAGACTGTGGACAAATTGTAAGTGTTTCAAATAAAGTGCAATGATACAAATGTTTAAAAATATGTACACACAGTGGTGTTATATTTTTTTTATAATTCACTTGATTTTATTAACTAAGGAAATTAAAATATAGAAACAATTAAATTTTGCATATGGTAAGAGCGTAAAGTGAAGATATATAACCCAGCAAACTTTGGGGAAAACAAAAGTAAAATTAACCACTGATTATCTACCTACGTACTCAAAATATTTGGGGCGATTTAAAAATTAATAACTAAGGTTTATGCTCTAGAATTCTAATGGTAATGATACTCTTACGATTTCATATAACATCCTTCCATTCAGACCAGGCAATTTTAAACTACTAAGCTTTAATGAATTAGAAACTGTGGACTAATGTAAATAAATTAAATTACTGTACTATCATTGTCCTCATAATTTGTTATACAGTACGAACATTATTCCCATACCCAAAATGTTAGTGACTACTCTAATTCGTTGCTTCATCATAAAGACGAACATAAGACAATGAGTTTACAAACATAAATATTTCACAATAAATAATAATATAAAAATAAGCAAAATAAATCAACAAAATCGTAAACGATAAACGGTGCTGGTGGAAGCTGACGGGATGGGTATATGATCTGTGAATTACACATGGTTACCTTATGGTTACCTTACCTCATGGTTTGCAAATTTGGTCATATTTTTTAGTAAATTTATCGGAATAATGCACTTCTTAGACGTTTTTGTTCGGACTGTACACTGGAAGAATGAGGTATGAAGTAAACCACATAACACACAATTACAGGTCATCAATACAGTTGTGACCAACGAGGTTAATATATCTAGATGGCTCGTCTGAGTTAAAAACGTGAATCCTAACCTGAGAAAAAAAGGGAGCTACAGCCATTTCCCTCAGGTTAGCTGGCAAATATAAAACTTGTAAAAAGATGATTTGTTTGATTACCGTGTTGTTTGCTATGGGAGCAGAGTTGAAAGTGGGGAAAATTATGGTCAACCTTGTAGGCTACATTTTTTCCCCGTAGACGAGAGCTCTAGATAGACCTCTATGGTTTAGAGCTCTAGAGCTCGAGCTCTAGACCTCGGTGGTTGAATCGGCCACAGCACCGTAGTCTATTTATCTCCCACTTTTCCTACGATCGATATTGGCGGAGGCGTGAAAGGAGCGCCCCCAGGCGTCGTGGCGATACCTTGTCAGAGGCAGAGTCTGCATGAATAACACGCGACTATCGGCGACCGGTGTGTTATTACACGAGGCATCGCGATAGCTCGGTGTGAAGACCCGAGCTGCGGCCTTGAGATAAGTCTTATCTGCCATCGGCGGGCCCCCACAGCCCGATACCTCCCCCGTATCGATTACCCTGTCGATAACGCGGGCAAGCTTGGACCACGAATAACTTAATTTAGATGCCTATCGCGCTAGAGCCCTTACGGATCGGGTGGTATGACACGAGGTTGACGCTTAGGGCCGGTATTGTTTTTCAGTTTGTTTTCATGAAATGTATTGAGACTTGTTACTTTTAAAATGTTTGAGTTTTTAGAATCTTTAAAATATTTAACTTATAACTATATATGCAACAAATAACTTATTGATTTGTTTTACTATACAGAATTATACTTATGAGACAAATTTTTTATTGTATTTAGATGTCTATCGCGCCAGAGCCCTTACGGATCAGGTGGTATGACACGAGGTTGACGCTTTAGGGCCGGTATTGTTTTTCAGTTTGTTTTCCTGAAATGTATTGAGACATTTTACCTTTTAAATGTTTATGTTTTTAGAATCTTTAAAATATTTAACTTATAACTAAATATACAACTAGGTGAAAGAACCTATGCGTGTTATTCGTTACCACTTAGTTTAGGTAGGCCTTTAACCAATACTGGAAAATGTACCAGTAAAAATGATATCCAAGAACCTCATGGTGTTTAAAATAAATCTAAATACTGTAGTTGGAATTGGTTTTAGTAATTTAAAAGCTATTGTAAACATTGTTAAAAGTTATATTTCCAAAAAGTTAACGATTGAAAAGTAAACTTCATTCATAATTGGGACCAAAATGATTGATGTAATCTGCATAATCCTTTTCTGATAAATAATTCACGAATCGAAAATCCCAGTTGAGTGCGGCCTCGCCCAAATTCCCTTGTCACGCGGGGCCCGGGGCCCGGGGCCGACCCAGCCCATTACCGCGGGTCCCATTACCTGGTTATACCGCGGTGGCACTGGACTGCGCCGATTAGTCCAAATGGCCGGTTAGGAATGGGCTGATGGCAGCGGCGCGTGGAAAAACAGAAATGCCCGCGAAACCTGAGTGGGCAAAAACCACGGACCCGCGCCCGCGTGCCTAGGAGCTATGTCGTGCGTCGCGGCTGTCGTGAGTGCCGAAGAATGAGCGGCTCCCTGCAAGACAGATGTTGGTAATTGAATACCAGAATAATTTTTCGAATAAAAAATATACTTTCCCCGATATGATTGTCGAAAAATTGCTCTGATACAAAATTTTTGTCTCTGCAACTAAAATTGATAATTTCAATTTTTAAACTTATACTGATATAGAAAGAGGCTGTAAATAATAAAATCAAATCTCTGCTTATTGCCGTAAAAAAAACAATACGAAAAATTGCATGGAAAAAGTCGTGTTTATCCTTAAAGCATACCTGTCCACAAACTCACTCGCTAAGTCTTGCACTCAACATCGAAACTTCGGACCCATCGCTCTTTCATAGTAAGGGCACCCCCAGAACCTCTTTTTGGATTTTTAAAGATATAAAAATGATAAAAATTAGTACATCCATATAAATTGTTTTGATTGGAAGATTTAAAAAAAATATGATCTTGTAAACAATGTGGTGAACGGCAACCTAAAATAAAAACATGCTTGGCGATTTTTCTTTAAAAAAACTCCCAAAAAGGCTTGCTTTTGTTTACACATTGTTGTCTAAATTAGCTGTGTATATTATCAAAATGATTTTAAAATGTATAATCTCCCATTATCTTATATGTTTATTTACATTTTTAGCGAATTTCCCCTATAGGGAAGAAGCTATTACCGTAGGTCTCATGGTAAGACTTAAGCCCGAGACCATGATAACTTTTCATTTTGAGGTCCCCAGATGCCAAAAACACCATTCGTTCAAATCTTTATACATGTAGCTGAGAAATAACGATTTTTAGTTGTACAGGCCAGGCGCACCCTGGCAACTTCTCCTCATTGTCTGCGACAATCAGCTAAAAATCAACTAAAAATTGTTATTTCTCAGCTATTTGTTGCCCGACCCTTCTGAACTTGGTGTCGTTTGATGTAAAATTCAAAATACTAAAGAAAAGTGTTCTTGTATTTTTTCCATAAAATCAGCTGTTTTTTAGTAATTTTAGTTTGAAAAATTAAAATGGCCGCCATTTTGAAACGGAAAAATATTTTTTAACAAAATTTTTTTTGAAATTATTTAATTTCTACCTTAAACACTATACCAAGTTTCATAAAGTAATATTTAATAGTTTTTGAGATATAAATTGTTATTGAAAAAATAGAAAATGACGGATATATCGGTAACAAAGCGTTTTTAGAAAAAACATTATTCTTGATTTTCCTTTTATTTTGACCCATATAACCTATTCCCAAAGTTTTTGTACTTACTTACGGGGCACCCTGTATATATAATAATGGGTTTTGGGGCGTTTTGTACCCCAAAAATGTGTTTTTTGGGGGGTTTTCACATGTAATTTTAATTTATATCATTGAATTCAGCATAAAAAGCAAACAATTTGGTATTTTGATCATTGCTCTACGTAAATTAGTTACCGAGATATTGAAAGTGCTAAACACATTACGTTGTCTAATGTTATTCTTATGGAGAAAAAGAAAAATTGTATATCTCGCTTATTTATGAACATAAACTGGCAAAATTTGGTATATGGCTTGATCTGGTTGTGGTTTATTGTTGTTTGCACGAAAAAAATTGTTCGCCTATGATTCCTGTAGCAGCAAACCTAGGTACTTGGTCCCCATGTTATTCTTATGGGAAATACTTAAAATGTTATATATCGCTTATTTATGAATGTATATGGATGAAACTTGGTATATGACTTCACTAAGATGAGTTCTATTGATATTTGCATAAAAACCCATTATTTTGTGTGCCTTGTTGCAGCAAACCTGCGTACTCAAACCCAATGTTATTCTTATGGAGAATAATTAATATTTTAAATATCGCTTGTTTGTGAATATATTTCTTATGAATCCTGTTAAGTGTTTTAATGTGTTATGTTATATATTCATTGGAAATTCGCTGAGTATGGAGGTTTGCTGCGACGGGGCTATTTAATTTTAAACTGCATATCTAGGTAAAAAAAATTTCTAAATGACCTCTAACATTTTATAACAGAAGGATGAAGGGTAGTATTTCATCTGTAGTGTAAGCAGAAACATCACATCAGCTTCACCCCCTGATGGTTTTCTGGAGACTGGCGTCAGTGAGCTACCCCTGAATTACCCCTAAACATGTCATTAGGCTCGATTTCACCCCATGTGTAATTGAAGGGGCACCAGATTAAAAGAAAACTGCGGTAATAGCCCAATCTGGCTACCCTCCCCTGCCATCAGTAACACTAATATTACATTAAATTGTTTTCTTCTTGATTTCACGGTTGAAGAATTCTGTAATGACCACCAGGAGTTTTTTTATTATTTGAAATTAATTCGTTTCTTTCCTTTGTTTCTTATTATGAGCTCGTCCTCTTTTCCTACAGTTATTTTTAATGCAGTTCAGAACCATTGTTTGATTGCCAAACTAAATAAGATAATAACAAGAATTTCAAATTATTATATTTATGCGTTGCGGGTAAGTAACTGAACCCGTGGTTCACATAATTTGTTGAACTTGATATTTGAAAAATGTTCCCAATAACCACGTTGATCGAACTAAAGTTATTTAATTTTACTCTTAAATATTTGGGAGTTAAGATATTTGATGAATTATTAATGTTTATTCCAGCATAAAGTATTAATATATGAATTCTCCCAATACATACAGTTACAGCTCTTATAAAAAAATAATAGTGTTTTATCAACATCATATTTATCTATATTATTTCGGTAAATTTTTAAGTGGAATATCATCTCTTTTGTTAAATTTATATTTTATTTAACCTCTCTATTTTTCACATGCATTAATATAATCAAAATTATAATTGCTATGATTTAGGTTGTTGTACCAAGAACTGGTGGTTTGGTTTAGTTTCATTTCAAAGTATGCCTCACAAGAAATCACCTCACCTTAAGTATGCCTCACCTTAATCCACTTAAAAACAAATTTCCAAACTAGTTATGTGTTAAAAATAAACATTTAAAATTAAATAAAATGAAAGTTAAAAATTTTAAGTTGCTGCTGTCCTCAAAACGAGAAACCTTTTAAAAGGGAATGTCTAGGTAATTTTAGCTACAAAACATTAGTAAACTTAACTTTTAAGAATTAACTAGAAACATGTGCAAGTATTAGACACTTCGAATTGTGAAAGCTGTTTCCAAATTTACGTAATGTTTGACATACATCTAAGAAGATAGATATGGTTCAAGAGAATGGCATAGGGGTGATTCTGCCACAGAGGCAGGAAACCCAAAGACATTTACTGATTCAGTGTGATACAGATGGGTGCAAAATTACCAAAATTTGGGGGTATTTCAGGGAGGAATAGGGACATTCAACTGTTTGAACCCCATCAGATTATCAAATTTGTTAAGGAGTTAGGGCTGAGGGGGATCTTCCAAGAGTGAAGATAAGCGGAGGGCAAAACATATATTTTAGTGAATTTTTCTGTGGTAGAGATTGCCAATTATCAATAACATTTTCACCAAGATATCTTGCGTATACGACAAGAATTTGAAAAGGAAACTGACACGTACTTTCGTGTTCCCTTTTAGCCCAACTTTAATGAATAAATTGCTTTTTATTTACTAAATAAAGAATACAAAGCAGGGTTGAATTTCTAGAAAATCTTGTAAACAAGTTGTTTTCAAAACCAACCACCCAAATCCCTGATTTGGAGGCGCTGCAGAATCCATTGCTACACACGTGGTTTTAAGAGGGGAAATGCCCCCTATTCCCCCCTCCCAGGGTTATTAAGGGGCAACATATTTTGAATTTCCTCTGTTAGTCAATGCTAATTTGACAAGCATATCAAGTTTGAACGAAATTGATCAGTAAATAAGAGAGAAAAAGTAATTGTTGTATTCCCCATAAGAATAACATTGGACAACGTACTGCGTTATCCGCAAAATGAAAATTTAACTTTCTCCGGAACAAGCAATCGTAGAATAGTAATTCAAAATACCAAATTATTTAGTTTTTTGAACTATTTTTAATGATGAATAGTAATATTTTTTATATTTAGTTTTTTCTTATGAAAACCCCAAAAAACTTAATTTTTATGTTTTAAGCCCTGTAACTTCTGAACCCAAATTTTTAAAGAAATTCGGGTGGTGTCATTCTTTTGAAAACGTAAAGCTCTACAAACGTCTAAAGTTTAATTAAAATCGTTACAGTAGTTTTTGATAGATTTGGATCTTTCAGGTTTTTTTCGCGGTTTTTGGGGGATAATTACCGTTAAAAATCAAAAATACAAAAAAAATTGAAAATACCCCCGTCGCAGCAAACCTTGCGTACTCAGCAAATTTCCAATGCATATATATATGTGACTCACTACTACATAGAGCTACTTACCAAGTTCCACAAAAATACATCCATAAATAAGTGATATATAGCATTTTATTTATTCTTCAAAAGAATAACATTAGGGTTGAGGACGCAGGTTTGCTGCAACGAGGAAGATAAGTAATATTTTTTTGCAATTATCAATATAACTGAACCAGGTGAAGCTATATACCAAGTTTTATTAATTTAGGTTCATAATTAAGGGATATATACAACTTTACTTATTCTCCATATGAATAACATGGGGGCCGAGTATGCAGGTTTGCTGCTATGGGGACTATCGACAAAAAACGTGTTTTTTGTGCTATTACCAATATACCAAAACTAGTTGAAGCCACATACCAAGTTTCATCAATATACATTCATAAATAATCGAGATATAGAATTTTATTTATTCTCCATAAGGATAACATTGGACAACGTACTGTGTTTAGCACTTTGAATATCTCTGCAACGGTTGGACGTAGAACAACGATTAAAACACCAAAATTTTTGTTTTGATGAGCTAAACACATTAATAAACAGAAATGTGAAGGTTTTAGTAAAAATATCTGAGACAAATCTAAAAACCTCTTTCCCATAAGATTAACATGGGACAAGTTTTATTTGGATTTTCTCCGCAACCACTTAAACTAGGTTAATGATTCATGATACTAAATTATTTGTTTTAAGCTCTATAAAATGGCTATAACTAAAATTTAGTGTTTTTAACATTTTGAGGTCAAATTTGCAAAAAACCGATTTTTGGAAAATTGTATACCCCCATAAAATCCCCTTTCCATAGTGCGATCTGGTTTTCGAACTTAAAGTCATAAATGCTACTCTCCACATTTGTGCCAAATTTCATCAAAATCGGGTGTTTCTTTCAAAAGTTATCGCGGTAACGGACACACACACACACACACACACACACACACACACACACACACACACACACATATATATAAATTTGAACGAATAGTGTTTTTGGCATCTGGGGACCTCAAAACGAAAAGTTATCATGGTCTCGGGCTTAAGTCTTACCATGTCACCTACGGTAATAGCTTCTTCCCTAGGGGAAATTCGCTAAAACTCCTTGGGATATCGTGGATTAGTACATACATACCAAATGTTATAAAAATCGGTCCACTGGTGTCGTCTCTAGTTCTGTACACTTCCAGACATTGAGACAGACACACAGACATCACGTAAAAATCACTTTTTTGGATTCAGGGAGCACCAAAACGAATATATCCACTAACAACTCAAATTCGAAAATTTTGACGAAAAAAATACTTTCTCCATATAGTATGTATAAGGGGGAGAAAGTAAAAAGTTGTTGTTGATCTCTTAGATCTCGGTGTAACCTATCCTCAGTCATCAGCATCAGGGGTACGTAACCAGAAACGTTTCCGCTTAGTATGTATCTTACCACTCACCTTCTTAAAAATATTATATGTCCAAAAACGAAGCCTTCCCCGAGACCTCGTCTCCCTCGACTTCCTCGCCTCGCCATCGTCGGTCCAGGAGGTTGTCATCTGGACTCTGGTTACCGATCTCAGACATCTGGTTGGAACTCGAGAACCTTCGGCGAGTTTTGGGAGGAGGCGATAGTTTCCGAGTGAACTGACGAGATTATGTAAATATCGCGTCAATGTCCGGTCCTGTGTCTTGTACCGGTACCCCAGAAGTCGCTGGGCAAGAGTTTTTGTTCTCTCTTACTTTGGGTATACTGTTTCGGCCCTATATATACAACGCACAAAATCTTTCAGAATACAGTGAATTAAAAAACTATTTTTGTGTAGAGTCTTCAAGTTCCGTTACAACTGAAAACCCCCACCAGCAGTTTACCTGGATAGCATGTTATGATTACTAATACGCATTTTCGCTATTAGAAGTTCATATTCCAAGTCAGTTTCAATATCCTTTGATGTAAAATTCACTGTCGGTGATGGAGGTTCTATGTCATTTAAGAACTTATTGAGAAAAATTGCCAACACTGATTTAAAAAATCCTATTCACTCATTTTTCCAGCTTTGCCGGTATTGTGTCACTGATTTTGTTATGTTTTAGAAATTCTTCTCGCCTAATTACAGGGTCAGATTCCAGATCTTGAATCATCGTGACACTTGTCGTTCTTAATCAATCAGTGATGGACAATGTCCGCAGTGATTTAAATTCAATGTATTTCTGTTTTGTTTTGTTTTTCAGTAAGTTCAGGATCAGTGCCTTCTGATTTGTTGATCGAACTCGACTTGCAATCTGTCCGCAGACGTCAATATAAATGTGTAATAATCATGAGAAACTTCGCCAGAAACTTACCAAAGCTAAAACATACCTGTATAACAAACCTCACGAACTCAATGAGCAAGCTTTCACAGCCCAAGCCACATCTCCAAAGTTGCACATGCAAGCGGAAATGAATTTTCTGAAATTTAAAATACATCTGCAACTAATACGTTAATTCCATTCTTTACCATTTACACATCAATATGGAGCAAAACAATGCGGAAATACTAGTGCAACTCAGTTGCGTAAAGTTATAACTATCACGAAACACGAATTGCATGAGCATCTCTACAACGGAATTTCCTTGGGATTCCTTCGAATTGTTTGTTCTATGTGTTTGTACGTTTGTAATAAACATTTTTGAAGCTGCCTAAGAAAAAATGTTTACTATGAACAGAAAAACAATTAACGACGGGTACCATAAATAAACAGCGTATCATGAAATCAGTGGCATCTCCATAGTCTTAAAGTAAATTCGTCAGGGCACTGGAGACCAAACAAATTACACACTTTGTATTTCGGCCTCTCCCAAGCCGTAAAGCGGGTAACACCCGCCATTAGGTTCCGCCCTCGAACGGAAAATGGTAATTGGCCCCGCCGATATCGCTAAACGCCGACCAGCCACCGATTTTCGGAGGAGCGTTTTCGGGAAGCCGATTTGGTTCCCAAATTCGCGACCATTACCGCATAGCCCGTGGTCGGGGCTATATGACGCCTCTGCACCGGAGATAATGTTAGGTTGGGGCGGCACGTCCCTGCGAGAATTTTGGAAAATTGCGAAATTGAGGCCGCAAACATAATTTTGTATAGTTTCGAAGTAAGCTTTTTTTTAAAAAAAAGACGTCCACTTGAGCGTTACAATGCACTTTTTCTTTTGACAATGTAATATACAACATAACCCTGCACTCTTACTAAAGCGTTAACTTAAATTCGTAATTACAGATTAGACGCAGTGTTGCCGAGCAAAAATAAAAAAAATAAAAAATAACAAACGCAAATTCAAATACAGTTATCTGATCCGCTTTTTCATATGAACCCTAATGTATTTTGTTTTGATTATGGATTTTAAATCAATATTCGTGCATGGCTTGAAACTTCTGAGCACACCGACTTTACCATAACTAAATGTACGTGAAAAAGAAATGTTCATTTTACTAAATATGTTAAGGATATCTTTAAAAAATATATCACCACTGTGTTTCCATTATTTCTTCATCGTTATTATTTTGTTTAATTCTATTCCAAAGGTATCTAACGCAAAGAATATAATTTATCATTTTCATTAAAGCTTGACGTACGTACTTTGTTAAACATGTTATAACCTTGTTGGGTTCTTAATTTCGAAGTAATACTATCTATTTTAAACTCTTTTAATGGGCGTTATACCGATTAATGTTTCAATTTCAACCTTTACAAATTCTAATACTGACAAAAGAGATTTTATAGAATAGTGATCTCCCATTTTAAAGTGCATTATTTTATCCCTTTCTTTCCTTCTTCGATTTTTATAAAATGAAAATAGCCTACTATAACGTTGGCTACTTCAATTAAAATTATCAGGTAAGTTTCTTCCTCCTTCGGTTTATATAAAATTAAAATGCCTCCCATAATAGCGTTGGCTACCTCAATTCACATCATCTGGTCAAGTAATTATATCAGATCAAAATTAGTGGTCGTAAAATCTAGGTGTTGTAAAATGGAATACGATAGGCACTTAAACGGATCCTAGAGGCACTCTTAATTCGAGCTATTAACACGTTGGCTCGGGCAACAGCGCATTTATTAGCAATAACTAACAGTCTGGGCTATTGCTTATATCATTACTGACCATTACAAGCTATATACAAGACTCTACAAGCTCCCGACACGTCCGTGCTCATAACGCTCCTTGTATGTGCTCGGGTTTCACCTTACCTTCAAAGGTAATCTATCTAATCGATGTGTTTAAACGTTTTTCAGATATTTTTCAAAACTTCCTTCATAGGTAAACGAATATTTAAAGAATATGGTTTACATAAATGTTAGCATTTAAATATATTGAAAGCTAGAACATTTGTTACAGTTAGCATATGTCCGAAATTGGTCTATATAAACCTGGATCGTATTATGTCGGAGGACATATATGGACGTGAAAATGTAGGAGTGAAACTACTTTCGTTACGGTTTATATCACTTGGTTTTAGAGCTTGTATGTTGGTCTAAAAATACTGTAACCAGGTTTTTCTGCCAGTTTTGAAGACGTTTTGGACTAAGGGTATTCCTTCAGCAAATAATTGTTCTGTTAATCCTGACAACTGGTAATCTTCAGCTCCTATAATATTTACTTCAGTTTACCCAGGGGAGGGGTTACACAGAGAGAGGATTGATTTATAATACTGCAAAGTTAGTTTTCTGTGGGGACTGTGCACAGAATTTAAGGAATTGCAGACTCTCCTGATCTCTGAGTTGAATTTGAGCAAGAGTCCAGAGCCAAGCGCGGCATGAACACTCAGCATTCACCATTGAGCGGCGTCCAATTACTCTGATAAAGGCGCATAATTGACAGCAGCGTCGCCGATCAGCTGACTCAAGCTAATGAGCAGAAGAAGAAGAAGCGGCGGTCATTAGCGCGACAATCAGCCACGGCCTCGTTGATTTACGTCGCCTTGTACCAGCCCGTGCTGAATATATATGTTTTAGAGGACAACTTAATACACAGAGGGCATTGATACAAGGGATATAAATTTGTCTATAGCCAAGATTATTAGGATGGCTAGAGTATTGCGATGAAAAATAATCTTAACTATAGAAAATTATAATATTAGATTGGATTTGTCAGAGTTTTTACATAACGAAATGTTTTTATAAGACCCTTTGGAACCTGAAAATGAGTTTCTTTGTTGAGATGAGCGTGGGTTACAGCCTGATTTAAAGCCCCAGATAAAAATTAATCAGAGGTGAGTTTACATGATGCTTAACATCGGTGTGTAGATCCAATGCGAGAGTAGCAAAAGAAAAAGAGCGGGGATAAACCACTTGGTAGCGTAGTGGTGAAAACGCTCGTATCGTAATTTGAGGTCCACCAAATCGACCCGAGTAACTTCTTAAAAGCTTTGTCAAGTTCGAAACAGTTCGCCGAACTATTGCTGTTACGAACGAAGTGGGGTCGAGGGCGTGGCTTGTTGGTACATATATCTGGCTATTGGGGTACTGAACGAATTCTGGCGCGAAACATTAAAAACTAAACGGGTTCCCTGCTGAACCAATTCCGAACTGAGTAGTTTCCATCGTCCCAGCTCACGTTTATCATTGGGCTACTAATGATGCTTTCTAATAACATGTTGACTTTAAAAAGGTCAACGTTTTGTCCGTTACAATTTAAAAATTATAAAAATGCCATCGGCATTGAAAAACCCAAGATCGAACAAAAAAGACCATACTCCAGCTATTGATTTCGTCGTGTGAACTACACTAGTTCTTACCGTCAACATTATTCCGTAATAAAGCTACCTCTTACTATGTCTGGGTGTAGAAGCGTCAAATGAGGGAGCCCATTATCTAACGCCACAATAGCCCCACCCATGTTTGAGGAGCTTTGGAGGCCGCTGATACAGTATCGTGGCTGGCGCCGCAGTCAATGCTATTGACTCTGAATCTCAGCGGTTCAATATTGATTCAATTATTGTCCTCTTGGCTCTTTTCTGTCTGCATCAGTAGTCTTTGTTGCCAACGTCACGATAAGAAAAACACTTTGAAGATCGGGTTTTAAATGTTTTAAATACGGAGAGGATGCATTATTTTAAGTAAAGACATTTGCTGTTTTGAGGAGGTGCGTTACTTTATCAGTGAATTTTACCATGGTATCAACAAGTGTAATAAATTCAAATCATAACTGGATCTAAGGACTTTAATTAAATAAATTAATAATACAATTAATAAGTGTTTGTTTGGTAGTAAATAACGTTGGGAGATGAAAGTTACCCCACCTTAATCCTTCCTATTTGATTAGTTGTTATTGCAAGATCTTACCATAGCTGATTATTAAACATCACTACATTTCATTGATAGTTTCTCGGTTGGCTTCGTTAATAAACAGTGTATTAACATATTAACATTGGAGGGGTAATCTACAATCTCCAGCTGGCATTTAAGTCATCTCCGTACTACAGTAGTTTGTAGCAATATGCATCACCAGTTAACTAAAACCCCAAATGATCGCCCCACAAACCAGACTTTTAGGAACCTCGTTGTAAAAACGATGACCATAGAAGCCGAAGCACATGTTGAAAGATTTATTGGGAGTAATTATTCGCTGAAATGGTGTCCCATTTCTTTGAAAACGAATCACTGAGAGGGGACACAAAATTAGGACGAAACGAAGAGAGCGATGATAAACTGGCACTACTCGACCCCTCTGGGTCACGAGTCTAGCTCCCCAATCCAGAATATATGTGGCTGGAGGCACCGCTCCAAAGAATAAACTAACCAAATTGAAATAGTTAATGTATTAACTAAATAGTTCTGTATGTAATATTATGTTGATTTATTTTAAGTTTACACAAATATGAAACTATAAATATTTTACATTTAATTTTAAAACAGACAGAAAGCTACATACCTATTAATCGTGAGGAAAAATTAATTATTTTTGTTAAATAGAATAATTTGGAAACAGGATTACTTTGAGATTGGTTATGGTTCTAATAATAGAGGTGAATAATAAACGAGTTCACACACAGAGCACACATCTGATATGAGGGAGCTTTTTATAATTTGAATTCCAATAAAAACACCCGTGATAAGTCAATTTACATTATGTTTAATATCCCGATAAACATTTGAGCTAGACTTCTTGAGAGGGCATAAAACTGTCTGCTTTTTATGTGCTCTCTCTAGTTTCTTTACTTGGACAACTACTTTTCGTATACTATTATTTTCTCGTCATCCTCTTTTTAATGTACTCATAATTAAGATTTGTTTACTCGTTTTTACCATCTAAAATATTGTCTATGCCGTATCTTCTTCCCAATCCCTTGATTCCACTTAGTTATCTACACTTGATTAAAGATCGGATAAGCGCCAGGCGCAAAGCCTCAGCATGAGACATAAAAGCTCGGCCACAGCGAGCGGCACTGCGCAGACGCGGCACAGCGGGGTACAGCGCATGCGCGATACCATCTGGTCACCTGGACCCGGGTAATTGGGGAACACTCGCGGGCAGAAAACAACGGCACAAACACAAAAACAAAAACGGGCCCAACCCGACAACAAGGTGACACGGAGAAAGGGGAGAGAAGATTTAGGGCAATTGTTGGAACATAACGAGATAAATGGACGAGACGCATTTAATTAAGGGTAATTGATCGTCGATGTCGACGCTTTGGGTGTTTATCCAATTAGATTCGACATTTCCTGGCGAGTCAATTAGCCTTATCTCGGTCGATGACGAACCGATCGATGATAACGAGTTGGGATTCCTGCCGCGAGAGGCTGATGTCTCCATTGGTGAACTCTTATGAGGTTTTAACAGCTTTAGGCTGTAGGCAGATTAATGTGAGTTTTATTAAGCTGACAAGCCGCAGATTGTTATTGATCCATCTAAAGTGTCAATAACTTTTGGGGGAGTTTTGACCAGCTTTTGTCGGGAGGAGCGTTGAAAGATTGACGAAGTATAAGGAAAAGTGAGAAGTAATTAGACAAATGTATAGTAAAATACAGGAAAAGGTAATTTTTTTAATATTGGAGGAGAGTTGGAGCTTATTATTTCACACACTTAATAAGTAAGAAATAGATCCATTTGACATAAAACCTTACAACCCATTATCACTTATTTAACCTATGGGCTATCACCCTTTGTGTACCAAAAGCAATTAATACCACCCTCAAGCATAAACATATAATGTGCTGTGATTTTTTGGACCCACAGTATTCCCCTTTTACAAGTCGATAATCCGATATTATGCTAATTTCCTTCTTCGTTTAAAATATAACTACCCTTCTGCTTACCTAGAACACTTATTTATACCTTTAGCGCTCGGTTACTAGGACGGAATGAAATTGAAAATAAACTGATAAAAACGTCTTAGATATTCCAACAAAATTGTTAACATCACTAAGGTCCATCTTTTCCCCTATTTTTGTACACCATCCTCAACCGTGTATCAAACCCCTCTTACCCTCTACACGACTATCACAATCCCTCTCCTGGGCCACCAATCACTCCCCAGTGGCATCCACCGCCACCGCCACCGCCACCGCACCGGTCCGTGGCGTGCGTGCCCTTTGTCTGGAGGCGGTATTCAGATGCGGGTCCCGCGGGCCGTGTCGTGATGTCCGCGCGGTTTTTGGTTTTTGTCCACGACCGCTCACGCGAGCCCCGGCATGCTTAATTACCGGCACCCACTCGCCACTCCGTCTCCCCTTTCAACATTCCAGCATCCCCTCTATATATCTCTCTCTCGCTCGAACTTCCACCCGGATTAGAGAGGTTGAGGCAATTAATATTTTTTGCATTAGGGATGACCGATAGTCGCAGTGCACCAGTTAATTAGTGTAATACAGACATTGAACCTGCTATACAGTGGTGGTTTTAAAATAAATTTAATTTTCATAAAATGAACAGGCCATAAATGCGAATCTATAACCTATAATTATATATCTAATTTTTTATAAGATGAACTGGCTATAAATGCGAATCTATAACCTATAATTATATATCTAATTTTATTAGCGAATTTCCCCTACAGGGAAGCGATTACCGTAGTCGGTATGGTAAGAACTAGGTCCGGGACCATGATAACTTTTCGTTTTGAGGTCCCCAGACCCCAAAAACACCATTCGTTCGAAACTGTATATATATATATATATATATATATATATATATATATATATATGTATATACATGTGTGTGTGTGTGTGTGTGTGTGTGTGTGTGTGTGTGTGTGTGTGTGTGTGTGTGTGTGTGTGCGATAACTTTCGTAAAAATGGTCCGATTTCGATTAAATTTGGTACAAACGTGTAAAGCAACAGTTATGACTTTAAGTTCGAAAACCAGCTAGGACGCTCCATCCAAAGGCGTATATTCGGGGTATTTGTTCCAAAAAATGGGTTTTTTGAAGTTTTTACTCATAATATTTTAAAAAGTCAAATTTTAGCTGTCACCATTGGATTCAGCTTTAAAAACACACAATTTAGTGTTTTGATAATTTCTCTACGTCAATTGGTTACAGAGCTATTGAAAGTGCTAAACACAGTACGTTGTCCAATGCTATTCTTATGGAGAATAAGAACAAATTTATATCTCGCTTATTTATGAACGTATACTAACAAAACTTACGATTTGGTATACGATACTTGGTATATGGCTTCATCTGGTTGTGGTCTATTGTTATTTACACAAAAAATCAATTTTTACCGATAATTCCTGTAGCAGCAAACCTGCGTACTCAGCCCCCAAGTTATTCTTATGGAGAATAATCAAAAGGGTACATTATATTGCTTATTTATGAATGTATATTGATGAAACTTGGTATGTGGTTTCACCTATTTGAGTTATATTGATATTTGCATGAAAACCCATATGTTGTGTTCCTTGTTGCAGCAAATCTGCTTATTCATTCCCAATGTTATTGTTATAGAGAATAATTAAAATTTTATATGTCGCTTTTTGTGTATTTATTTTTATGAAACTTGGTATTCGGCTCAATTTAGTATTAATTTAGTATTTATTAGTATTATCTTATGTATTGTAAATTCGCTGAGTACGCAGGTTTGCTGCGACAGGGGTATTATATCTATAATATATAATTGTATTTCAATTTCAACAAACCACTGCCTTTAATCATCGAACTATATACAACGGTATAGTATACAGTTTGATGTGTCAAATAGTGTGGGTGAGAGACATCTGCATAGAATTCTTAAATTTAGTGATCACTTTATTATAATCACGTAATCATTGTGGCAGTTTGACTTAGGGTGTCTACTGAAGAGAACTAAAGGTTCCTCTAGAACGTGAGCAATCGTTGTATTTGTCGTATTGTGTCCTATTAAATTAGGAAGCAATATTTAATTAACTAATGAATATATTTTAAAAACACACTTATATATACACCAATGAAAGTTATTGAGCCTATGAGACGAAACTCTAAAAACAGTCTCCCCTTAAAAAAAACATTCTTAAACATGCTTTGATAGTATACATTTTTTGCTACCAAATAGAAAAAATACGTAACACCGAAAAATTACTTGGTTATTTTGCTAATACATATCCTGTATATAATAGAAAATTGGTACTTCTCTGTGGTAACAGTGAACAAACCACCCTGCGCAGGATACCCACTGAGTCTCGTCTGAAGCAACACGCGAGAGAACCTCGCACCTGCGCCGCTCGGCAACAAACCTGCGTGGATGCCGCGTCCAAAATAAATAATATCATCCACATTATGTCATTGGTCCATACAACATTATGATATTGGTCTTATAGCAATTAAAAGTAGGAAATATCAATTATTTTCTTCTCGTTCTCTACATACTGTGACGCTCGGCTTTTTCTAACTACTATTTGTCCTATAGCTCGAATCCGAGCAAGTTTTTACCCAATGAAAGGTTTCTTCAGTTTTAAACAAACATAACAAAACATCTGATATTAAAACGGATAATAACAACGTGCTTTCAATCAACACGTGGTTTAGACTTCCGCCGTCGGATAGCGCCCCTGTTGGAAAATTCAGCCCTTTACTGTGTTTAAATGATGCCTTTTCTTAAAATTTTGAGACGTACTGGCAAATCTTCGTAAATATGTCTTTAATTTGGCACCTCAAACGTTAAACTCCATCCAGCCGTTATCAAGTTATGACTGTGAAGAAAAAACCCCAAGCGTGTTAATATATAGGTAATAACTAGTGCCCGTAGTTCACCCCATAAAATTCCAATTTTATTTATTTTTCTAAAACCAAAATTGATCTACCCATGGCCTGAATAAAGTTATTTATGTAAGATTGTAAAGCAGGTCTTTATTGCTCGAGAGAATACTGTTACTGTTATTGTTGATTAATTCACGATATTAAGTTTAGTAATACTGAGTAAAAAGCATGGTCCAAAGCTAATAATTACTTCAGCAAGCGGTATAAGTAATGCACAGCGAGCTATAAACACATTTTCTCTGGTTAAACAGAAACAGCAGTCAGATCGTAAAGGAATATATTTAATTGTCTTCCTTTTATAAGTCCAATTCTGTCTAGAGTTGTATCTATTTCAATCAAACCCCATATTGGTAGTAAAGCTGCAACATGTAGCATCACATGAGGAGATACATATCTTCTCGCAAGTCGTATTTGTATTCAAGGCCGCGGCGATCGTGCGGCGTGCGGCCATATTGAGCGGCGTGCGGCCACATTGGACGGCGTGCGGCCACATTGGCGGCGGCCTACCAGTCCCGTGGCAGGTATTGATGGCGATACGTCGTGACCGAGCAGGAGAATCCGTGTTAGCATTGTAAAATAGCGGCGGCGAGCCTCGAAAGCCTTCAGTCCTCCCGCGCGTTGCAGTCTCCGCAACTAGAGTCTCTGCAAGGTCCGTCACACCGTTGTAAGACGTGTAAACTTCGCACGCCTAGTCTCCCAAATAAAGTTGGGGTTCGCACCACAAATGTTTCTTGATTGAAGCCCACTCTTCACTAAAACAACTATGAAGCATTGCAAGAAGGATCGAAATCCGTTTGTAGATACTTTAGTGTACAATATCACATTCTATCAGCATCAAGATCTTTCGTTTAGCAAGGAATGTTTTAGTGAATTTAGTTTTAGTGAATTTAGTTTTAGTGAATTTCTCCTATAGGGAAGAAGCTATTACCGTAGTTGGCATGTTAAGACCTAGGCCCGGGACCATGATAACTTTTCGTTTTGAGGTCCCTAGACCCCAAAAGCACCATTCGTTCGAAACTGTATATATATATATATATATATATATATATATATTTATGTGTGTCCGTGGGTGCGATAACTCTCGTAAAAAAGGTCCAATTTTGATGAAATTTGCTACAAACATGTAAAGCAACATTTATGACTTTAAGTTCGAAAACCAGCAACGTCGCTTTATCCAAAGAGGTATTTTGGGGGGTTTTTGTACCCCAAAAATATTTTTTTTTTTTAAGTTTTTACATATAATATTTTAGTAAATCCAATTTTAGTTTTCATCATTGGATTCATCTTTAAAAAACAAACAATTTAGTGTTTTGATCATTTATCTACGTAAATCGGTTAGAGAGTTATTGAAAGTGATAAACACAGTACGTTGTCCAATGCTATTCTTAAAGAGAATCAGAAAAGTTTTATATCTTGCTTATTTAAGACTTTATACTAACGAAATTTGGTTGACGGCTTCATCTGGTTGTGGTCTATTGTTATTTGCACAAAAAAAAATTTTTAACTGTGATTCCCGTAGCAGCAAACCTGCGTACTCAGCCCCATATTATTCTTATGAAGAACAAGTAAAATGTTATCTCCGTTAATTATGAACATAAATTATTAAAACTTGGTGGTGGCTTTACCTATTTGAGTTATATTGATATTTGTATTAAAACCCATTTTTTGTGTTCCTTGTTTCAGCAAACCTGCATACTCAGCCGCATGTTATTCTCATGGAGAATAATTAAAATGTCATAAATCGTTTATCTATGAATGTATACTAATGAAACTTGGTATGTGGTTTTATGTGGTATTAAGAGACTATATATTCATTGGAAATTCGCTGAGTACGCAGGTTTGCTGCTACGGGGGTCCTTGTTATTACCAAAACAATGGCGGAGAATCATTTCCTGTCATAACCCCACCCTTTTATAATTGTAAATCAAGTATCACGATAGAAAGGAAGGTCTTAATTTTCAAATATCTTTCGTTAGACATTGAACTTTATTAAGTTAGTTTCTAAGTGTCACATAAACTTTAAAATATTTATGAATCTCTGCCTTATTTTAAATTAAATATTAAACATTTTGAAACATAACTATCAATTAATACATGATGGAAATTTTCAGTAATACAACACAAGTTTGTGTTTAATACGGGATGAAATAAATTCTTATTCTTTTATAGCTTTTATCGAAATCAGAGTTTATATTCAATGAAAATCAATTATCAGAAGACACAAAAGAATAAAAACACCATCAACCATTAAAAAAAAACTTATAGAAAAATGTTACTATAGTGTGGAAGGATATTAAAAAAGTGCAAATTATTTGTATACTTAATTATAATGTTTTACTACTTAAGACTATACAATTTTACAATCGTAAATGATGGAATTAAATTTTAATGTGAATTACTATTAACATTTAAATTAATGAATATCCAACTTCAATGCTAAATGGGCTGTCGCTTAGTTAAAAACCCTAGTCACTACATCCAGGCGATTTGTCCTCAATCACGACGCGATGGTGGTTATTTGTAATAGTATAACTGGTTATTTAGAAATCAAGCAGTCTGTCTCTTGTTCGAGTGAAACTGACTTATAGCAAGCATTTGTCAACGTGATACGTACAAATTAAAGGATTAAAATATTTAAATAATCCTCGAGTTTTTACTTGCAGTCCCTAGACTCCCTGCTGCTTCCAGTGACGCGGCGTTGTTGACGGCAGCCTCCCCTGTGATTGCGACGCATCACGTGCGATTTTTATGAATTACTTATGATTGTGACATTGCGACGCATCACGTGCGATTGTGATGAATGACTTGTGGTTGCGAAATTGCGACGCATCACGTGTGATTGTGATTAATTACTTGTGATTGCGACATTGCGACGCATCACGTGCGATTGTAATGAATTACTTGTGATTGCGACATTGCGACGCATCACGTGCGATTGTGATGAATTACTTGTGATTGGGACATTGCGACGCATCACGTGCGATTGTGATGAATTACTTGTGATTCCTTCACGTCACTCTTGAATAATTCATGTCACTATTGGAGCTCTAATACGTCACTGAGCATGTTAACGAAATTATAATGTTTTTTTTACAAGATGTGCGACTCTTTCGTTTGATCAAGAGCCAGAGTTTGACTTGAAATAGTGAAAAGAGTAGAAACGAGGTCCTATTGAAGACTCACAGTTTAGTCAAGTTAGATATTTCAGGTTTAATGCCAACATGATTTTTTGGCCAGTTGAAGATAATATTTTGAATGCCTTAAAGTGGATGTTTTACAGAATAATGTCCATGTGGGATAAATCAATATTTATGAATATTAATTCTACGAAATGCAAATTAATCTTTCCACTTTCCGGACTAATGATAGAAGAGCCAATGTTAATCGATTTAAAAATACCTTATTGTTCTGTTAACGCTGCTGATGAGAAGTCATAAACAAATTATACTGTTTCACCTGAAATTACGTTGTTAAAACCTCTTTTGAAATATTCCTATTAATTTTCTCGTCCATTTAAATTCTTATATTTTTTCTTATAACTTATTCTACGATTTTTTCTTGAAACTGATGTTTTCATCATCAGTTTCAACATCAGTTTTCATCACAGTCGAATGCCTCATAATAGGGTGTCTAAACTTGTGTTTCTTAGCTATACACCAGAACAGAAACTATTTTCGTCCAGCTACTCAGTTTTGTAGAATGACCACTGCTATATTTCCACCAAATACACATTAATGGTTGTTTAAATAACAAATTTGATATCGTAAATTTAATTAAAGTTAACTATTGAATTTACTCATAGTATAGTATCCCGTTTTCTTTCTAACGCATATTTTTTGAACTCATAAAACAAAGCCCCTTAAATTGTTACAGGATTAAGGATAATCATAGCTGGAGTTTTTCCTAAAGCCAAATCAACCTCCAGGGCGTTTCCTCTACCCGAGCCATCACCGCACCTGCCCCCGGGACCGAGTCCTGTCGACCGTAGTCTGCAAAAACCGCCTCCGCCGTCGCCGGCCTGTAATCTGTAACCGGAAACGATGTGGTTTACCGAGGATGGGTAATGAGGACCCAAGGCGTTGATGAAGGTTTTTGGTTTCGTCTTCATCAGAACTCAAGAGCCTTGTCATCGTCGGCGATTGAGTCAACGCCTTCCGGTGCAGAAGTGGGAATGTCGCTGAGCGCTGGGCTCTGGAATGACCGCTGGTGTTTCCCTTTCCGATCCATAGACAGGACCACCACAAGAGGGGCAATCGGGGAACCTTTCCTAAGGCCCCCGAATTTCAAGGACCCTAGGGGGCTCCCGGCCAAAAGGAAATACCAGTATAGTAAATTTGAGTCTCTGGGGCCCCCAGAATTGATGAACCATGCTCCAATCGCCTCGTGTCAGCCCTGTCCATGGAAAGCACATGTCAAGGGCCACCCTGGAATCTCATGTGTGAAATATAAGTAGGTTTTTGTTACGTGTATAATTCATAAAGAATTGTGGAGTTGTTCCTTGCTTGGGAGTTTAGAATGGATTGACAACACCCTAAGACCGCTCAACCAACCTGACAGGATAACAGTCAAACACTCAACACTGAGTGTCAACTTCTCAAACACTGAGAAGGTCAGGTCAATTTTTAACAACTCAGCCAATATTTCTGGCACTAAAACGAAAGATAGCGTTAGCAGTGCGTTTAAAATGCCTCCCGTGTTCGTCCATGGCTCAGCTGCTGTCTCTATCGCGTGCTGTCTCTCGTTTAAATGAGGAACTTCAGTGGTGAAACTTATAGCTGAATATTTCCCATCAAACCTGACCCTCTTCGTGTTAGTGTATCCACTGGTATTGCGCCGTACACGTAGTACGAGTCTGTGTCCACCAGGTTATACATGTCAGACACCGGCTACAGACAGAGCTCCAACGGTACAATTGCTTAAACTGTATTAACAGTGCCTTTAGGTGGAAAATTTAAAAGCCGATACAATCGGTCCTTGGCAGTCAAGGACCGATAGTCCTTGAACAGCAAAAAATACCTAAGGATTTCAGTGAGCAGAAATTCGAAATCACAAATAATTCACCCATAAAAATCATAAATAATTGAAAATTTGGATTTTTTAAATCATTAATACTGATATTGTGAAATTATGCTCACTAAAAACCTTCGTTATTTTTTCTCTTTAAAATGAGCAATAAATCATCAACGATATCGCATAATCTGTTGTGGAAGCATGGAATTTGAAAGTTAACATTGGCCATGTGGGAGAAGTAGGTAGAAAAGCGAAATGTTTCGTGAATGGAGCCGACCCTTAATAACACCATATGTATCAAAATTATAATCTCTAATATAAAAGTGTCATTTTTTATCGTACTATTTCATGGACTGTGCAGCCGAAGACGGGAGAATACGAAGGTGAAGGATTCGCCCACAGTGATGAGAAATGGGAACAAAACGATCCTTTGAAATGTATGAATTACTTTTCTAACACAGAGGCAATTCTAGGTTTTTATCACATTCAATTAGAGCAATCTTGCATGGGAAGATTGATATTCTTTGCTTGGATTTAAAAAATCGCGTGTGAATCAGACCTGCAACATATATTTTTTTCGGTGGCAAATATATTCCGTTAAAATATCGCTTTTCAATTAGCATGGCGGCGTGCCGCAAGTGTGCACCCCAAGGGGATCATTCACGGACATAAACGCAATCAACATTAACCTCAAACAGGTACTTTGGCACCTGATTAAAGCGGAGACCGTAAAATAAACGAACGCATTTAATCGCAAACGGGCCCGAAAAACCACATCGGGGCAGTTAGGCTCACCGGAATTGATTCAAATAACACCTTCGACATCCCCAATGTACTTAGAAGCGCTATAAAAATTGCAAAAAATCACTCCACGGAAACGAGTCGCTGATTGAAAATTGGCCTTGAGTCCCACCGGGGTTTGACATCATCATCAACAGATGTGGAGCGCGGAGTCCGGACACTGTTATTACGGCACAACGAGCGCAGCCCGCGTCCTGTGTGGCCCCCAACCTGTAATTAAAGGAGCATTTTATTCCGCCAAATTGCTAAAGTAAATCCCCCCAGGAAGATTTATGGGCGTTGCGGAAACGTGATTTACAATTTTTAAATTTGAAGAAAATCCGGGCAGAATGACCACCAATTTGGTTTTATGAGGGAGTCGCCGTACCGCCGTCGCGCCCGAGGGTATACTAGAGGTGGGAGTGTGCTAGAGCTGGGATTAACTTTAGAACGGCAGAAGTACGTAATGGATGACACGAACCTATAGTGTTGTTGAGTGAACATAGTTATTAAAATATATAAAAAATCTCGTAAACACACCGTGGACGATGGGAAAGATCTGCGAGGTAGTGGACTGTATGTCAATTAATATTTTTGTTACACAACACTTATGCGGCATTTCCATTAAATATTATATTTAATATATGTTTGAATATTAATTTACAACTTAATAATAGACTAGAATGAAAACTTGGTCACAAAACATCTACTGGAAGATAAGGTAGAGCCAGTGCACTCTCAGCGGTTGAGGCGGCGGTGTGCGGCACCAACACAGAGAATATTTTTAGTGTTTACAAATTTCAGAATTCGCTAAATAAACCTCAAGTTAAACACTCACATTTCACCAAAAAAAACCCCGGCTTCAGTATCAAGCGCAGAAAACTATGAACATAACTTTAGGAATGACAATAACTATATTAGTAACAATAATGCTGCTGTTATTAATTATCGCCCTCTATTGCTCTCATATAATGTGTATAGGTAAACATTAAAGTATAGTCTTATCGTTTATTTCCATACACACCAAAGGTAAATAATGCCAAAAGTAGTAAATAATAGCTTAAAAGAAATATATTTGTGTTTGATATTTTGACAACAGTGGAAGGTCTTTTAAAGAATTTTGACCTATTGAGACCTATGTTGTATGATTTTTGATAGTAAAATTGTTGTAGAAATTTATCAGTCTGCTTATCCACCATCTGCTAATCCAGTTGTGGTACTGCCTCCGTTCGAAAATTAAACACAAGGATTATGTTAAATCTATGCTCCGTTGTAGAGCCTAGCTTCCCATGACCTTTACTGTCTTTTTCGTCGAGTGCTACTAATCGCTCACTGTTTTGTCTAATTTGCATATCGCAGAGTTTTTACTACTTGTCCAGCAATCCGATAAAATAAGAAAAAACTTATACCAAAGAACTTTTCAATCACAGCATGTGTTGTTTTGCTCTTTCTCTGCCAAAGGTCCGGCTCGATCCATCACACCAGGGCTATCCATCTTGGGTGTTTGACGTACCGGTTTTGCAAGGAGTAATACCTTATCACTTATCTCCAATTGGACAAAATGTTCAATTCCAGTTTTTTTTTAATAATTAGATTAATTACAAGGTTAGCATTGTTGCTTTCGTCTTCCGAAATTAAAGATTCAAATAAATATTTGGCCTACACTGAGATTACAAAGATTTTTCTCCGTATCAAATATATGTATTTTATGGTAAATACTATTCAAACTTAGGATTTAGTTGAGAGGGACCTACGGATCATATTCTCTATGCTTCGTTTTGACACATTAAATATACTATATTATAAATAAGCTCTATATGGAACAAAATTATTACTTTTCATACCAATGAATAATAATAATGTTTATTCCGTGACAATGTTTAACAATATATTGGAATTTACAACAAAATAGTTAATTAATATAATGAATGAAGTGCAGTAAGAGGAATAATCAATGACTGTGATTTTTCACAATTAGCTTTTCTAATCCGACTGTAAAGAAATTGTATTGAATTGAGTTCATACATCCATTCCATGTGGTATTGAGGTTCATTCATGTCTATCCATAAATTCAAATCAAATCAAACTTTTTCATAAATGTACATGGTACAAGAATAGCGTCATAAATGGCTTAATTATATAACAAACATTCAGTTTTATTACCATTATACTGTACACAAATGCTAGTTGTATTACACAGACATTTTAAGATGTTAGAAAAAAAAGAAAAAAGAACTATTTAAACGAAACAAAAAATTGAAAATTGATCAAATCGGTCTGGCCTCCGTTCTTATAGGAGAAAGCAAAAGTAAGTAGTATATTGCGCAAAAATATATACTATTCGATTCCTTAAAAGAATTAATCATTTACTTTTCTGGGGTGTTAGTATAAAAAGAATCAATTGCATTATTTTTATTTCATTTTTAATTTATTACTACGACCATCTAGATAACTCCGTTTGAATCCTTTAATAAATTAAGTTAACTTTATTATTTAATCGTCCTGATATTAGCCGATCCACATACATTTGAAGGTTAAAGTAAGTAAAGTTGTGTAACCTTCTGGCCAAGGTCTGTTTTCAGAATTTTCGGAACGCGCAAGTGCTTCTGACAAGACTTGTCGACTTGTTGTGTAGCTGGGACCAACGGCTTAACGTGCCTTCCGAAGCACGGTAGCAGTCTGAGTTTCAAGTCATATGGATTTCACAGGGAGTTGTATCCGGGTCTGTTGGTTCGTAGGCCAATACTCAACCCACTCAGCTATGACTCCACATATATGCTATGAAGCATTAGATGATATATTTTGGTTAGTAACTAAAGTGTGTAAAAACTTAAAAGTAATATATATGCCGTGTGGTCAACCACTTATTTTCATAGTGGAACATTATTCGAACATCACCAGTAACCCAATGTTCCTGCACTATGTTCATCACCTCCCTATCGTTTCATAGTGGTATTCGCCGCGGAGACGGTGAAGAAGCGACCGACACAGGAACGCCGGGTATGGTGAGGGGGCAATGGGAGTCCGAGGGGGGGTGAAGGTCAGGGGCCAAGGGGGGCGTGAGAGCGCGTGGCCGGCGCGGGCACCTGTGGCCTCCCATCAGATAGACTTGTAAATGACCACGCCGCGGCCGCCGGGATTTAATATCGGCGTTAACAATGGCTGACTTACGACGGGGACGGCCTCGCCAAATTTGGGGCCGCGGCGCTGGCGGGGCGCACGACTCTGGACTCCGAACGTGCGACGTGCGCGCGACACTCGGCTCCATCTGTATGCTGTGGGCAGCACCGGCGGGTTCGCATATTTACTAAACCCCTATCTGGCGACAAGGTGACTAGCGGTGTGTTTCGACAAGTTCATAATACTGTATATCGCTTTGAAAGTTATAAGGAGTGGGCTCCAGTCACGAAATATTTTGCGTTTCTACCTGCTTCTCCCAAAGACCAATGTTAACTTGTAAGCCCGCCCCTCTTCAACGAATAATCCGGAATGGTTTTTATGGTTCATTTTAAAGGGCATAATAATACCTAACGATTAAAATGACCAAAATGTTTTTTATCGCAAATGAAACTCGTCTAATACAACTCAAAAGTATTAAATATTTACAATTTGTATGAGTAAACTATTGACTGAGCAACGTGGTGCTGACCGAAAGCGCTAGGTTTTTTCACTAAAATAAAACTTAGATAAACGTTTTCGGATAATCCGATGTGGAGGAAATTTGAATTTGACATTGGCCTAATGAGAGAATCATAGGTATAACACTAATTGTTTCTTGACTGCAGTCCCCTCTTAATATAAGTAAGAAAAAACGCATGCATTTAGCTCATGGGATTTCAGGGGATGGAGAAGTTTTATTGTAAACTGTCTGTTTTTTTTTAAATAAGTCTTTTTCACCCATAGTAATTTACAATGCAGAATGAGGAAAACAGTGGAAATACAGGGTCAGTGAAAGTAAAATTATACATCGCAAGGGTCCATTTTATTATATAAATTTGTATTAAACCCCAGTTCAAACGGACCATTGAATTGGAAAAGATGTCGACTTCAAGTATTGTGTGCCAATTTGATCACATGTATGAATTATAAAGAATTGTAGCTTGAAGTGAGCCCTGATGTAGCTTGATGTGAACCTTGATGTAGCTTGATGTGAGCCCTGATGTATCTTGATGTGAGTCCTGTTGTATCTTGATGTGAACCTTGATGTAGTTTGATGTGAGCCCTGATGTAGCTTGATGTGAGCCCTGATGTAGCTTGATGTGAGCCTTGATGTAGCTTGATGTGAGCCCTGATGTAGCTTGATGTGAGCCCTGATGTAGCTTGATGTGAGCCTTGATGTAGCTTGATGTGAGCCTTGATGTAGCTTGATGTGAGCCCTGATGTAGCTTGATGTGAGCCCTGATGTAGCTTGATGTGAGCCTTGATGTAGCTTGATGTGAGCCCTGATGTAGCTTGATGTGAGCCTTGATTTAGCTTGATGTGAGCCTTGATGTAGCATGATGTGAGCCCTGATGTAAATTGATGTGAGCCCTGATGTAGCTTGATGTGAGCCTTGATGTAGCTTGATGTGAGCCCTGATGTATCTTGATGTGAGCCTTGATTTAGCTTGATGTGAGCCTTGATGTAGCATGATCTGAGCCCTGATGTAGCTTGATGTGCGCCTTGATGTAGCTTGATGTGAGCCCTGATGTAGCTTGATGTGAGCCCTGATGTAGCTTGATGTGAGCCCTGATATAGCTTGATGTGAGCCTTGATGTAGCTTGATGTGAGCCCTGATAATTGACAGAGTGAGCCTTCTTAACATACTCTATGCAAATTAAAAAATAAATGAACTCTTATTTATTTTTACTGCCCGTGAACTGTTTGACAATTTATATTGGCTTTGATTCACCTTTTTCATAAACAGTTCAAATCATTTACACAAAGCGCAACCAAGGATTTGAACTGCAGTGGAAAATGATAACGTCAAACCACTATAAGAATTTGCACAGTGTAAAGGAGCAATGTTATTGGAAGTAAATTTTGAATTTTTAAATAATACCTCAACCTCTAATCATTTTTAAATTTATATTTTACAAGGCCTTTCATTATCTCCAAGTCAAAACAACGTTGTTTAATAGAGAAAGAAATAAAAGAATACAATTATGTTTTACTAGCAGCTTTCCATACTCTACTTCTTTACTAGGAGCACATTATTTAATTTTATTCCTCAAACATGATTAATGGGTTTTTCATATAGTCGTGGAGTAGCATTTTTAATTAAGAAAGTGGCGTGTTTAGTCCACAACAAGTAATGTTGAGGATGTAAGATGCAGTCGGTAAAAAACCGGGAGACCTTTAATAAATAGATTTATTGGACATAAACCTGGAACCGGATCTAAGTAAAGGTCAGGCAGATGGAGACAGACAGACAGACAGGTGGCATGGCGCAGTGAGTCGGTAACATGGTTACAAATTAATACCTGTAATCATCTTTGGTCGAAGACGTTGACGTTTGTAGGCTCTCGCGCTGTTCTACTTGATTATATGCGCAGTAGGCCTCGTGTGGGTTTTGATTTTAGCATGCACAACAAACCTAGAATCTTCTACTTTTCAAGCGCTAATTAATCCTTAAATATATTAAAACAAAAATACGGGGTTTGATGTAATTCACTTGCAAGATGAATTTACGCACGACTGAAGAAAACAAAGTAGAGACTCGCCTGTGGCTGGTGAAGCCAAACCACAACAACAACAACAAAGATGGCGGAAAACTTTAACTATAGCGTCTAACTTTTTTTGTTAACTGATCAAGTTTTTTTGTATAGAAAAATGCATATACTGTACTACGGTAATATGTTCGTAACTAATAATTTCGGTAAGTTTTAGTAATATGTTAATCCAGTTCATTTTCCCAGCTATTGTTTTATTTCTAGGATTTAAATGATTTTCACATCCCACTATTGTTGTGAGATTTAATTTAACACTAGCAGTTACTCGGCGCGCGTTGCTGCGCCCAAATTAAGTTGTTTACAGAAATAAAGCTATTGTAATAGTTTTTTAATATAATAAAAAAAGCCAATGGAATAAGTTAAAATAAAAAAGTTAATATAAATTCAAGTAACACAATTCAAAAGATAATAAACCAGCCAGTGTTTACATTTCTTCGTTAAAATTGTGTTGTTTACATTTAAACAAATGACAGTTTAAAGGAACTTTGAATTTTTTTAATTACAGCTGTTAATTTTGTAAACACTACATTTATAAAACCTGACTCTGCACCCTTTTATGCCCTCTTGGTCGGAGCCCTTTGGACAGATTTGCACCAAACTTCACACAAACCATCCTTGAATAATGCTTAATCAACGACAATAGTATTATTTGTATTTCGTTCGCGTCGACCAGTTAAAGTTCGTCGGCCTCCTCCTTTTGGCCGTCCTGGTCGACGTCTTATAGTCTCCATTATGTCGAACGTTTTTTTGGTTATGTTTTGATTTTGTGCAAATAAAAACTGGTGTTTTGATGCCAGCTGTACGTTCATTTTTCAGGGTCAGATTTTATTTGTTTAACCACTTCCTTAAATAAACAGCTGATTTCTCGATCGTTGGTTTGTAACTGCATATTATGTCTATGGGGAAAATCGCGACTTTGACCCCATATTTTCCCATGTCCACGGTGACTTTTATAAATTTTTTAATTGATGGCAAAACTACATGCTAAGACCTTTCTAACGACACCTTGGACATGGTCATCGGTAGCACCACCGCTCCAAAACAATTATGACAAAAATATGCCTAGCGTATTACAAATATAGATTGTTATCGCTAAACTAATGATTATTTTAATTTCGGTAAACGGACTACTTCTGTATTTTTACCAGTTATCCATAATCCTTTCCTTTGTGTTCTAAAAGCATGTAAAAATGAAATATTCACCAATTTTGACATTTAATTCAATCTCTCCATAACACAATACTGCATAATATTTTACTTAACCTCGTTATTAGTGAATTTCCTATGGAAAATGAACTATTAGCATGACCTACACGGTCATGAGATACATTACGTATATATGTATATATATATATATGTCTTCGCACTCTGGCGGTTGCAATTTTCGTCCGATTTACTTCAAATTTGGTAGAGGCATTCCTTTTTATAATCAGTTGGACAAGCTCGTTGGGCAAAACAATCGGAAAACTCTAACCCACTTTTTGGGGATTTTAAGTTTTAAAATTTTAAGTTTTTGGGGCCAAAAAGGGTCAGAAAAGCCGCAAATGTACATTTATTCCACATTAAATTATTGTACGTAAAAGTTCAAAGATGTTAAGCCCTCCCTCACCATTCTAGCACAAGTACTCACCGAGTTATTAAAGAAAATGTTAATTGTCAAAATGCAGTACGTTGTCTTAGGAAGATTTTACACTGGAAAAGGCTGTTTTTCATATATTAATATCGTTTTATCACCCCCCATACCCCTATATCAACTTGTTATGTCGAAAATACCTCCGTTTAACATTATAATGTACAACATTGGCATCCTATTAGTGAATTTAAATATAACCCGGAGCATCAAAACAGCAAAAATATAAAATTGTTCTCAATCACCCTTAAAAAAATTAAAGTAGTATTTTTTATCATCATTAAATTTTATTGGGGAATGAGGCCTGACTAGACCTTATTTTTAAACCATGAATGAGTTAATTACAACTTTTGAAGGAAATCGTTGAAGCCGATTTTGAGATCAGATTTTCTAGCAAGCAACCTTTACTCGTATTAGGGAATAGGATTTATTGTTGTTATTGATACCTGGCTGAACTAAATCTTCATGCACTGACAGCCAATGAAATCTTATTTTTTACTAGACTTCCTCGTGGGCCGAGAGGGTTGGGGCGAGCGTACGTGTGTTTGTCTAGGGGAGGGGTAATAACCTCTAATCCGCCTAATAATGGTCCAGTTGATGAGATCTCCATAACTCACATCACCATTCCGTCGTCTTTGTCTCACAATAATCACAGACCAACAAAGAAGAGATGGTCAGATTACGCGGGTACGTTGGCTGTGTTTGTTTATCTACTGAGCC